>JAEQBH010001367.1:0-462317 GCA_016808115.1 Tetrastigma voinierianum
TCCTCTTTATATGAAAAATCCTCCACCATTTGTGGGTCATTCAAGATCTTCATGATAGTCTTTCGCGTAGACTGGGTTCCTTTTATTTATGGGGTCCATATACCAAGTGTCACTTGTTATCTTTTTCTACTTTGATTACTAAGCAAGCGTGTAGATTGGGTTTGCTACCTCTTGGAAAATATGCAATCCATTCGACCTTCTGCCAAGGAACAGCAAGTAAATTCTAAGCAATTTTCTACACAATATAACAATAGAAAAAATAAATTCTTATATAATGGGATGATAGAAAAAGAACAAACAAGAAAATAATAAGCCAGCTCATACATACATAATAAATAGAAACATTGCTAATATAATAAATAGTAGAACTTGACATATCGATCATGGGATAATTATAGAAAAAACAAACATAGTATAAACATTAATTGCTTACCATATATAATAAATATAAACATAGGTCCAACTAGGAGTGTCCACCAGACTAGGTCGGGCTGCCTGACCAGGAGTAATGAGGTTCGCTGCCTAGCTCAGATCGGGTTTTTATTATTGTTGAGGCCTGCAGCCTAAAACACGGCCTTATATTAGGCAGGCTTGACAAGCCTAGGATAGGCGGGAATGGCGGGCTCAGGAATTAAACCCAATTTTTCATATATATAACCCATTTTTCTAGTGTAAAAGTTAATACACCAACTAAGTTACACTTTTATCTGACTTATATAATAAACCTATTTTTTATAACAAACTTATATAATAAAATTTTAACTAAATTAATATTACAAATAGAGTTATATTATGTATTTTTTAAAAATAACAAAAGGGCTAGAGGGCGGGCCTAAAATAAATCATGTGGCCCGGCCCTTCTAAAAGCGAGCTCGGGGTCGGACCGAGCTGAACTCAAAACAGGCTTAGAACTTTTTGAAAACCCCTAAGCCCAACAAAACATGATTTCAAATTAGAGCTAAAAGTTTTTATTTATTTTTATCCATGAACTTGACAATCCTCACGGGAATCAGAATTATATATATATATATATATATATATATATATATATATATATATATATCTGAAAGGGATCAAAATTTATAAAATACATATTGGTTCAACAAATATTGTAGAAAAATTAGCATAGACATTGTTCACCAAATATAATAAATTAATATAATTACAGTCAAATATTATAATGTAACTAAGCACGATAGAAACCCCTGAAAAATATTCATATAGCTTTTATCAAGAAATACGTCTCACCCAATATGAGGGTGCCCAACACAAAAAATGTTATTATGCTCAAGAATTGGTGTGGGTGGTGAATGTCCAGGGAAGATAGTACGGTTGGGAATCCTGTTATTGGAGATGTTTACTGAAGAAGGTGAACTAATAACATGTCTATAGATTTTTATTTATTTGTGTACGTACGTAAATTCCATTGATTCACATGTCCTGTGAAAGGTGGAGAGTCCCTATCATATTCATATCTAGATGTCTTAAGTTAAGAGGGCCAGAATTGTCTAAATATTGAACTTCGACGTCCTTGGCTAATTTATTTGGAAATTAATGCTTAATTGGTTGAGACGGCATTAATGACTAGGAAGACTTCTCTGTGATACTGTGAGTGCCGGGTCATCTTGGCGGACACATAAATTGGGCGACGTGCTAATTGGTTGACTTCTTGGCGGGTGAATTGGAGAATGATAAGATCCATATTAATTATGAAGAGAGGGGCCACTGATTGGTTGACGTCCACACTGCATGCCCATATACGCCATATGCAAAAGAAAACTAGAGAGACTAATTGGCATATGAAGTGTGTCCCACATTAATTATGAATAGCCAAAGTCTAATTAGAACCCATTATGCAAGTTGAACCCAGTATATACACGATCCATGCATGTACGTAAATCAGAACTGATCATCTTATTGGTGTGAAAAAAAACCAGCAAGAGTACTAATTATTAATCACTTTCTGTATAAATAATTAGAAATGTACGATAATGTTTATTTCATAGTTCTAATAATCTATATTTGCTGGAAGGAAAGATCCCTACTAATCTCACATATTGCTCGGAGCTCAGGGTCCTTAATCTTTGCACGCAAAATCTCGGAAGACCTTGGGTTCTTCTCTCATTGTCTCATGCATTTTTGTTACTTAATTTTCTGTACTTTTATTGTAGTCCATTGTCATAGTTTTTGCTTTGCTTGCAAAACCAAAACCAAATGTCATGTTTATTTTCTCCCTCTAGATCGAAAATCTATTAATAGGTTTTCAATGTTTCTTTTTTGACCCCAACAATTGGGCTATGCTAAAGATCAAAATCAGCTCCGTGGGTGATGAAAATGATAATGATAATAATAACAATACAAAAAATATGGTATACAGTCTACCAAATTAATGAAACTAATGAAGTCTATGAAGGATAGATGTACACTTAGAAAGCATCTTGGATAATCTTTTTCAAAAGGAGTAGCTTCTAAAGCTAAGAAGCCACTTGAATATGCACACTCATCCACAAAATAGGTACTTTATCATCCTGTCATTCAGCAATTTATAAGAATGATATGGGTTTATTTATGAGTATAAATTCCGAAATTTTTATGTTTTAATATACCTTTAAGGAACTCAAATCCTTGTCCGAGAAGAGCAAACATAATATTATATTAGCATATGAAAGTGAGAGTTTGGGTTTCTCTTCCTGTTTGTATATGGATATGTGTTACCAGTAGACAAAGCAGTTTATATCTGATGATTGACCTTCACCTCTTTCACCTCGGTATGCTACCCATTTTCTGGATATTTTTTCTCCTATCTGAATGTCTTGTCTTGAGGCTCGGGGTTTTTGCTTGATTACATGTAGAAACCAATCTAAAGTAATAGTATCTGTTGTCAAAATATTTGACAGAAGTTTTCTAGATGAATTATCAAGAGAGGTAGATCATATATTTATATATTAGGTTTCTGGCTCTAAGGATCATAGACTGAGTCTACTAGATCAAAAGTCCATAAGGAAAAGCCCACACCCACATGCTAATACTATGCAGTGAATGTAACACATCTAAATGAGACGCTCTTGTTTGAGAACTATTAGACCATTAATGGGAAAACCGACAATCTATCAAGCTTAAGAATATGCCAAAATCTCGCATCGAATCAATTCTGTACAATATTATAGTACAACATAAAAGTTGACATATGTGTTTATGATAAACCCACTGCCGATCTCTTTGAAGAGAGAAATGCGATCTCTGAGAATGAAGTATATATGGTAAGAACACTCTTGAGATAACGCAATTTACAGCATATACTAGAAAACCATATCATCAAATATCAAAAAATTTGCCGAATTATATAGGCCAGAGTGAGGAGTAGACTTACAAGATGTTGCCTGTTGTTGAACTTCCTTTCTGAATCTGTTACACAACATGGGCTGATCAGATAATTAATTATATATTTTGACATATATAGGAGAACAGTTTTGAGCATGAAGGAATATTAATGCATGGAGGTAGAGAGAGCAGAGTATAAAACCTGATTCACAAGCAGGATTTACTTGCTCTCTATACACCTCTTTCAAGACCACAATATCTGCACGAGGTTCTTCCAGCTGCACAAAAATATATAACCAAACTCAAATATAAGGGCTTCCTAGAAAAAGAAAAAACATCATTTTTTTTTCTAATGTGTTTATAAGGTAGAAGGAATTTTTTTTTTTTTTTATTTTTCACTCTCTTTGCCCCAATTTAAGTTGTGAGAATGTGATTTCTTAATAACCAACATTCTGTCCATCAAACATGCTTCACCCTATTTCATCTGAATTAATGTATGGTTTTTACTTTAAGCTCCCATCACTAATAAAACAAAGGATAAATGCAAACTTAGCCATTCAACTCTTTCAATAATGAATATCCTGATCAATTTAACCCATAGTTATCAAAGACACGCCTTAAGCATGCTTAAAGCCCGAGTGCCACCACTTCTTGTGGCGACACCTCGTACTTAGGGGAGGTGTCTCGCCTTGACATTTTTACCAAAGGACTTATCGTTTTGAGTACAGTAAGTTATTTCAACTTATCCAAAAATGGCATCGTTTTGGCGAGTTATACGAGTTTAAAAACAAAGACTCTAGTGCACCAAAATGACGCCATTTTATTTCGTCTGCTGATTTTAGATTTCGAGTTCACTCCAACCCCATTTACGCCATGTTTCAACTACGAAAAAAAAGTCCTACCTCCCGACTACTTTGTATAATCCTTATAGAAGAAGGAGAAGGAAACAAAAAAAAAAATCAACTAAATAGCCAAGAAAGTACAAAAGAAAGTCAATGTAAAAATAAAAAACAATTATCATAAGAATCATAAAATATATATTTGACATATGTGATTAGTGCCTCACTTAAAAAAAAAAAAAAAACCCGTGTCTCAAGGCCCCAAAAAGCTTTTGCACCTCGATGCGCCTTATGCCTGAAATAACTATGATTTAACCCTCATTTTTTGTACTCTCTTGGTGGCCTCTAAATATATATATATTCCACCATATTCCTTTGGTAACCATCCATGAAATTTCCAAACAAAATGAGTCATAATTCAGAAGGCTACCCAGCCAATCGACATGGCAAACTATGAGTGTGGGTGATACACTACGAGGCCAATTCAAAGATTAAGATCACGTTCTCTATCTTTTGACAAGACCCCTCTCTATACTCTAGGACTATTGAACTTGTGTCTTAGAAGTGGGTAACTCATGAAGCTTCACTTGATAAATTTGACTACATCTAAGGCATCAATTGTTCTGCCATGAGGGATAAAATGTGTCATCTTAAAAAGCTTACAAACCACAACAAAAATGGAATATGTCCTAGAGCTGTTTATAACATCCCGGTGTTTCTCTTCTTTTACCTTAGTAAGTCGTCAAATTCAACGTCGCAATACAATTTTAGCCATCTTTCTTTTCAAGGAAAACTAATAAAACGTATCCTCTACCAAAATGACCAACTAGACCTTAGCTTTACAACTCCTGACCGTCTCAGGGAAAACCCTTCACGGCTAAAGCCAAAAATAAGTCCATAAAACTCTTGCCACGAGAATGAACTAGAGGTCATCAATCATTTTTCTGGCGAGCCACAAAGGATACATCCGGTTGACCCAACAATCTACCCCTTCTCTAAGCGGGTCCAAGGTAAGGGATTTACCCAAAGGAATAGCTTCCCCCATGAGAAAAAAAGCCGACTTTTGGAAGGAACACAAGGGGTTCCAAATAAGCGAAGGAAGGCTGAGAATTGCCCCGTTCAAAGTCTCAAAGGCCTTAAGTGAAAAACGCCCATCCTTGGTCTCCTTTAACAATAAACAATCATCATAACCAAGGGACACCCTCTTTCCCTAAAGAGTGGTAAAAAAAACTCTCCAAATCCTCTAGCTTCCAATCATTTCCCCACATCCCCTGAAGCACCCCATAAGCCCTACCCTTCATCTTCTTACCTTCCAAACAAAACAATTTTTAGATAGCCAAGGATATATATTATCTATAATTTTTTTTTCTATATGTGAAAAACATTATCTATATCTAAGCACTAATAGTTCCCCATTTGTTGTCCTTGTTTGAAAATCTCACATTACTATCAATAATTAGGAATCTATATGTCTGAAATCAATCCTCTGCGAAACTACGGAGTTCAAAATTAATATTTTTGTTTCAACCTTGTATACACCTAAACTCTTGCAACCATATTGTACATGACTCATCCAACATAACTAATTACTTCTTTTTTTTCCAAAAACAGTATTTTTCCCCAAAAACACTAATCAAGTAGAAATATATGTGTACCTCCTCATCACGTTCAACCATCCATCAGCTCTAATGCAGCATAATGCCTTGGTCGCCAGAGCTTCCAGCTCTGCCGGACCAGGAAGAATGGCAGCTTTTGCCTGCAATTCTCACACTGCAGCCAATGCAAGCGATTATCTCAAGTTAAAATAAGATGAGATTTCACAAATCAATGTGAAAACATATGAAAATTCACCTGCTCTGTCATTTGAACTAACTCCTTGGCAAGATAGTCTGGATAGCTTCCAAGGATGCCTAAAGTGAACAAAAACATTGATAGTCAATAAGCCACATAGAAGGATAGAAGCCACATATGATTATCATGTTTTTTTTAACACTCTCCTTCACGTACACCTTTATACCAGCACGTGAAGAGTAAAACAAACAAAATAATGTCCTCCATGGACTTTCAAATCAACAAATGGGGAATAAATTGCAACGAGGTATCTTGAACCCAGGACCTCCTATTAAATCAAACTCCGATACCATGTTAAACAAACAACTCTTAAAAGCTGAGAAACATAGGATTTGGGTTTTAATATGAATATAGTACTTTTTTAAAAGAAATATATGCACATGACTTTAATTGAGCCATGATGATTATTAGGAGTTATCGAATTTCCCTCATTGTATTTTAAAATGAGTTTCAACAAACGAATTAAACGATAATAAAGCCAACGAGAAACAATAAATCCAACCCATGATGAGGCAACAATTTTTACGTGGAAAACCCTAAATTAAAGGATAAAAACCATAGGACTGTAGACCACTTAAACTTCTATTATTTCAGTAACAATAATGGAATTTACACGAGTTGTTCCTCTAGCAAACAAACTATAGGCTCACAATAACCATATATCAAGAATATAATTCTTGGAGACATCATCAAGGATGGATAACTCCAAGAAAAAGGAAAAATCTCACCAAATGGTGGGAATAGCCAAATGGGTATTGTGGAGCAAACACGATCGAGCAGCTAAGATTGGAGAGTAACTTGAGGAGTCACCACATCAAATTTAAGCCAAACTCAAACAATGTTTGGTTCTCCATCTTCTGAGAGATTCAAAACCCCTAACTTTCTTATGTCTCTCTCTAAAACCTATCCCTCTCTTTCTTCTCTCCAAAAGCGCTACTACCGACACATAAAGCTCTCATTTTGATTTTGATTTTTAATCAAACAATGGGCTTTGGCCCGATGGTCTAACCCATAATGGGCGGACACAAAAATCTCCCCCTCAGCCTCATGTCATGGGCTCATGAACTTCGCTCTTTCTCTAAGCTTTAATTCTCCTTGAGCAAACTCTTGGATTAACATGTCTAATCCATTCTCAACGGTATGTTGGCCAGGCGCGAATAGGTGTATGAAATTAGTATTAAAATGTGGCTCGTGTGCGCAAGAGTATAGGCGTCGAGGTTCACGTGGTGCCAATGGCTAGTCAGGAATGTCGTCCCACAAGAAGAAGTGTGTTGATTCTTGAATTTCACGCTTTAAATATTATTTGGCTCAGAATTGTAGTGAATTCCTTAAATGCGCCATCTTCGATGGATTTCAATCTAGATAGATTATTCATTCAATATATTAATAGATCCACACTGGCAGGTTGATCATGCCTACAAGATATTCTCTCTCGAGATATAATTGCCTATCTCGACAGTAGGGTCTATTGCACTCTGTCTCAACCCTGGACTCCGAAACGCTTAAATGATTAAACCCTAAATGCCACACTTGGAACCAAGATATCTCTATTCATTGATTGAACAAGTGTTGCTATATTCATATCCTTGAGGGTCATCATCTCTCGATCTTAGATTCCAAACAAAAACACGCTAATGCTGGCCAAACACTACCATGTAAATAAAAATGTGATGAGAGCAAGTCGAGACGAAATCAATACATATACTGAATGAAAACAAATATAACAATTAATCCATTCGAGCATAGCGAGGCTATGTCAAACCCCTAGAAATAAAACTAGAAAATAGTGGTCTTCAGTATAGCCATAAGATTTGGAATCATTAAGTGTTTAGAGAAAATAGAGAAACTAGGGTGCACACGATGTCTCAATTTAAGCACTCTATCATCTCCTTTCTTCCAATTGTTAATCTTCGTGATTTCAAAACCCCTTCTTTGCTTCCCTGACCCACAACATCACGGTTTCAGTCATCTATTTATAAGCTCCGCACCAGTCCTGCCCAGAGTAGCTCGTAATGGGCTAGGCTTTCAATACACTTAACTGCGGGCATTTGCTAGCCGCTATAGTGGGGTCCTCGCCTCGTATGGCGAAGTCCTTCTCGGTATGGCGGGTAACTAATGAATATCAACATACTCCTCATCTTGAAGATGCAGCGGGCAAAAACCCGCTGTAGCGGCCAATATCCCGTTGTAGCAGGTAGTAGTTTTCTTCTCAGGATGCCCCTTTAGACGTTGCAGCAAGCAACAACCCATTGTAGCGATTGTTAGCCCGCTGTAGCGAGCTACTGTGACAACAAATCCACTTCATGTAATGGTCTTTTCTCTTCTTTGTTTCATGTAGCATGCCGCCAGCGGCTTGCAATGCTCTCGGAACATGCTAAAAATAGTGTGGAAAGCTTCTAAATGCAGGGATCAACATGTGAAATTAATCGTACTTTATAGCTCTCATCACTCCCCCCAACTTAGACTTTTGCTTGTCCTCAAGCAAAGAGCATACATGTGCGGAAATTTCATCATTTGGCCAGACAGGATGAGAGATGATTTTTGCATACTACAAGCAGTATTTGTAAGACTATAGCATCTTTTACAAGCAGTTTCTTGAAATCAACTCACTAGCCTCGTGCATTTTAGTCACTTTAAGGTTTCAAAGATCCAAGCAACATGGTGAAAATAGCTATTCAAAATGTCATGTTCTCAACTAATCCTTTCCCATAAGAGCCCAGTGAAAGTAAACTTTAGGTCCCTCCTATATACATAGCCACCAACTTCCTGCACCTCATTGTATCACTTTATCCCCCTACTCCTTGTACATGCTAAGAATGCACCCATGTTGTCTTTTCTATCTTTCTTTGGAGCTTAGCTATAGTGTGCAATGCTAAGGCATTTAGTATGGACTCCTACCGGTTAGTTAGGGCACCGAGCATTCGATTCCACATACCAAGCTTCACCTCGGGCATCACTCTGAGTCAAATCACCCCTCCTGATAGATTCAATCCCATCTTTTGTCCCCTGTAACGAGTAGTGAAGTCAATGACTCCTGACCAGTTGGCTTAGGGCATTAGGCTTGATAGACCCCTCAAACTGTGCTCGGGATTACGATTGGGTTTAACCTCTTATGTTCATTGACATCACACTACTTTCTTTCAAGTTAGGGCTCTGAGTCAATCCTCTTTTCTAGGTGTCTCAACTCTGCTCCTGAGGTGTGAGTGGATTACGTTATTCTTTTTGGTGGAGTGTCGATTGTCCTAGGTATACAAGAGGGTCCTAATGTGTATGTGCGAAGGGGTTCCTATGGGAAATAGTTCATTGAGAGCTTTGAAGCTTTATAAGCTCAGTCTCCCACGGTTGCTTGGCTTTCAAAACCCTTAGGCTTCCAAAAGCGAGGAACTTATTAATTGATAATCTCTTTATTTTTCTATAATCCTATCAATAGCTTGGTTCTTCAAGTCGAGCTCACTCCAATTTTTGTGGCCATCGCTTTTTTTTACTCGGGCCAACAATGTACCCTATCAAGTACTAATACACAACCAGTGTCTAGTTTCAATATCTAAATCATGCATCGTTTCAACTGAGTTAAAGTGCACTAACAAATTGAAACATTGTCATTGTGTTATAGATTTGCAACTAAAAACAACAAAAAACAAAAACAAAGAAAACTGTAACAATCAAAGCAACTAAATGAAACCACCTTGAAATAAACTAAAAAAAACTAAAGAAAAATCCTAAAACAACCTAATAACTTGCACTTATAACAATTTCAAATTTTTCAAAAATTTCAAATTTGCCCTCCTCCCCCCAACCTAAACCTAGTGTTACCCTCAATGATACAGTATATGTAATGAAAATGCTAGTAAGGAACGAGGCACTCCCCTATGAGCGCGATCAATTGCTTACTCACCATTTCCTTGCGCGAATCAGGGCTGCGTGGTATAACCGAGCTCCTCCCATGCCCAAGATCTCTCCGATGGCTGGCATCAGAATCGCACCTCGCTGTCTCTCCTACATAGACCCGGGATGGGCAAGTAACCCTCTCATCGACCCCTCCAAGCTGACACTCTCCCACAAGATATCCCCGCCTATGATCCGTCTGCAGATGCTCACGCGCTGCAGTCTCGCATATCTTCCATCACTCGCCCCCGCTTGGTCTAACTCAGAAGAGTAGCGCCCGGACAGGATTCGATAATGTCGCCGACACTGGAGTACGCCGTCCACCCTACTATAGCCCCATCGCCTCCTCATCTTTTGCTTCTATCTCTACATCCTCATCTCTTTTTCTCCTCCCCTCCCCTCTCTCAGATTCGATTCTTCCTCCCGAATCATACTGCCTACAAGCCGATAGTCGTCCCAGCTCTTCACCGAGCCCGACCGTAATTTTAGACCTCGATATGTAAAGAGGCAAAGGGTGAGGTGTCTTTTCTTCATTTCCTTCCATCGGCACTTGGCTCAACTCAATGCTCGAGATGATAAAAGATGGGAATCCAATGGTGATGTTCATGTGTTTCCTCCATTCGCTCTAGAATGTCTTCGCTGATAACCCTGGGCCGATATCAAAGGATATCATGACAAACTCCGTGCAGATACATGAGCACAAGTCCGGTGACCCTGAGGCATCTCGATTCAAACATGTCTAGCAAATCACAAAAAGAAAAAACCACTTTGTGGTATTAAAGAGAGAAGTGGAAGAATGGAACCAAGTCAACCTCACCCTTCCTAGCTCCCCGCGGTTATACCAAGGCCCGATCACTCACAAGTCTTTTCAAATCTCTGCAAGGGCTGATATTTTCCCCCACGCAGTTCTAATCAGTTTCCATCCGCTTCCAAGGCATAAAAATATACTGATGTCGTGGTCGATCACCATTTCCTCCTCTCACCCAGCGGTATGATCCCTGATGAAGAACATTCACGCGGTAGAATTCTCGTAACTCACCCTTCGATGAAAATTCTTTCTCAATCAGCGCCGGCATTACAAACCGCCTACTGGTCGATCTTCAGGCAAAAACTCGCTATTGAATGCTGCCATTACGAGTTGAAGTCGGTACAAATCGTCTCGCGGTACTCTTGCTTTGATGATCCGGGCCCCGACCGCCGCTGTCGCTCGTGCGCGTTGATGTTTCTCGTACTTTTTGGAAGATGGAAGAAAGGTCTCGGTATTTCAAGAAGGTAGAGCGGAATGTGAGTGGCTAGTGGTTTATATGTGGTGTCGAGAAGATGAGGCGGCACTTTCTGCACCATTAATTAAGGATGAATGGTCAAAATTAATGGAGGAATGCAAAGGGGTGAAGCCTACAGAGAGGCGCTGCTTGTGTTTTAAGATGTGGGAATGCCAAAGGAGTAGTGGAAAACACGGGGACTTAGAATGACTTCCCTCCTGAAACGCGTATCTAAATAGTCCTGCACTGGCCGCAACAGATAGCTGGCCTGGCCGAACAAGGAACTTCAACATGGATACCTTGGGAATGGTGTAACCGCCGGTAGCGGGCTAGTTTGGGGCGTGATGATAAACCTCTCACAAGAGACCGTCGGAGCGGAACCTTCATCTCATCCCTTTCCTCGATTCCCAACCACGCTATATACCCTTCCAGTTCCTTGAGTTTTTCAACCTAGAGCACACCACCAACCAACAATGAAAAACTTTCTAAAGATCCGCGATTTAGTGAATTTGCAAATACATTAAATATGGTAAAATGAATAAAAAATAAAAAATAAAAACAAACAAAAGAATTCAAAAGGTAAATGAATTTGGTGAAGACACTTCACATCCCTTTAAAGCCACAGCCTCCAAGTAACGCTTTGTTTACTAATATCGAAGCTCGATGGCTCCCGTATCTCAATGACCCATAGTACGCGTAATCTACTATATTTGCTTGTTGCCTCGCCCTGCAGTCTACAATGTGGGATGGATTGTCTCAAGCGCATGAAAGCGGCCCTCCAAGTATGAGCTTTTTAGTCTTTGTGAATCACCTTAAAACATCCCTTCTTAGGTGCATGATCCCACTTCCACAGGAAAATCGAGGACTCATATTTAAAGTCCCACTATCTTGACTTTAATTTCTCGAAAGAGCTGAAGCTCCAGAGTTGCCACCGGGGAAGAACTTGTCGACTCAGCCAAAACTCTTCCTCACGACAAAAACTCATCATGCCAAGCTTTGTCTTCTTTATAGATCCATTTTCATAGGCTTCATTCAGTCTCCTAATTCACTTAGTCGCAATAGGCATTTCTCACTACCGCCATGAACTATATCTAGTCGCTGGGCTTCACCTTTGAAACATGTCTTAATTCCACCTGATGTGTTTTAATGCTTGTCCATAAACTAACCTGAATGGCGACATTCCCAACAGTGTCTTAAATGTTGTCCCATAGCCTAAAGCATCATCTAATTTTCTAGCCCAATTTTCTGAACTATTAACCATCTTCTCCAAGATATTTATTTCTCTCATTGAGACTCAAATGTCGTTAGTCTACGGGTGGTAAAGTTAATGATGTGCACATACCTAACAATCGTATTTTCCCATAATCGTGCTGTCAACAAACCCCACACACTTATCCCTTCAATCAACATCCCAAGGAGTACCAAATCGAGCAGACGTGGTCGGGAGGAACCTTTCCTACCACTCTTACATCATCTCGAACGCGTGGCATTGGTTTTCCACCCATTCGAGACATAGTCCACTACAAAAGGATGTATTTATTTCTAATGAAGAAGGGAATGGTCCCATAAATCCATCCCCATATCAAGTTACACTGTATCCCCACCTCTAGGATGGTCTGCCGTCTCCATCCCGTTTGATACGTTCACATTCCTGGGCATTTATCACAATTGTAAATAACTATGGGAGCTCCCGAACAAACTGTGCCGCAGGAATCCCGATTGAAGTACCTTAGCAGCCGGCCCCCTTCCAACCCCCAAAGTAGCCCTCCACATGCCAGAGTGCAGATAAATGGCTTAGAACACTCATTTCCTCCCCCAGCACACATCTTTCACTGGCCTGCACAAGCACTTTATATAGGAAGGCTCCTCCCAACAAGAAGGCTTCAAAATGTGCAAAGAACCCCTTTCCTATCGACATAATTGGAACTCTAGTGGGATCACTTCAGCTACCAGGTAATTCACATAATCGGAAAACCATGGCACTGACTTTACATTCTCAATTACCAAGAGTTGTTCATCGTGAAAATCATCATTAATTCGAACCTCTCGATAGTTTTTCTCCCTCAAACTGTGAGAGATGGTCTCGCTACTAAGTTTTAGTCCCTTTTCTTATTCTTCTTATTTTCCGTATCAAACTCAAGAGTACCCTCACCTAATCACCTTGGTTTGGCATCCTTCTTAGCCATTAGGTATTTTATAGTTGAGTGGTCCATATGCACTATTACCTTGTTACCAATCAAGTACGGTCGGAACTTGTCAAAAGCAAACACAATTGCAATAAGCTCTTTTTCGGTTGACCCATAATTTAATTGTGCGTCATTCAAGGTCCTAAAATACTTCCCTTTTTCGCTCCAAGATCGGGCCCTTATTGAAAATCACCACATCACACACGCCCTCAAAGGGAGGTCCTGGGGCCTGCTACTACAAATAATGCTGAAATCATTTTCTCCTTCAAAATCAAGAATGCTTGCATGTAATTATTCATCAAACTCAAAAAGGGGTTCCTCTTTTGAACTAGCAGCATTTGACAAAGCGCCTCGGCTATTTCGGGAGAAACTTGATGAATCTCCCATGTAATCCCGCATACCCGTAAAGCTTCTATTATCTTCATCAAGATGTGGGAGGTAGTTCTATTGTTTCAATCTTCGCTTTATCTACTCCCGCTTTCATGTCCCATGTGCCTGCATTATGCCTTCCTTCACCATAAAGTGGTTATCTCTCCCGCTTTAACACCATTAGTTTCTTCACATCTTATTAAAGCATCCTCAAATTTTCAAGACACAATTACTCAAAAGATTTCCCCGAAAGCACTAAGATGTCATCCATGAACACCTCAATTGGTTCTCTACCATATGTCCAAAATACGGCCATAATGCATCGTTGAAATGTGCCAAAAAGGCCAGAACCCTAAATGGAATCCGTCGAATGCAAATGTACCATGTGGGCACTTAGCGAAGCCCCTGGCCTCTAAAGGATCATGGTAATCTGATTTACAACCCTAATAACTATCCAAGAAATATGATATGCCTCTATGCTCCTGACTAGGGCTGCCCAAAGAATCCATAAACAAGGCATGGGAAGTGATCCTTTCTAGTTGCTTTACTCAACTTTTGGTAGTCTATGCAGATTCTCCATCCAGTCACTGTTCTAGGATGGAGTAATGCATTATTCTCTGTCTTGATCACTGTGGTCCCTTCTTTCTTAAGGACTACCTATACTGGACTTACCCAAGAGCTATCCAAACGTAGATCACTCCAAATGCCTAGCCACTTCCAATACCTCCTATTCTTTACCTGTAATTCCTTCTTACTTGATCAGCTCCTTTATGCTTCATCCGAGGGCTTGGTGGACTATCTTCTAACAAGATCCAATGGTCACACATGGGACAGCTGATCCTTTCAACTGCTTAATGAGAACCATCCAATAGCATTTTTGTGGTCTCAAAGGAAAACACTCCTCAAGAGTTTCCTCTCTACTCGTTGTTAAGGATGCAGATGATCACCGTAAAGTCGAGGACTCCCAGATAAGCATATCTCAAATAGTCAGTAATGGCTTCATTCAACAGCGCGCCTTTCAAATGAGGGCACTAATTCAGGTATTCCTCTCCCAAAGGCTTCAGAGGTACCTTCTTCGTCCGGCGTCCATCCATCTCTACCTCCCTCTCTCGTTTCTTCACTGTTCTTTTGCCCACCCCCGCACGAGGCCAGTCTCCAAAGGATTGGTCATACCACTGGGCCTCGACACTCAGCCTCCCCTCGCCTCGACCATGAAACATGCAACTACCTTCTCACCGGATGTCGAACATCATCAAACACACCGAACTTTACCTCATCATCTGTTGTAATTTTAGTTCTTAGTCCTTCCTTCTATACATCAATCCCTCCATGGCTCTTCCGATTGCTATAAACAGCCTACCCAATATGATAGGTATCTCCTCGTGGTTCTATATATTCATTTAAGAAACGTAATCGGTATGAATGTAAGACAACCTAACTAGTACATTTTCTAGCTACCCCGCCTCGAAGAAAAGAACTAGAACCAATGGACAAACAAGGATTAAAGGGCCCTTCTACCAGATATGTGGCTTAACACCAGCCCATTTATACATAACGGCATTGTGTGGTATAGAATGATCTGGCCTGGCTATTCAAGAGGAGTAACATGAAGCTCATGTACCAGGAGCATATTCAATACTACCAACAAAAGGGTAGTTGATCTATGGTCGATTCCAGAACAAATAACAGGAATGTTTAGTTATACCTTGTGGAAAAAGACTTTTCTTTTGCTTATCACCCTCCTGATGCTTCATCGATCTATCCGCCCCACTCAAAGAGTGACTGGGCCGAGGTCGAGCTTCACTTAATCCCAAATGTCTCAATATCGATAAGGAAATGAGGTTATCGTGCCTCCTAAGTCACATAAGGCCTCTCAAAGATTGAATTCCATATCTCATAATGGATTCACAAACTTTTCTGGGTCCTTCAGCTTTCAGCGTGAGTTTCCTCTAAAGAATGGTGTCAGCACCCCAGAAGGCTTATCGTCTCAACATCTAATAATCTTCTTTTCCTTAACAGTATATCCTTCATGAATTTAACATAATCGAGCATATGTTCTAATGCATCTGTGAAAAGGATATTGATGTGCAGTTTTTTAAACACTTCCATAAACTTGCTAAATTGCTTATCCAGCTTATTCTTCTTCAAGCATTAGGGATATGAGGTCGGTGGAGTGGGTTCATCCATATCTGCCTATTTCCTATTCTCTTTCCTTTCTTTTGACATTTCTATTGACTCTTCCCTGGTCGTCCCTCAGATCCGGTCCTTCTATCTTGCCCCGGTCCGGTCCTCCTCAATCTCCACTTTTGTTACTAATGTGTGGCAAATTCTAATGCTCACCACTCGCTGATAGCCTTCACATGCTTCTAGTTTTCTCTTCTGATTCGCTCCGAAGTTATGTTTCTGGCAGGAACCATGTTGCTCTCAATCAACAAAGTGGCCATTCGGGGCCCATTCCATGACCTCCAAATTTCTCAACTTAAGTTGCCCGTTATTTTAATCAGAAGAACTGATCTTAAATAGTAGCCTTAGTTTCATCTATAAAGGTCACATGAGAAGTGAGCATCTAAGCCGCAATAAGCCTTGGCACCCACTTTTCTTTAAGTGGCAATTTTCTCGCTTAAGGTGGTGGCATATTGTTCTCGATTATCCCTCCATCCATATGTTCTATTATTTCGCCATCCCCCGGATCCGGTCCCGTCTCCGTGCATTGCCTCCATACGGCCCCGCTATCATAGCTATATCTAGCCGCTATAATCGTGCCTCGGCCCACTTTCATCTATCTCGACCGACAAGCCATAGTACCGTGTTTCATGTCCCCTGCCGTAATTTGCATATCTCCCAAGGGTTAGTTTGAATAGAATTTGATCGTCCTCGTTGCTTCATAGCCATTAGCGAGCAAAGTGACATGGTTGACCAAACATCTAAGCACATCTGTGTCCATGCCTCCCATCGCCTTCCTCGCTACTACCCTATCCTTGGGCCATTAATTACTATTAGTAGCCATTACTATTAGGAAATCATTAATCACTGGAGCCCCTTTAACAAGAGGGAGTCTTCGGTCGCACACATGCGTGATCTCTAAATCTCCCTCTTTCTCCCGTGACTAAGTATGGGCCAGGCTAAGGAGCTACTCCATCCCTTCCCGACTATTGATAGGAAGTTCCTCTTCCGTAATGCGGGTTTAAGACGAGATGTGCTCATCCTGAACCATAACACCCTTTGACGAAGGCCTGGCCGAGCCGGTATGTTTTGGACTTTTAAGACTTAACGTGTGTTTTATAACATGGATTTTCTTTCTAACATCCCTCGCTTACAAGTTGTCACCGCTATTCAAAACATGGCTCGCTAGCATAGGAATCATGCCCCATCGGGACAATGCCAAGAAGTCGCAGCCACCCGCCTGGCCATTTCCAAGCACCAGCCTCGACGTCTCCTCGGCTAAGGCTAACCCAGTCTAAGAATAGAGCCGGGAGACCAAGGTTGGTGCAAGAGAAGATTACAGTCAAAAGGAGAGGATCAAGTACTACAAAGATAGCCTAGGCTGCCCAAATTACACTATCCG
Organism: Tetrastigma voinierianum; assembly: GCA_016808115.1. Taxonomy (NCBI): domain Eukaryota; kingdom Viridiplantae; phylum Streptophyta; class Magnoliopsida; order Vitales; family Vitaceae; genus Tetrastigma; species Tetrastigma voinierianum. Next base: position 17,279 of record JAEQBH010001367.1, read on the forward strand.
CAATCCGGCGATGCAAAGGCAAGGCTGAAGGTGACCTAGATAGGTCCAAGATGCCTCATATGAAGGAGGCCAAGTCGTAAGGTAGAGACTTTAGACCGCCCCACTGAGGTCGAGCGATGTCACCCTTCTAAAATCGTGACAAGCCTAGTGGACATTTAGGATCCTCTCTCCAATCCTAGGAAGGCAAGGACAAGGAAGCCATGGAGCAGAGAGGACTACTGTATGCCCCAAGCTAATTTTCAAGAGCTACTAAGGTGTCAGGCGCTCAAACACAACATTCACATTGATCAAATCCATAGTTCCAAATGGTGAGTGTCCGACTCCTTCGACCTATCCCTCCAGAAATTTAGGAACCCTATGTGCCTCCTGAACCCTAAGAGTTTCCAGCGATCCGAGTGAGCTTCTGAAAGGAGCCCGAGGGGAAAAGGCCCCGCCGGATCTAGCTGATTTTCGTCCTTTTTTTCTTTTCAGAATCGGGCCTCGTCTGGGGCCGCCAAAATGCATATAAATGTTATTATGCTATCGAGTGTTTATTTAAAATATGATTCCCGCTTCTCCTATTTTATTGATTTCTTTCGTTTCACAACTCCCTTCCGCAAGTCTTCATTAGGATAGTCGCCTCAGGGGTGCCAAGTGTTAGGATAAGAGCTTTGGCTCTGGCCAGCTGATGAGTCTTAAACTCATATATTTTTAATCCATTTTTCTGGCTTATTTTTAGTATATTCAGATTTGTTTTAATGCCAAATTATGGATCATTCACCAACTTTGTGTTTTGCAGGTTTAAATTCAAAAAGAAGAAAAATCCAATGAGAAAGAAGAAAAAAAGAGCAGTTATAGCAGTTGATGTCACAACAGAGTTCTGTGTGTCACGACAACGTTCAACAAATGGCTAAGGAAATCTGTCATGATAATATTTCTTCTGTCGCAACACAAAGGACTGAATATAGAAGAAGAGCTATGTCGTGACAAATGACAGCGTGTCGCGACAAAACATGAGAAGAATGTAACAAATGAGCTGAGAAAAAGAGAGATGATGTTGCGATAAGGTTTCTTATGTTGGATGTCAAAACCAAGAGGAACATGTCGCGACATAAAATCTCCTATCGCGACAATGATTATAGCAACTTGGAAATCCTGTTGAGACACTGTATGAAGAAGTTATGTCGCGACACTAGAAGACAAGGTTCCTGGTCCTAACAAAGAAACAAAGTCGCGACAAGTGATGCTTACTTAGTGAATTGACCTGGTTGCAAAAAAAGAGTTCAATGTTGCAATATACAGCAGAGTCAATGATGTTCGACAGATATTACGATCGCGATACGTAAAATAAGTCAAGCAAACAAGGTCGCTGGCGTACTTTTTTTAAGTCAGTGACGCCGTAGATTCCAACACAGTGGAGGTGAAGTCCGTCACGCATATGTCCAATCGAAGGTAACACAAGGATGTCAAGGAAGAAAGTCTAGTTTCGCACACAAAGATCAAGATAATACAAAAAGTCTCGTCGCGACATAACAAATCAAGGCGATAAAGAACAATGACAACACCAAGAGAGAAGGAAGAAAAGTCTAGTCACACACAAGATCAAGATAATGCAAAAAGTCTTGTCGCTGACATAATAACCAGCGGCACAAGAAACAATATACACTATGAGATTCATACAAACAAATGATCTGTAAATGAAGTCGCACAAGAAATCAGACATGGCATGAACTCGTCACGATTGTATCGGTCGCATGGCGGTTCGGCTAACAAGGAGTCTTATGTCACAACACACCCAGAAGAGTTGCTAGAGGATCACAACAAAATGCACATACTACAACAAACGGTAGCACATAATTAAAGGTTTGATAAAATAACAACACAATTGTCAATGTCAGAACATAAATGTTCATGAACGATACGATCGCCGCAGTCAAAATGCTGCACATAACAGAGAACTATAATATGAATAAACTCTGTCAGACAACACTTTTAAATCACAAACCAATAATGCACTGGGCCAATTGGATCCACATCAGCCTCAATTTAAATCTAAACTATGGGTTCATAGAGAAACATTCGAGGAATGAGAGTGTCACTATGAAACCGCAGTGATTTTGAGCCATAATTTTTTACTATATTTTCTTTATTTTTATTTTTTCTTTCTAGATTGAATCATGTAGTATCAATCTGTTATTTCAGACTTTAAAACAGTTGGATTGTTTTGAGTCATGTTTGAATAGAAGTGGTTGAAAATCAAATTCATTGATGCTTAATTCAATGAAGTCCAGAAGTTTTTAGAATTTATTTCTTTCAAATGATTTATTTGTATTTAAATTTCAATTAGATTTTCATGTTGTTTATCGATTTAGTTTGAAACCCAACTCTCAATAGTAAGACCTGATATATGTGTTTCCTACATATCAAAGAAATTTTCGATCGTGAATAATTTATTCAATGGTAGTTCATGAAGTAAGTGTTCCCAAACATTAGTAACTGATACCCATTAAGACCGCTGCTGCTCCAAACGATTTGAGTCTCCTGAGTATGATAAGTAGAGTCAGATTCCCTGAGAGGCTGGACATGTGGGCCATTGGCAAAAGGATCAGTTACAAGAACCACAGCTCAAAAGACATTGGGATAAACCATCAATTTACTCATGTTTGAGAATTAGTCAAGGATCTATCACTAATCAATTATTTCTCCTTGCCTCATAAGACTCAATTCTATGTTAGTTTAGATCTAATCAAGGAAAGAGAACTCTTAAGATTCAAGGATATAATACTATTCATTCTCAGAGATCCGTAAAATCGGCCTCGTTTTTGGGGGAAGAAATTCTGTAATATAAGAAAACAAGAAGTATTAAAAGAAAATGTTCAACTCACAAAGAAATCTTTATTATATGATCAAGTTGATACATGTTTTAGAATGAACAAATTACTCTCTAATCAATTCAAATGTAATGTTATGAGAATCCTAAAAAACTATAGCCATTTTTGCCTCTTTCGATATTCTTCCAGATTCCCACCACAAAGAATTGTAATTTAGATTATGTCAGAATTGATAATTTCATGTTAGTAACCTTTCTATAGATCTACTCCACACAATCCTCAGTTCATGTCCACAGTCTAGGATTTTAAATTTCCCTTATTACAGAGGTGAGAATTTAAAACAATAGAATTATAGTTAGGTTACTGTATCATACTATGTTTAGTGAGTCTTCAAAATATAAACTCTATAGTTAGTTTAGCTTAACCCTTAAATTTTTTTATTCTGTGGAATTCTCTATTATCTTTCCTGACTATGTTCACTTTATTACTATCAAAATGACTGGCACTCATGAAGATTTTTGTAATCAAACTAAATCTTCAGAAATTAATTCAATGACAAATCATTTTTATTATGAACATACATGTTCTATTCGGTCAAATGCTTGATGTCCCCACCAGGATTAGATACGTAACTCAAGAGTACTGAAATTTTGGATATAGGGAGGATATATATATGATATGATATATATATATATATATATATATATATATATGAGAGATATATATGTAGAAAATGTCAAATACCACTTAAGAAGGCACCATTTTCAAGCTACTTACCATCAGTTAAGAGAGCCACTATCGCGCTTTTTGCTAAGCACCACAGAATAGGTTTCGCTTCAAGCTCCTTTAGTTGCCACAGTTTAAAGCCAGATTCAGTCTATGAAAGCAACATGCTTGTTTCACTTTAGTTTTGAGGGTGCCAGTTGCAAGCTCACACTAGTTTTGCTGCCGCCAAGTTGGTGAGTCAGACCTGTCTTGAAAAGTAGTAGGCTATAAAGTCACATCTTACCTTGCAGTGGCACAATACATGAGCAAGACCGGCTTTTGAAAATGCCACAGGATTGTGTTTCACATCGCCTTAGTGCCAATCCGGCTACGATTCATGATCTATTATGAAAGTGTTGCATGTGCTTAGAGCCACATCCGGGTCTTCAAAGTGCTGAGCTGCTCATATCTGGTCTTTGGTGCGTTATAGGTTACAGAGCCACATTGGTCTTCTTTGAAAGTGTCATCAGTTATGAGCCATATCTGGCCTTTTTTAATCTGGTAAGCATTTGGCAAAATTGAATATACTTTAAAGAAAACTTTTAATGATAATATTCTTAAGATGCAGCTTAATCTAAAGATTCAGGCGGTCAGGCCCAATTGTTCCCCCTCTCTCTGCCCCTGCATGCATAGTTGAAAACATCGCTCAAGGCTTAACTGATCAAAGTAAAGCAGTCAACCCGCCTAACGCAGTCAAAATAGCCGATTGCTGTGGTAGTCAAGGGATAGCTTGACTGAGTGCAGCCTGTGCATGCCCCATATGGCAAAGCCTCCCAAGTCTCAACATCAAACAAAACCCTGCAGCGGACGTCCGGCTTTTTACAGGAGCACGACACTAGTGAGCACATAGTTACCCATTAAAACTAAAGAGGTCGTCGCCCCAGTCATACTAAGCTTCATCTGCCAGAAGTGCCAGTGGCTGGCAACAAGTCTGCCGCGACTATCAAAGATCGCCAAGACTCCTGTACACGTAAAACCATTTAATACAAAAGTGTGAATGTGTTGAGTCACAAGAGGGGGTATAATGTAACCTGGTCAAAGAAAAGAGAGAAAAGATATTAAGTCATTCGCTGGGCTTCGTTTCTTCACCATTCCGTATGCATAGCATTTACCCCAAATTTCTTAACTGCGCGGCTCGTAGCTTCTTCATGAAGAGCGCCACCTGACATCGGTCGTCGACGAGTATCTCAAACATGCCACGTTTATTTGATCTAACCAAATGAGGAAAGTCTCCAACTGGCGTGCTGCTTTTTTCATCTCAAAATTAGCTCTGGCAGAAAATCGACCACAAGGCGTTTACATAAACTAGTTTCTAGGAATCACCTCCCAACAGCATCTTCTAAATTATGCAAGTTGTATAAAACAAATAACTTCGTTTGGGTGGAAACAGTTTTGGAAGAATACCATCCTCAATCTGGTGAACTTAACCTTGTTAAACCTTCTTGACGGTTTTGAAAAACAACTCACTTGAGACATACCTTCTAGCTCCAGCGCCTTGTCAAAACCTCCATAGTAATATTGAGTCTTTCAACAACACCCCAATGCTCAAATCCCTAAGGATGTTGGTGGCCTTCCCTGCCATGGTCCTTCGATTATGGCAATGATTATTGATTGGCTCACCAATCGGAAGTTGGTCGAGATGATTAACCTTGAAGTATTGGATGTTCCTGTACAGATTACTATGATCTTCCAAACACTTTTGCGTAATCGTGGTGAAATGCAAGGTCTCTTCTACTGTGGTAATGTCTTTCAAGGTAGAGACTCTAACATCGCTGAACTTCAAGGTTTAGAATCTTAATTCCTTCACAATAATTTTTCCGTAGGATCCCAGATGTTTTGTGGACCTTCCTTTCTCGCTGACTTATTCTGAACTCAGCCTCTTCAATGAACCCATTATGAAGTGCACCTAATGAGCGCCATGTCATTTCCGGCTTAAAGAAAACAATACATCTATGGGAGGCAGATTCCCAAGCTTCATTTTCCCAAATACATGTATCACTCCGATTCATAAAAAGATCCTCTGCTAAACCACACTATTTCAAGGATCATTGGAATTTCATCATTTGATTTTAGTTTTTCATTGATTCATTTGAGAAGGAAAAAATGAAGAACAATGCTCTTCAAGACACTCTAATGAGCAATTCAAGAATTATCATAAACCTCCATAAAGCTGCACCAGCTTTTCGAAAGATGGTTTGATTGAATGTATTAATGTTTTATATAGAAGAAATTTTGATCGCAGGTAAAGAGCTACTAGTAAATGTGTTCAATCTTCCCAGGAGCTTCTGTAAGAGCTTGTGCCCAATTTTGCCGCCCAAAATCCAACACGAGAGAATCCAGAAAGTCTATGTCGCTTCAGCCTGGACCTCTTGGCAGAATGATTACAAGGCACTGTGGTCACTAATGCCCCAAAGTAAATTGGTGTGGCACTTCCAAGCAAGAGATGATGAACCCCAAAAGGTCACTCCTCTGGCCACAAAATCTAGCATGCGCATCGACGTAGCTTCAGGTCGAGTATCTTCACATCAATTAATGCATGAAACATGAACATAATCAATCTGCTTCCCAAAGAATGTTCTTCTTCTTAAGATGATACGGTGCACTATATTATAGTGTGATTTTGATATCTCAAAGATCAATTTTAGTTGTTTCCAACACTACACTGCTGCTGCACAAAGTATTGGTACATACCAAAATAGCACAAATACAATGAAAGATTCATCTTTTCACATTGCTCCTGCACCAATTTCATCTACAAGTAATTAAATATCCCTTATTCATTTTGTGTTTACTGTGTATTTTCCATGATCTGGCATGCAGTAATGCCTAAGAATTTTACATTGTAATAATCAGGATGTAGAATATGGTGTGAGTGGTCGTATGCACTAAAGGATATATGTATAGTTACGAATCCTTTTATCGAGATTACCGAAAAGTGATCATCAACCGATAGTGAGTTCCAAGATGGTCACACTCTTCACACTTTCTCTCCAGAACGTTTTTCCTGCTGAAGTCAGAGTCATGATCAACATCCGCTTTTAGAGGTGGCTATTGAAAACAGGTAAAATGAGGGAATGCATCATTAAAGTATTGAAAATCTAAGATTATATGTTCCAAGAATCGCCAAAAGACATAATATTGAGATACATGATGCAAACCAATGAATTACGCTTCAACTGTGAACCTCTTCTTACGAGGCAAGCGAAGAGGATGTATGCGATATATCAAAGATAAAAGATATGCCTAATGAAGATTAACCAAATGCAGTTGACTGGCAAGATGTGTTTCATTGTCGCATGCATTTTTGTTACTTTCTTCAGACTTTTATGGGTCCATTGTCATAGTTTTCTTTGTTTTGAAAACCAAATGTCATGTTTATTTTTCACATCCTAGATCAAAGTCTATTAATAGTTTTCTTGTGTTTCTTTGACCCCAACAATTGCTACAGTGATAAAGATCAAAATCAAAGATAGTTATCAGTAAAGGAAAGGAAAGAAAAAGTATTATATTCTATTTTTAATAATGAACTGCATGCTGGCGTGATATATATATACATACAAAAGACTTGTATTTTGTAAGTAACATCAGCCTAACACTTGCTATATATATGAGCTATAACAAACTATTAACATATTTATATCTAAAAAATAAGTAAGGCGATGAAAATGATAATAATAATAGTAATAAAAATATGGTATACAAGCTAACAATTTAGTGGAATTAATGAAGCTCATGATGATCAAGTGAAATTATATAGAACACTTATTGCCTCATTTGAGTTTCACAAAGTATAGGGACAACCTTTCTCATGTTATAACTTATCACAACATCTATGCATCCCATGTTGCCTTCTCAAAAACTTATGGTGTAAAATTCAACCGACTTAAGTGATTTTTACAAGGTTTTATCTCTCAATGCCTTTGTTATTCCAATCAAACCCCTTTTATCATGCTATCAATAATAAAAGGCGTCATAATACAAGATTCCATAAGCCACTTATACATGAGACCATAGAAGAAGTTTTCTTGAAATCCTTGTCTTAAAATAGGGGATTCACAAATAAACCCTAATTTTTAGATAAATAAAGAGATAACTATTAATGATCAAAAAGAAACACCTATAGTTAAAATATATATATCAGTACAAAAGTGTCGTGTAGAGGAATCCAAAAGAGTAAAGAAAGAAATAGAAAACCCCACCATCCTCATTTTATAAACTTGTCCAATACAAGAATCCTCATCTAAACTTAATCAAACCATGGTTCTCGACTATGAAGAACAATAAAATTAAAAGAAAACAAATAAAATAAATAGAACAAAAGTTCTCGAAGCTTTTTCAATATCATATCAAGTCTTCTTAAAAACAATAACATAAGTAAAGCATGATAGCACTTATAGAAAATCCTAACTAATAAATTTAAAATCCTAATCTGATAAATCCAAAAAATCCTACCAGAAAATCCAAAGAGTACCATCTGATAAATCCAAAAAATACAATTAAATAAATAACTAATTGCAATAAATTCATCATCGATCTCGGGCTTCCTATCTCGCTTTAAGCCCAGATATGAGCCTTACCCATTTCATCATTCTCCGGTTGAAAAGAACTCGAATCTGCGGAAAGAAAAGTAGCAATCCATCAACGGCTGATCCAAACAAAGATGAAGATCATCCTTCAGATTCAAGTAGCATCAAAATCAGACGACCATGCCATTTGCACAAGGTTGAAACGACGTAAACCCATCATCTCTAGAAGCTTCGCCAACCCCATCATCGCGGTGATAATATCCATCGCCTCCTGTAATGTCTATAACAGTGGCATAAGGTGCACCTTTGCTACCTTCACCGTGCACTAGAAGGCAAAAGTTAGAAGGCTCAAAAGTGTTCTTTAGGGCGTAGCAGTCCTCACATTGAAACACGGCTAATATCCATGTCATTAGGCAAATCAAGAAGATATGCATTAGATCCCATTTTACTAATGATAGAAATTAGTGCTCCACGGCTCGCAGAGATTTTTTTGGTGAAAACGTTTTGATCTTTCAGGACAAATATGAACCATGACATAGTCACCAACATTAAATCTTTGATCTACGATGACATCAAGAACCAAGCCAGCATTCTTCTACTATAAATCTTTCGCCAATCTCAAGATGTAAGTCATGGATGTGCTGCAAGTTTTCTTAGGGTTCAAACACACACATGAGGTGGTAAAGAAACATCGACAATTGAAGAATCATATAACTCTTTTGCCACTAACGCTTATGCACATACTCAGCCCCAATTCTCTCTCTGCAACGCCTTACATTTGAAAATATGCAAATTTCATTCACAGATTTAGATACGATTACCATTGCAATCTTTAATAGCAAGTTCTCAAAATAATGTTCTTACCCTTATACTTAAATGAATAAATGTTATCTTTACCAAAATTGGTAAACATTAAGATCATAAAGCCAAGTGGGCGACCTAAAAGAATATGGGCAACATCCATGTAGCACATTACACAGATTTCATCTTTATATTCCCCATTCAATAGAGACTAGACACCTCGAGGATAGCAAAGTAATGTCATTCACCCACGCTACTCTAAAAAGGATTTGGATGGTTCTACTTTTCAGGTTGGGCAATTCTTAACAACATCCTTAGAAACCACATTCATTGAACTACTCCCCATCACTAACTTACATTTCTTATCTCCACTCTGTATGATTATGTGAAAAATACTAGTACGCTTTCAATTATCATTATCTACAGTTGTGGATAGCACACATCTTACCACACCAACATACGCTTCATCATCACGATCTTCATGAAGATCATCTTCATCACCAAAATAATCTAAAGGATCAACAATTTGGTCTTCCTCATCCTCCAAACTACATCGTTCACATCTAATGCCAATGCACGTCAGACAATGAGAGACGTTAATATGGCCCTTGTGATGACACTTATGACAAACAACCGATGAATTACTAGCCATGGACCTGGTAAGAGAAGCAACAAGAAGAGAGTTACGCAAACTGTGACTCGGGCCCTGGATCGTTATATCGTGGCCTGTAAGATACCGCTGATGACATGGACTCGGTGACTGACTCACCCCAGGTGTGCAAAAGAGAGGGCTCCATCGGGCTTTCACTTAAGTGCTTTTATACGCGATCCTCTACAAACAGGCGGAGTACTTAATCAACCATCCCTAATGCGTCGAACCTTAGACCATTAACAAAATGAGTGTAGATAGCAAATTGATCCTCAGCATGAAACTCACTACACCTAAGTCTAGCTTCCTCAAATTTAACAGAATATTCAGTTCACCTGTATCGCTTCTGCTTTAGATTAATCATGTTGGAAAAACAAATGACTCTTATATACAAGGAATGTACTTTCGCAACTTCGCTTTCATAATGTTTCATTGGGTGATGGGTGAATCACGCCTTGCAACACATTCACAAGACATTTTAGCCGACCAAGTTAATTTCGTTTTACCAAATCGAAGCCGTTCACTATCAATCATTTCATACCAATCAAAATATTCCTCAATAGAAACTAACCAATCAGAGAAAGCATTAGGATCCATTCTACCATCAAATTCAGAGCACTAACCTTGACTTTTTTTGTGATGTCCCTTCGAGGTTGTCTAACCTGTCTATCCTGATCTCTACCCCAATTACCATTAACCCTATTAGTACGCTGTAGTTTAATATCTTCTCACTTGATTTGTGGGTAATTTTGCCTTGGTGGTTGGTAATCTAATGGAAGACACAATGTTTGAAACCGATCACCAGTTGAATTGAAGGTCTCCTATTGCAAGTAACCTCGTGAGGTTGAGCAATTGGAACATCACCCCAAGTTTATTTTACCCCAGATCATTACAAACCATTTGTGAATTCATCAGATTGATGTGAACATCCAAAATGACTTAAACCCCTAGTGTGTGGTGACCCAACGTGTGTTTTAACAGTTTCATCAACATATTCACCTATCTCATGTTTACCCAGATATTTTAAAAGCAAGTCCATTTTTTGATTTATTGCATGAGTTTGTTGTTCGAGGATGTATTGATGTTGGAATCAATTGACCATTGAATTTAAATTACTTATCGATGCAAAGGATCGAATCAAATCGGGCTTTATTTGCATCATGGCGATGGGTAACATGTATCAGACTATCATTTAGATCTTGAGAGAAAGCTTGTAGTCTTAAGTCAAAATTGTTAAGTCTCTCAGTTGGATCTTTTGTGTTAGGTGAAAAAGAAAATGCAACAATATCACTTTTGATGGCTGACATGTTGAGATAGAATATAAAATTCCACTCGAGTAAGGAAATTTATGCAAACTATATGTTAATGCAACAAACAAAATCCAAAATGCAATACATATATACCACAGATTGTAAGTCATCAAAATAAACTAAAAAACATAAAAAGTTTTTTTTTTTTAATACTTTATGCTCTATCAACAACCGAACCTAAAACAATCAAACAAAATATGCTTAAATATCACGAATATTAACTGAGTTTTCAAAGTAAAAGAAAATGTACCCAGTCCTCACAACTTTGAAGGACCAAAACAACAATTTTGTAAACTTGGATACAATTTTTGAAACCAATGTATCGAGATGAGCAAAGAAAACAATGTACCAGAATAAGATAGCAAACTGTAGAATATTCAGATTGTGGGATATGGATCAGGAGCAAACAATTGGCTCATTCAATTTGAAGGGGAGGTGGTGTAATAGCATTAGAACTTGTGTTACCGCAAGAAAACCAGAGAAGATCATCATCATATATGAAAATAGATCTCGTTTCACTGAATTCTGAGCAATAAAAAATTTCCTTATTTTTTTTATTGTGTGATGATGTGAATTCAGGGATTTGTTCTTGAATCAAGCTAGAAAATCTGAATCAAAGGATCAAGAGAGTTTTATGTAATTTTGTAACTTTCCTTCGCTTTCTTCTCATTAATCAACCTTCTTCCAAGATAGGTTCTTGTGATCTCTAATTACCGACTTCACTTTCAAAGTTGCCTAAATATTGCACTCGGGTTGTTGTCACGACAAGGGAGACAATTAGAAGAAAACTCCAACAAGAACTTGAAACAAAGAGAAATAACTTGATCTAGGATCAAAAGGTTTTTGATACTAAATTGATGTAGCTCGCCACAAAGAACAAAAATTAAAAGAAAACGACAAAATAACAGAACGGTTCTCAGTTTTTCAATATCATATCAAGTCTGCTAAAATTGATAACATAAGGTGCTATTTATAGGCACCAATAGAAAATCCTAATGGATAAATCCAAAAATTATAACGGATAAATCCAAAAATCCTAACAGATAAATCCAAAAAGTACTAACGGATAAATCCAAAAATATAATTAAATAAATAACTAATAGTAATAAAATTCATCATTGTACTTTGGCTTCCTATCTCGTTTAGGCCTAGATATGGGCCTACTCCATGCCCCATCAAAAACCCAACAAATATAAAAAAATCCAGTAAGATGAAGGGACCATATGCTATACAAGTATTGGCCCAAGACCACAAATTACAAAAAATAAAAAAGGAGTTGTTCATCCTAATTAACTGAAACTTCCTCATTCTAAAAAACAACCCTACTTATTCTTTCCAGTAAAACTATCCAAAAAAGACAAAGGGGCGTTGTCATTCTATTCTTGTTTTGTTTCTTGCTCACAAAAGAACCATGCCAACATGGAAGAGTCTCTTTAAAAGTGAAACCCCACTTCACCCCAACTAAAGCCAAAATCAAGTCCTACAAAGCCTTTACATCAAGTAATGAAACTGTGAGGGTGATCAATCATTTCTTCATCAGCCATAAATGATACGTCTATTGGCCAACCTGCTCACTCTTCCTTTAATTGGTCTAAGGTGAACGAATTACCCCTAGATGTTTCCCATGCAAAAAATGAACCTAAGAAGGAACATATGGGTTCCAAATAAAGGGAAAGGGATGGCCAGAGAATTTGTCCGTTTCAAAATCTCAAAGAATGCCTTGAACTGAAAAATGCCCATCCATAATCTCCTTTAACAACAAACAATCAGCATAACCAGAGGACACCCTCTTTCCCTGAAGAGCGGTAAAAAAACCCTCAAAATCCTCTAACTCCCAATCATTAGAGGATCTAACGAAGCAAGGGCTGCACCCCTTCTATAGTTTTTTAGGAATTTATACTAACACTATAAGAAGATTCTTTGGGGTGACAAAATATTTTGTCACTAAAAAGTTTACATTTCAAAACAAAATACTAAATTGTTCTTCAATGGTCAGCCTTTGGTTTATTCACGCCATATATGAATACTGCTAGATGTAAGATGTGCCTTCCCCACTACTACCACTCCCTTTCCTTCCTTTCGATTGCCTCATTTAAGAAGAGGTTCTCGTGGGACTCAAGACCTCATTTTTAAATGCTAAGTGAAAACAAAGATAATTCCTCTATGAAGAGCTGAACCTGTGGCCTCCGCTGAAAAACCAACAAGCGTACTCTCCGTACCTTCGCCGTTTAAATTTTCAAAGGATAAATTTATTTTTATAATTTTAAATAAAATACTATAACAAAATTAGATTTGAAATTTTATTTCATCGTTAGTATATTCACGTTTAAATTGTAGTTCAGCCCGTGTGTTGATTTCCTTGTTAACCCACTTGACATCACTCAATTCCATTATTCCAACATCATCAAGACAAGAAATAGAGTTTTCAATTTCCAAATTAATTGTCTACAAACATACATAGTGTTTAGTTTAGGATTAAAACATTTTATTTCAATCATCCCTGTATTTCACCGATGTAAGCATATGCCAAAGATTATCTTTTTTCATTTCAAAACAGAATACTAAATTGTTCTTCTATGGATGCCTTTGGTTTATTCACAACACATATGAGCATTGCTAGATGTAAGATATGCCTCTCCTTACTACCAGCCCTCTCCTCTCTTCGGATTGCCTCCTTCAAAAACAAATGTGTTCCTTTCACTGATTGTTTGTTGACAACGCCTCCCATCTCCATTCGGCCTTCTGCGATTCAATGGAACATGAGACGCCAATTCTCAAATTAATTAAAGCCACATACTCTTCCATTTTACAAGGTCCTTTCATCTCCTAAACCAAATGCGAATCCATGATTTCCATTAATCTCGCCGTAAAGATGCCTCACAAAATCACATATGAAGAGTAAAGACTATCTTGGTAAGCTCATTTGTTGGCCTTCTTCCCGTAAACATCTCTAGCAATAGAATCCCATAACTATAAACATCTCCCTCTATAGACACATTACCACTAACACTACATTCTCGCAAAAGGTTGGTTTGAATGAAGCTTTTACTACTAATTCAAAATAATAATATCAAGAAAAACATTCTAAAATTCTTACATAGAAATTTCCCCAAATGAAAGCAATTCATACCAAGTAAATATATCCTATTGAACCTTCCACTATGGTCGAAGCTACTTTGATCTCATGAGAGGCCTAGTAGCACTAGAGATGGTTGAGATAACTTTCTACAAGCCCGAAATCACCGACATGGGCCATCATATTGTCATCATCAAGAAGAACACATCGGGCTTAAGATCACTATGAACAATAATGTCATCACAGTGACTATAAAGATATTGCACTGCTGAAGCTACATCAATGGCAATATTGAGTCTCTGTTGAAAGTTTAGCTTTATGTCCATTTTCCTTACTTCTTTTGGATAACTACTCTTCCAAACTACTCCTTGTGGCATCAGCTCATAAACAAGAGCCTTGGAAATCATTAATACCTGAAGTCCAAGCTGAGCAAGCACTCAGATTTGACAAGGTTCTTGTGCCTAATCTTCTCAAGGCTTTGCATTCTGACATAAAACTCTTATCCCTCTTCAAAGAGATTGGAACAATTTTATCAACTAATATTTATCTGATCAATAAAACCCTTATATACAAAGCCATAACTTCCAGCACCAATTATATTTGACTCTGAGAAGCCTCCAGTAGCTTTGTGAAGGTCTGAGTATGAAATCCTCTTGAACTGACTGTTGTACAGCTGTGTGGATGAAACATTCTTCCTAGGTTTTCTTCTCCTGTGACGGACAATGAAAATTAAAGCCAACAAACTCAAGCAGAAAGCTGCAGTGATTACAGGAAAGATTATTTTAACGGCAAGATGCTTTTCCTTCTTCTTGGTGGAGGAGGTGGGGCATATGGGAAGATTAAGTTGTTGAATACCTCCACAGAGGTTATAGTTTCCTTGAACTGAAACCATTGTAGCATTTCTAAACACCCCCAGTTTGGGAACTTCTCCGTTGAGTTTATTGAAAGACAGATTCAAATAGGCCAGGAAAGGAAGCTTCTCAAGATAGGCTGGAATATGATTGGAAAAATCATTGCGGGAAAGATCTAAATGCTCCAGACTTCGAAGGGTCTGTAGAGCAGTAGGGATCTCTCCGTGGAAGAAGTTGCCATCAAGTAGAAGTTCTTGAATCATCACGCATTTACCTAAAGTATTTGGAAGGGCACCTGATAGTCTATTGTTGGACAAATTTAATGCAACGAGGTTTATCATATTGCCAACCTCCAAAGGCAGCAAACCAGTCAATGCATTTCCACTAAAATCAAGGAATAGTGGAGAGGAGGAAAGACCGAAGAATTCTTTAGAGATGAAACCATTGAGGTTGTTGTTTGAAAGAGTCAAATATAAGAGGTTTTGAGAGGCTGCTAGACCGGGAGGGATTTCCCCAAACAAGTTGTTGTCATCCAAGTAGAGAGAGCTCAAGAGGGTTATGTTACCAAGTGAAGATGGTATTCTTCCCGAGAGTTCATTTCCCTCCAAAAACAAATTTCGCAGTTTTGTGCTTCCAAAGTTTGAGGATGTTACCTAAAGTTGTTGTCGCTCATACTAAAGATACTTAAATTTGCCAGGTTTGCGATTGCTGAAGAATATTCCATGAATTTGATTTTGATCAAAACTAATCACAACAATTTGGGTTGAGAGATTAGCTATGGTGCTCGGCAATGAACCTCGAAGAAAATTGTCCCCAAATATCAAATTTTTAAGTCGAGTGCAATTCACTAAAGAGGGAATGAAACTCAAGTCATCCCCTGTTGTAGAACCTCCTAACTGATTCCGGCTCATGCTTATAAATTGAGCATTATGCAGCATTCCCAAATCTGTTACACTGCCCTGGTGAAATGGTTCTTTGAAATTTGGATAGTCGCAGCATTAGAGGCATTAGATAAAGAAACCGGGATAGGACCTGTGAATCTATTATCCACAACAGACAAATCAATGAGATGAGGAAAAGCGAGGCCAATATCCGGATGAATGGTTCCTGAGAGTTGGTTTGACATTAAATTGAAGTACACTAGGGCTGAGAGATTGTAGAGGGAATGAGGGATCGTACCCGTTAGCTTGTTGTGCATTAAATCAAGATTTGTCAGGTTTGTGATTCTACCAAGATCCTCAGGAATGCTGCCTTCCAAACTGTTTTCCGACAGACCAAGTCGACGGAGAGAGGAGAGATTCCCAAGTGAAGCGGGGATGCTTCCAGTAAAATAATTCTTAGACAGGCCCAGAATTTTAATTTTAGAGAGGGAGCCGACTTGTGCTGGGATTTTCCCTTGGAGTTTGTTATCAATGCGATTAAGGTACAAAAGATCCAAACTTTTTGTGAGATTGATTGGAAATGTACCCCTCAAAAGAGTTGTTGCTAAGCTCGAGCACTCTTAGCCGAAGAAGACCACCTAACCTGGAGGGTATTTGACCATGGAAGCTGTTGCTTTGGAGGACAATTGATCTAGAAATGAGGTTTCCAATATGGGGGTGAGAGGGAGCCCACTAGTCCATAAGAGCGTAATCTCAATGAAGTCACTTATGGTTATGCCTGTGACTACCGTATCGTCGCCGATCCATCGGCAATAGCGTGGACGGAGTCGTTCCGTGGAGCTCAGCACGTCAAGCGATCCTGGATTGATCTTACGTTTGAAGGCCATCAAGGCAAGTCGATCCGTTAAAGTTGAATTAATTCCCGTACTGCTACTGCTACTGCTACTGCTACTGACAGTAGTCCAAAGAATGAGGAACAGCATGATCATCAGGATGATGCTTCGGAGTCTATTAATATTGGAGCATACCACCACCTCCATTCTCGACTGGATCGATCTCACAAGCTTTGTAAATTAATGCAAAAATATGAGATTGTGTGTGAAACTAACTGAAACAGCAAGGCCTCTTTATGTGTTTAGAAATGCTTGGTTTGTAGCAATGACTTGGGCATGTATGTATACATGAATCATGCACCGAA
This sequence comes from Tetrastigma voinierianum, assembly GCA_016808115.1. Taxonomy (NCBI): domain Eukaryota; kingdom Viridiplantae; phylum Streptophyta; class Magnoliopsida; order Vitales; family Vitaceae; genus Tetrastigma; species Tetrastigma voinierianum. The sequence goes on from JAEQBH010001367.1 coordinate 34,146, forward strand.
GACTTGGAAGTCTGGGTCTGAGCATTATTAGACTTTTTCATCCAATGTGACAGGAATATGGCCCAAACAAGAAGTTTTTTTTTTTGTTTTTTTTTTGGTGGAAGAAATCAAGATCAGCTAGACCTCCTCTTTATATGAAAAATCCTCCACCATTTGTGGGTCATTCAAGATCTTCATGATAGTCTTTCGTGTAGACTGTCCCTTTATTTATGGGGGTCCATATACCAAGTGTCACTTGTTATCTTTTTCTACTTTGATTACTACAAGCGTGTAGATTTTCGTCGGTTACCCCTTGAAAATATGCAATCATTCGACCTTCTGCCAAGGAACAACCTGCATTAAATTCTAATATTAATTTTCTACACAATATAACAATAGAAAATAAATTCTTATATAATGGGATGATAGAAAAGAACAAACAAGAAAATAATGCTTGTGCCTATACATACATAATAAATATAAAATACAAGCATTATAATAAATAGTAGAACTTGATAATGATCATGGGATAAATTATAGAAAAACAAACATAGTATAAACATTAATTGCTTACCATATATAATAAATATAAACATAGGGTCTAACTAGGAGTGTCCACCAGACTGATCAAGCTGCCTGGATGCCAATTGAGTACTGAGGTTCGCTGCCCAGCTCAGATCGGGCTTTTATTATTGTTGAGGCCTGCAGCCTAAAACACGGGCCTTATATTAGGCAGGCTTGACAAGCCTAGGATGGGAGGGAATGGCGGGCTCAGGAATTAAACCCAATTTTTCACATATATAACCCATTTTTCTAGCGTAAAAGTTAATACACCAACTAAGTTACACTTTTATTTGACTTATATAATAAACCTATTTTTTATAACAAACTTATATAATAAAATTTTAACTAAACATATATTACAAAGAGAGTTATATTATGTATTTTTTTAAAATAACAAAAGGGCTAGAGGGCGGGCCTAAAATAAATCATGTGACCCGGCCCTTCTAAAAGCGAGCTTGGGGTCGGACCGGGCTGAACCCAAAATAGGCTTCAAACTTTTTGGAAACCCCTAAGCCCAACAAAACATGATTTCAAATTAGAGCTAAAAATTTTATTTATTTTTATCCATGAACTTGACAATCCTCACGGGAATCAGAATTATATATATATATATATATATATATATATATATATATATATATATATATATATATATATATATATATATATATATATTGAAAGGGATCAAAATTTATAAAATACATATTGGTTCAACAAATATTGTAGAAAATTAGCATAGACATTGTTCACCAAATATAATAAATTAATATAATTACAGTCAAATATTATAATGTAACTACACGATAGAAACCCCTGAAAATATTCATATAGCTTTTATCAAGAAATACGTCTCAATTCAAATATGAAGTGCTCCAACACAAATGTTATTATGCTCAAGAATTGGTGTGGGTTGTAAGATGTCCAGGGAGGAAGATGAGTACGGTTAAGGAATCCTGTTATTGGAGATGTTTACTGAAGAAGGTGAACTAATAACATGTCTATAGATTTTTATTTATTTGTGTACGTACGTAAATTCCATTGATCTATGTCCTGGTGGGCATAGGTGTGAGAGTCCCATCATAATCTGTTATCTGATGTCTTAAGTTAAGAGGGCCAGAATTGTCTAAAATATTGAACTTGGACGTCCTTGGTTAATTTATTTGGAAATTAATGCTTAATTGGTTGAGACGGCATTAATGACTAAGACTTCTCTGTATACTGTGAGTGCCGGGTCATCTTGGCGGACACATAAATTGGGCGACGTGCTAATTGGTTGACTTCTTGGCGGGTGAATTGGAGAATGATAAGATCCATATTAATTATGAAGAGAGGGGCCACTGATTGGTTGACGTCCACACTGCATGCCCATATACGCCATATGCAAAAGAAAACTAGAGAGACTAATTGGCATAAGGAAGTGTCCTACATTAATTATGAATAGCCAAAGTCTAATTAGAACCCATTATGCAAGTTGAACCCAGTATACACGATCCATGCATGTACGTAAAATCAAGAACTGATCATCTTATTGAATGCAAAAACCAGCAAGAGTACTGACTATTAATCACTTTCTGTATAAATAATTAAAATGTACGATAATGTTTATTTTATAGTTCTAATAATCTATATTTGCTGGAAAGATCCTTACTAATCTCACATATTGCTCGGAGCCTAGGTCCCTTTAATCTTTAATGCAAAATCTCGAAGACTCCTTGGGTTCTTCTCTCATTGTCTCATGCATTTTTGTTACTTAATTTTCACTTTTGTAGTCCATTGTCATAGTTTTGTTTTGCTTGCAAACCAAAACTAAATGTCATGTTTATTTTTTCTCACATCCTAGATCGAAAATCTATTAATAGGTTTTCAATGTTTCTTTGACCCCAACAATTGGCTATGCTAAAGATCAAAATCAGTCTGTGGGTGATGAAATGATAATGATAATAATAATAATACAAAAATATGGTATACAGTCTACCAAATTAATGAAAACTAATGGTCTATGAAGGATAGATGTACTCTTAGAAAGCATCTTGATAATCTTTTCAAAAGGAGTATTTAAAGCCAAGAAGCCACTTGAATATGCACACTCATCCCTAAAATAGGTACTTTATCCATCCTGTCATTCAGCAATTTATAAGAATGATATGGGTTTATTTTATGAGTATAAATTCCGAAATTTTTATGTTTTTAATATACCTTTAAAGAACTCAAAATCCTTGTCGAAGAGCAAACATGGCATTTAAAGCACATATTATATTAGCATATGAAAGAGAGAGTTTAGTTTCTCTTCCTGTTTGTGAAGTATGGATATGTGTTACCAGTAGACAAAGCAGTTTATATCTGATGATTGACCTTCTTCACCCTTTCAGCACCTCGGTATGCTACCCATTTTCTGGATCTTTTTTCTCCTATCTGAATGTCTTGTCTTGAGGCTCGGGGTTTTTGCTTGATTACATGTAGAAACCAATCTAAAGTAATAGTATCTGTTGTCAAAATGATGACAGGATTTTCTAGATGAATTATCAAGAGGTAGAACATATATTTATATATTAGGTTTCTGTCTAAAGGATCATAGACTGAGTCTACTAGATCAAAAGTCCATAAGGAAAGAAAGCCCACACCCACATGCTAATACTATGCAGTGATCATAACACATCCTAAATGAGACGCTTCTGTTTAATTATTAGACCATTAATGGGAAAAGCGATAATCTTCCAAGCTTAAGAATATTATGCCAAAACCTCTATGTTTCCACTCAATGCTATACAATATTATAGTACAACATAAAAGTTTGACAAATATGTGTGTTTGATAAACCCGCTGCATGCCGATCTCTTTTAAGAGAGAAATGCGATCTCGAATGAAGTATATGGTAAGGAACACTCTTGAGATAGCAATTTACAGCATATACTGAAAAAACCATACCATCAAAATATCAAGAATTGCCGCAAATTATATAGGCCAGAGTGAGGAGTAGACTTACAAGATGTTGCCTGTTGTTGAACTTCCTTTCTGAATCTGTTACACAACATGGGCTGATCAGATAATTAATTATATATTTTGACATATATAGGAGAACAGTTTTGAGCATGAAGGTAGAGAGAGCAGAGTATAAAACCTGATTCACAAGCAAGTTTACTTGCTCTCTATACACTCCTTTCAAGTCCACAATATCTGCACGGAGCTCTTCCAGGGCCGCTGCACAAATATATAACCAAACTCAAATATCAGGGCTCTTCCCTAGAAAAGAAAACATCATTTTTTCTAATGTGTTATAAGGTAGAAGGAATTTTTTTTTCTTTTTCACTCTCTTTGCCCCAATTTGGGCTAGAGAATGTGATTTCTTAATAACCAAGCATTCTGTCCATCAAACATGCTTCACCCTATTTCATCTGAATTAATGTATGAAGTTTTACTTTAAGCTCCCATCACCTAATAAAACAAAGGATAAGAAATGCAAACTTAGCCATTCAACTCTTTCAATAATGAATATCCTGATCAATTTAACCCATAGTTATCAAAGACACTTGTTATGCTTAAAGCCCAAAGTTACTACTTGTGGCAGCACCGCCTTAGGAGGTGTCTCGCTTGAGCATTTTACCAAAAGGACATCGTTTGGCTCTAGGTTATTTCCTAACTTATCCAAATGGCATCGTTTGAGTTATACCTTGAGTTTAAAAACAAAAACTTTTTAGTGCACCAAAATGACGCCATTTTAGCCTCTAGATGCCTCGACATTTTCGAGATTTCGCCTCCAACCCCATTTCTCGCTATGTTTCAACTCGAAAAGTCCTACTCCCAACTACCGTATAACTTTATAGAAGAGAGAAGAAGCAAAAAATCAACTAAAATAGCCAAGAAATTGCAAGAAAGTCATGTAAAATAAAAACAATTATCATAAGAATCATAAAATATGGTATTTGACATATGGTGCGCCCCACTTTAAAAAAAAAAAAAACCTCGTGGTCTCAAGGTCCCAAAAGCTTTTTGCACCTCGATGCCCTTATGCCTCGGGAATAACTATAATTTAACCCTCATTTTTTGTACTCTCTTGGTGGCCTCTAAATATATATGTATATATATATATATATATATATATATATGTATATATATATATATATATATATATACATATATATTCCACCATATTCCTTTGGTAACCATCCAAGAAATTTCCAAACAAATGAGTCATAATTCGTATACACCATGTCAACATGGCAAACTATGAGTGTGGCTGATACACTACAGGCCAATTCTAGCTTTAGGTCGTCCTGTTCTCTATCTTTTGACAAGACCCCTCTCTATACTCTAGGACTATTGAACTTGTGTCTTAGAAGTGGGTAACTCATGAAGCTTCACTTGATAAATTTGACTACATCTAAGGCATCAATTGTTCTCGGGCCATGAGGGATAAATGTCATCTTAAAGCTTACAAACCAATAAATAAAATGGAATATGTCCTAGAGCCGCCATAACATCCCTGTTTCTCTTCTTTGCCTTAGTGTTTCGCCAAATTCAATGCCTAGAATACACTCTTGTAGCTATCTTTCTTTTCACAAAACTAATAAAACGCATCTCTACCTTAAAATAATTCAACTAGACTTAGTTTACAACCTTTACCTTCTCAGGAACTCCATCACACCCTCCCCAACAATGAACATCTAAAGCCAAAATAAAAAGTCCCCATAAAACTCTTTCACCGGGAATGAACTAGAAGGTCACTGAATCATTTTTCTCACGAGCCACAAAGGATACATCCGTCACAAACTATCTACCCCTTCTAACTGGTCTGTCCAAGGTAAGGGATTTACCCCAAGATGCTTCCCATGAAAAAAAAACTGACTTTGAAGGAACACAAGTGGTTCCAAATAAAGCAAGAAGGAAGGTCACAGAATCCTGTCTGCTCCAAAGTCCTCAAAGTGAAGGTCTGCCGAAACGCCATCCTTGGTCTCCTTAATGACAACAACAATCATCATAACCAGGGGACACCCTCTTTCCCGAAAGAGGTAAAAAACCAAACTTAGCTTCCAATCATTTCCCCACATCCCCAAGCACCCCCATAAATACACCCTTCATCTTCTACCTTCCAAACAAAAACAATTTTTTGATAGCCAAGGATATATATTATCTGCACTTTTCTTATATGTGTTGGTCTATATCTAAATCATCAATAGCGTTATTTTTGTTGTCTTGTTTATAAAATCTCACATTACTATCACACTAGAGATATATGTCTAGGAAATCAACTTCAATGAAACCACAAGCTCAAATTAAGATTTTATTTCAACCCTGTATACACCTAATCCTCTACAACCATGACTCGTACATGACCTATCCAACATAACTAATTACTTTTTTTTCCAACAGATTTTTCCCCAAAAACACTAAATCAAAGCAGTAGAAATATATATGTACTCCTCATCATGTTCAACCATCACTAATGCAAAGTATAATGCCTTGGGCAAGATAGTCACCATAGCTTCCAAGGATGCCTAAAGTGAAACTAAAACATTATTAGTCAAATAATGAAAGCCACATAGAAGGATGAAACTACATACATTATCATGCTTTTATACTCTCCTTCACGCACCTTACATCACGACGCAAAGAGTAAAACAAACAAAATAATGTCCTCCGCTTTGACTTTCTCAAATCAACAAATGGGAATAAATTGTAATCTGGTGTGAGCCTTTGAACCCAGGATCCTCCTTATTAAATCAAGCCTTCCGATACCATAAAAGTTGTAAACAAACAATCCTTCTAAAACAACCTAAGCTTGTAGGATTTGAGTTTAATATAACATTGCGTTTTTAAAAATATATGCACATGACTTTTAATTAAGCCATGATGATTATTGAGGTTATCAATTTCATTGTGTGCCAAAATAGGTTCAATAAACAATTAAGCCAGCACAAAGCCAATCCCAGAAACAATTAAATCAACCACAATGAGGCAAATAATTTACTGGGAAACTCTATAAATTAAAAGGATAAAACCATGGGACCAGAGACCACTTAAACTTCTATTATTTTGGAATAATAACAATAATGGTTACACCAAGTTGTCTTCAGCAAACTAGAGGCTCACAATGAACTTAAGGCAGACACATCAAAATAATATAATTCTTGGAACATCATCCCAAGGATGGATAACTCAAGAGAAAAGGCAAGCTCACCAATGTATGGAATAGCCAAATGGTATCAGGAGAGAGATAAACCAACTATCCAAAAACCCATGGGATTAAAGAGTAACTTGCAAGGAGTCACCACATCAAATTTAAGCCAAAACAAACAATGTTTGGTTCTCCATCTTACAAGAGATTCAAAAACCCTAACTTTCTTATGTCTCTCTCTAAAACCCTATCCCCTCTCTTTTCTTCTCTCAAAAAACTGCTACTACCCGACACATAAAAAAACTCTCATTTTGATTTTTTTTTTTTTTTTAATCAAACAATGGGCTTTGGCCCAATGGTCTAGCCCACTAATGGGCGGACCTAAAAAATCTCCCCCTTCGCCTCATGTCATGGGCTCAACCGAGCTCGCTCTTTACCTGCTGCCAAGCTTTCAGCTCCCAGGCAAACCTGGGTTAACATGTCTAATCCATTCTCACTGGTATGGTGACGGGCGCCAAATAGGTGTGTAAATTAGTATCAAAATGTAGGCTCGTATGCGCAAGTATACTCGTCGAGTTTACGTAGTATAATGGCTAGTCAAGTGTCGTCCCACAAGAAGAAGTGCACTGGATTACTGAATCTACGCTTTTAAATATTATTCGCCCTAAAATCAGAGTGAATTCCTTCATCCGCCATATACTAATGGATTTCTAATCTAGATAGATTATTCATTCAATATATTAATAGATCCACACTGGCAAAGTTGATCATGCCTACAAGATATTCTCGAGATACAATCGCCATTCTGATAAAGAGGTGAGAGAGGGTCTATTGCACTTTGTCTCAACCCCGACTCCTAAACGCTAAATGACTTGGGGAACCTAAATGCCACACTAAACCGCCAAGATATCTCTATTCATTGATTGAACAAGTGTTGCTATATTCATATCCCTGAGGGTCATCATCTCTTGATCTTAGATTCCCGGCAAAAACACGCTAATGCTGGCCAAACACTACCATGTAAATAAAGTACAGTAGAGCAAGTCGAGATGAAATCAATACATATACTGAATGGAAACAAATATAACAATTAATCCATTCGAGCGTAGCGAGGCTATGTCAAACCCCTAGAAATAAAACTAGAAAACAGTGGTCTCAAGATAGCCATAAGATTTGGAATCATTAAGTGTTTGGGGAGAAAATAGAGCAGAACTCAGGGTGCACACTGATGTTCAAATTAAGCACTCTATCATCTCCTTTCTTCCAATCACCTTCGTGGATTTCAAAACCTTGCCTCGTTGCCACCCACCAACCCCAACACTATTCCCAAGTTTATCTATTTATAAGCTCCTCACCGCCAGCTTCCATACAGATATCAGAATGGGCTAGAAAGTTTCGCCCACCATAGCTGGCATTGCTAGCCGCTATAAGCAACCCTTTCCCACGTGAAAGGGGTCCTTCCTCCTAGCGTGGAGCAATCAATGAATATCAACATACTCCTCCTTGAAGGTACTGGCAAACACTCCGCCAGAATGGCACAATATCCCGTCAGAAGAGTAGTAGTTTTCTCGGGATGTTCCTAGACGTTAAGTGCGCCAGCAACAACCATAGTAGCGATTGTTAGCTCCCAAATGGAAGGAGCTACTATGACAACAAATCCACTTCATGTAATGGTCTTTTTCTCTTCGTTTCACAGAAGCATGCTCGCAATGAAACACACAAGTATGGTTCTGCCGTAACATGCTAAAAATAAATATGGAAAGCTTCTAAAGGTGGATCAACATGTGAAATTAATAGTACTCTTTATAGCCTCATCACTCCCCCAATCCACTTTGCTTGTCCTCAAGCAAAGAAGTACAGCGAAATTACCATTAATACTGCACAGATGAGAGATGATTTTTGCATACCATGCAAGATTTAGTGATCTGTAGCATCTTTATGCGCTCTTTGAAATCAACTCACTAGCCTCCTCGTGCATTTTAGTCACTTTAAGGTTCTAAAGATCCGCAACATGGTGAAAATAGCTATTCAAAATGTCAAGGTTCTCAACTAATCCTTTCCCATAAGAGCCCGCTGAGTTAAACTTTAGTCCCTCCTATATATATATACAAGTAGCCACCACAACTTCCTCGCACCCCATTGTATCACTTCCTTATCCCCCTACTCTTGTACATGCTAAGAATGCACCCATGTTGTCTTTTTCTATCTTCTTGAGCTTGGGCTATAGTGTGCAATGCCAAGGCATTTAGCATGGACTCCCTACGCTGGTTAAGGGCACCAGCACTACCCCTTCAAACTTCACCTCATCACTCTAAAGTCAGCACCTACACAGATTCAATCCCATCATTCCTCAGAATTCAGTAGTGAAGATGCAATGACTCCTAATTCGCTGGCTTAGGGCATTAGGTTTGATGCACCCTCAAACTGTGCTCGGGATTACGATTGGGTTTAACCTCTTATGTTCATTGACATCACACTACTTTCTTTCAAGTTAGGGCTCTGAGTCAATCCTCTTTTCTAGGTGTCTCAACTCTATACAGGGTGTGGTGGATTACGTTATTCTTTTTGGTGGAGTGTCGATTGTCCTAGGTATACAAGAGGGTCCTAATGTGTATGTGCGAAGGGGTTCCTATGGGAAATAGTTCATTGAGAGCTTTGAAGCTTTATAAGCTCTCAAATAAATTTCCCATGGTTGCTTGGCTTTCAAAACCCTTAGGCTTCCAAAAGCGAGGAACTTATTAATTGATAATCTCTTTATTTTTCTATAATCCTATCAATAGCTTGGTTCTTTTCAAGTTGAGCTCTCACTCCAGTTTTTGGTGGCCATCAGTTTTTTTTACTCAGTCAACAACAGTCCCTATTGCTACCACACAACCTAGTCTAGTTTCCCAATATCTAAATCATGCATCAAGTCAACCAGGTTAAAGTGCACTAACAAATTGAAACATTGTCATTGTATTATAGATTTGCAACTAAAGATAACAAAAAACAAAAACAAAGAAAACTATAACAATCAAAGCAACTAAATGAAACCACCTCGAAACAAAAAAACTAAAGAAAAATCCTAAACCAACCTAATAACTTGCACTTATAACAATTTCAAATTTTTCAAAAATTTCAAATTTGCCCTCCTCCCCCCAACCTAAACCTAGCGTTACCCTCAATGATACAAAGATATAATGAAATGCTAGTATGAATGAGGCACTCCCTACGTACGGTAACAATTATGACCTCACCATTTCCGCGTGGATTCAGGGCGGCGGTATAACCGGGAGCCTTCCCACGCCGGGGCATCTCTCCACGGCCGGCAAAGCAACCGCACCTCGCTGTCTCCTCCTACAGACGGATGGGCAAGCAAATCTCACTCACCCCTCCTAGCACACCTCTCCCACAAAGATATCCTCGCCTATGATCCAGCGTGTAGATGTCACTATGGCTAGAGTCTCCCATATCTTCCCCATGACACTCTCCGTCCCTCCGCTATCCAATCCGTAGCGCCTGATTGTGATCTTGGATAATGTCGACGACACTTTGGAGTATCAGCTCCTAATGCCCTAATTATGGCCTCACATCAGTCTCCTCATCTTTTGCTTCTGTCTCTACATCCATCTTCTTTTTTCGCCTCTCCTTCTGTATCCGATTCTTCCCTCCCCCTCGAATCATATAGTCATGTCTCATGAGTTGTTCCAGCCTTCTCAATTGCCATTTCCCACTTTAATTTTAGACCTTTGATAGAAAGAGGCAAAGGGAGCGGTGTCTTTTCTTCATTTCCTTCCATGGGCACTTGGCTCAATCAACATGGCTCGATGATAAAAGATGGGAACTGGTAGCTTATGTTCGCGTGTTTCCTCCATTCGTTCTAGAATGTCTTCAGTGATAACCCGATCGATATCAAAGGGGATATCATGACAAACTGCATACATGTATAATGCTTTCTCCTTGGTGACCTCGGAGGCATTCAGATTCAAACATAGCCTAGTAATCACAAAGTAAAACCAGTTTTTTGTAGATAAAGAGAGAAGGGAATAAGGGAACCAAGTCAGCTCACCCTTCCTAGTTGTGTTACAGTGTGCTTGATCATTTGTCAAGTCTTTTCAAATCTTGTGCTAGTTGATATTTTCCCGCAGAGTTCGGAATCGAGTTTCATCTGCTTCTTCCAAGGCATAAAATATATTGATGTGTTGTGGACTGAACATCACCCATTTCCCTCTCACCTAGCAAGTATGATCCCGGTGATGAAGAACATTCACGTAGAATTCTCGATAACTCACCCCTTTTGATGAAAAATTCTTTCAAAATAGGCGTTCAGTACTACAAACCGTCACTCTGGAATGACCTTTCTTGTGCAAAAACTGCTATTGAACAGTGCCATTATGGAGAAGCTGACAAATCTGTCCTTGTGGTACTCTTGCTCTCTTGATGATCCAGCTCCTCCCGACTGTCGTTGTCGCTTTCTTGGTGCCAGTGTTGATGTTTCTGTACTTTTGGAAAATATGGAAGAAAGGTCCGGGCATTTCAAAGGTAGATGGAATGAGGCTAGGTTTATATAGGGTGCTGGAGAAGATGAAGGGGTATTGTATCTTCATTGAGGATGAATACAAAATTAATGAGAATGCAAGGAAGGTTCTTGTAAGAGGGAGAGGCGTCGTTTTGGTGTTTTAAGATGTGGGGAATGCCAAAGGAGAGGGAAAGCATGGGGACTTAAATGACTTCTGGAAACGGCGTGGGTATTCAAATAGTCCCGTACCTGCTGCAACAGATGTTTTGCCTGCTGCAGCGGGGAACTTGAATTACGTGACACTAGGAATGGGTGTAACCGCTGTAGCGGGGGCTAGTTTTTAAAGGGGACAATCCCCCGCAGCAATTGGCTGGAGTGGGGAAACTTCATTTCATCCCTTTCTGATTCCCAACTGCGTTATATATCTCCCTTTCTTTCCTTGTTTTTCAACCCTAGAGCACACCACCAACCAACAATGAAAACTTTTCCAAAGATCCAGTACGTAGGTGTGAATTTGGTAAAATACATTAAATATGGTAAAATGAATAAAAAATTAAAACAAACCAAAGAATTCAAAAAAGGTAAATGAATTTGTGAAGACACTTCACCTCCTTAGGTCGCTCCCAAGCACCATTTACTATCGTGAGGCCCGATGGTCTCGCATCTCAATGACCCATAGTATTCAGACCTACTCTATTTGCTTATTGCCTCGCCCGGTGTGCCCTACATAATGTGATGACGTTTCAAGGCATGAAAGCAATTCCTCCGAAGTATGGCTTTAGTCTTTGTGAATCACCTTAAAACATCCCTTCTCTAGGTGCATGATCTCCACTCCTCCATAGGGAAAAATCTGAGTGACTGTAATAGGTCCCGACTATCTTGACTTTAATTTCCCCGAAAGAGCTTGAGTCTAGAGTTAAATAGAAGAACTTGTTGACTCGGCTCAAACTCTTTCCTCACGATGTGCTTATCATGCCAAGCTTTTGTCTTCTCTTTATAGATCCGTGCATTTTCATAGGCTTCATTTCGAAACTCCTCTAATTCACTTAGCTGCAATAGGCATTTCTCACTAGCTGCTTTGCGAACTATATTTAGTTGCCTAGTCGCCTTCGATGCTTTATGTTCTAATTCCACGAGCAAGTGGCAAGCTTTCCATAAATCCAACCCTCGAATGGCGATATTCCCAATGGAAGAGTCTTGCAAATGTCGGCCCCATGTGCCTAAAGCGCATCATCTATCTTTCTAGCCCAGTCTTTTTTTGAACTATTAACCATCTTCTCCAAGATAGACTTTATTTCTCAGTTTGACACCTCAGCTTGGTCGTTAGTCTATGGGTGGTAGGCTAATGATGTACGATACCTAACACCGTATTTTCCCATAACGTTGTCAACAACCTTATTGCAGTCGTGAGTCCCCCCTTCTGTAATCAACACTCGTGGAGTACCAAATCGAGTGAAGATGTGACTGGGGAGGAACTTTGCTACCACTCTTACATCATTCGTACGCGTGGGTATTGCTTCCACCCATTTGAAGACGTAGTCCAATACCAAAAGGATGTATTTATTGCTAAATGAAGAAGGGAATGGTCCCATGAAATCCATCCCCCATATATCAATAATCCTAATTCCTCTAGGACATAATCATGGTTATGTCATCCCTGCTTGATATGTTTCACATTCTTTGGCATTTATCACAATTAGAAATGAATTGGTGAGCGTCCTTGAACAAACTAGGCCAAGAGAATCCCCATTAGCAATCTTTAGCAAATTGGCCCTCTAACTCCCCAGTGTCCTCCACATGCTAGAGTGTGATAAATGGTTTAGAATACTCATTTCCTCCTCTAGCACACACCTCTTAATTACCTAATAAAGACAATGTTTATATAGAATAGGCCTCCCAATAGTAGTGCTTCAAATGTGCAAAGAACTCTCCTTCTCTATCGACACTGAACTCTAGGATTGGCCAGCTACTGTAATTCACATAATCTAAAACCATGGCACCTACTTTACATTCTCACACTACCAAGAGTTGCTCACCCGGGAAAATCATCATTAATTCGAATCCTTGATAAGCCTCCTCAAACTGCAGAGATGGTCTGCTACTAAGTTTTTAGTCCCTTTCTTATTCTTTATTTCCAGATCAAACTCAGTAGTACCCTACCTAATCAGTCTTGGTTTGGCATCCTTCTTAGCCATTAGGTATTTTATAGTTGAGTGGTCCATATGCACTATTACCTTGTTACCAATCAAGTACGGTCGGAACTTGTCAAAAGCAAACACAATTGCAATAAGCTCTTTCTGACCCATAATTCACCCCAGCGCCATTCAAGGTCCTAAATATTCTCTTTCTCCCTTGCCCAAGATCACATTCCTTATTGAAAAATCACTCACATCACACATCAACTCAAAAGGGAGGTCCCAGTCTGGTGCTACTACAAATAATGCTGAAATCATTTTCTCCTTCAAAATCAAGAATGCTTGCATGAACTATTCATCAAACTCAAAAGGGGTTCCTTGAACTAGCAGATTTGACAAAGGCTTGGCTATTTTGGAGAAATCCTTGATGAATCTCCTATAGAATCCTGCATACCCCAGAAAGCTTCTTATTACTTTCACTGAAGATGGGGGAGGTAGCTTCTCTATTGTTTCAATCTTGGCTTTATCTACCTCAATTCCTCTTTCATAAATCATGTGCCCAAGTACTATGCCTTCCTTTACCATAAAGTGGCATCTCTCTCCAAATAACACGATTAGTTTCTTTCACATCTTATTAAAGTACATTCTCAAATTTTCAAGACAATTGTCAAAAGATTTCCCCAGCACTAAGAAGTCGTCCATGAACACCCTGTAATTGCCTCTACCAGCAATCCTAAAATATGGCCATAATGCATCGTTGAAATGTGACAGGTGCGTTGCAAACCCAAATGGAATCCGCCTGAATGCAAATGTACCATAGGGGCACTTGAAGGTAGTTTTCTCCTAGTCTTCTAGTGATATGGTAATCTGATTGTAACCCGAATAACTATCCAAGAAACAGTGATACTCATGCCCCATTGAAGCCGTCTGAAGATCTAATCCATAAACAAAAGTGGGAAGTGATCCTTTCTAGTTGCTTTACTCAACTTTTGGTAGTCTATGCAGATTCTCCATCCAGTCACTGTTCTAGGATGGAGTAATGCATTATTCTTTGTCTTGATCACTGGTCCTCTTTCAAGGATCACTATACTGACTTACCCAAGAGCTAGGTCTAAATAGTAGATCACTCAATGGCCTAGCCACTAATACTCATTTTTACCAATTCCTTCCTAGCTGCTGGATTGAGTCTTCTTTATGCTTCAACCGAGGGCTTATGACCATCTTCTAACAAGATCCAATGCATACACATAGACGAGCGGATCCCTTTCAAATCTGCTAGAGACCATCCAATAGCATTTTTGTGGTCTCAAAGTACTCTCAAGAGTTTCTCTACCACAAGGCATGATGCGTAGATGATCACCGGGGTAAAGTTGAGGACTCCCTAGATACATATCTCAAATAGTTGCAATACTTCCCAACAAAGGCAGCTTTTCAAATGAGGGCACTGACTTTTGTCTCCTCTCCCAAAGGCTTAGTACCTTCCCTTCTTCTCGTCTGCAAGGGGTCCAACCACTACATGTACCCCTCCGCTCTTCACAAAGTTCTTTTTGGTCACCCTGCACGAGGCTAGTCTCCAAAGGATTGGTCATACCACTTTGGCTCGACACTCAGCCTCCCAAACTTCGACCAGCGAAAAACATGCATCACTCTTCGCCGGATGCTCAACATCATCAAACACACTCAACTTCTACCTCATCATCTCAAAAAGTTTCTTCCTGCTTTTAGTTCTCTTCATATCGTAATCGCGTCTTTCCATTGTTAAAACAGTCAATCAACAGCAGATAGGTACTCTGCAGCCCTCTGCATACCAAGATTTATAAAATTCCACAACTGAAAGATGAATCAACAACCTTAACTAGTAATATTTTCTGTATTGTCCCACCCAAGAAAGAACTGAGAACCACTGATAAACAAGATTTGAAAATCTCTCACTAAGATCCCAGCAAATGAATGTCAGTCTATCATACATATCACAGGCAGGAAATGACTAAATTCTGATATGCCCTTTACAGAGGGAGCTGGCGGTAGCTCCAAAAATTGAGGCAGGTATTCAACATTCACAAATGCAAGTGGTAGCTGATCATGGTCTATTCTGAATAAATAAATAATGAGGAATGTTTAGTTATACCTTGTGAAAAGAATGATTTTCTTGTTATCACCCCCCTGGAAAGCTTCTCAATGATCTGTCCGCCCACTAAAGAGCAGATACAGAAGTTTCCTGAGCTTCACTAACCTGCAAATGCCCGGCCAACATGTTGAGTCAAAGCTGTCACGCCTAAGTCACACATAAGTGTTCTCTCAAAGATTTAGAATTCTCATTCACATATGGGATTTGTAAAATCATGTTTGGTCCTTCAATAATTTCTACAGAGTTTCTCAAAGAATGGTGTTACACTCCCTAGCGCCAATCATTCAACATCTAATAATCTTCTTTTCCTTAACAGTATATCCTTCATGAATTTAACATAATCGAGCATATGTTCTAATGCATCTGTGAAAAGGATATTGATGTGCAGTTTTTTAAACACTTCCATAAACTTGCTAAATCGCGATCCTTATTCTTCTTCAAGCATTGTGTGGATATGAGGTCAGAAGGGGTTCAATCCATCCGCTATTTCCTATTCTCTTTCCTTTCTTTTGACATTTCTATTAACTTCTTCTCTTGGGGTTGCTCCCTCTCTTTGCATCCGGCTTCTTTCTATCTCGTCGGTCCTGCCTTCCAATCTCCACTTTGTTACACATCGGTGAGCAAATTCTAATGCTACCTCATGAAAGGATACAAATTTCACATGCTCTTTGCCTTCTCTTCTCGGATTCGCCTCCGAGTTGTTGGGTAGTGAACCATGTTGCCTCTCAATCAACAAAGTGGCCATTTGGCCCATCTGTACCTCCAAATTTCTCAACTATGTTGCCTGGTTATTCAATTGAGTCAATCGGGATCAAATTAAGAGCTCAGTTTCATCTATAAAGGTCACATGAGAAGTGAGCATCTGAGCCAGTGCTTCTTCCAAATCTACCTTTTTCTCTTGTGGCAATTTTCTCGCTTAAGGTGGTGGCATATTGTTCTGATTATCCCTCCATCCATAGTTCTTATTATTTCGCCATCCCTGGATCTGGTTCTGGTTCTGGTAAGTATTGCCTCCATATGGGCCCTGCTATTATTGCTAGTTATATCTAGCCATATACTGTGCCTGCTCCACTTTCATCTATCTTGACTGACAGTTTATAGTACTGTGTTGTCCCCCGCAGAATTTGCATATCTCCCAAGGGTTAGTTTGAATAGAATTTACTATCCCTTGTTGTTTCTATAGCTATTTAACAAGCAAAGTGACATGGTTGACCAAACATCTAAGCACATATGTGTCCATGCCTCCCACAGCCTTCCTCGCTATTACCCTATCCTTGGGCCATTAATTACTATTAGTAGCCATTACTATTAGGAAATCATTAATCACTGGAGCCCCTTTAACAAGAGGGGAGTCTTCTGCCCGCACACATGCGTGGGATCTCTAGCCCTTCTCCCAAAGACGGTGATATACAGGCGAAAGGAGTACTCCATCCCCTTCCCACCATTTATTAGAAGTCCTTCCCGCAACGTGGGTCAAGATCTAGATGCCATCCGCAAACTGGCTGCAACTTTGACGAGCTGGCTTGAGGCTGTATGTTTTTGACTAAGATTCTAATCGTTTTATGGCTGTGATTCTTGTTCTAACATCTCCTCTTACAAGTTTCACACACCGCTATTCAAAACATGGCTCAAGTGAAGATAGGGAATTTATATGCCCGATTGACAATGCCAAGAAGTCATGGGCTTTATACCCAATGTTATTTCCAAGCACCAGGCCTTGATTGGCTCCTAGCCAAGGGCTAAATTAGTCTAAGAATAGGGAGCGGGAGACTAAGGTTGGTGCAGAGAAGATTACAGGGGCGAAAAAGGAGAGGGACAAGGCTAAAGAGGAAGCCTAGGTTGCCCAGCTGGCTACTAATGCAACGGGCTATGCAAAGGCAAGGGCGGAAGGTGACCTAGATAGGGTCCAAGATGCCTTGGCGGTTACGGCTGGCGCTGTTTAAGGTAGAGACTCCGGACGCTCGGGAGGCCGAGCGGATGTCACCCTTCTAAAATTCAGACAAATAGGATGATGTCCTCTCCAACTTATAGCGTGCAAGGACAAGGAAGCCATGGAGGAGGACTACCGTATGTCTCTCGGGTTACCTCGCTATGCGACGTGTTGTGCTCAAACACAAGACCGTATGGACCAAATCCATGGGTTCCAAATGTGCGTCCGACTCCTTCGACCTACTCCTCCAGAAGCCTTTATGAAAACCCCATGTGCCTCCCACCCAAAGAGGCCTAGGCGATCCGAGGAAGGGTAAAGGAGCCTCGAGGGGGAAAGGCCCGTCGGGGATCTAAGCTGATTCATTCCCTTTTTTTTTTTTTTTTGTAATTGGCCTCGTTTGGCCGCCAAAATACATATGTGTTATTATGCTATTGGAGTGTTTATAAAATATGATTTTTGGTTTATTTATTGATTTCTTTCGTTTCACAACTCCCTTCCGCAAGTCTTCATTAGGATAGTCGCCTCAGGGGTGCCAAGTGTTAGGATAAGAGCTTGCTCGCACCGATGAGTCTTAAACTCATATATACTTTTAATCCATTTTTCCGCTTATTTTGTGTATATTCATTTGTTTAATGCCAAATATGATTATTCACCAACTTTGTGTTCTTTATGTGCCTAAATTCAAAAGAAGAAAAACTAACCAGAAAGAAAAAGAGCGCTTTATACAATGATGTCACAACAGAAGTTCGTGTCACGAACTGCTCATCAAATGGCTATGAAATCACGATAGTATTTCTTCTCCTGGTCGCAACACAAAGGACCGAATAATATAGATGAAGAGCTATGTCGTGACAAATGACATGGTCGCGACAAAACACTTATGAAGAACGTACAAATGAGCCTAGAAAAAGAGAGATGATGTCACATAAGGTTTTTACATTGACGCCAAACTAAGAGAAACATGTCACTTACATAAAAATCTCCTATCGCGATAAATGTCGATTATAGCAACTTGAAATCCCGTTGAGAGATCAGATGAAGAAGTTATGTCGCGACACTGAAGACGCGTTCCCCGGGTCCCGATAAAGAAACAAAGTCGCGAAGGTTACGTCGACTTAGTGAATCGACCGTTGCAAAAAGAGTTCAATGTTGGCAAACATACTTAAATGTCAAGAGAAGTTTTGATGCCGTGGATAGATATTACGATCGCGACACGTAAATAAGCTGAACACGACAACAAGGTCGATACTTTTAAGTCACTCTACAGAGATTCCAACATGGAGGAGAAGTCCGTCGCGAAGCACCAATCGAGCTGCAACACAAGGATAGTAATAAGGAAGAAAAGTCTAGTCGCACTAATAAAGATCAAAGATAATACAAAAGTCTTGTCATACTAACAAATCAAGGCGGCAGCAAACAATGAGATAACACACCGCGTCGCAACATCCAAATGAAGTCAGAACAAGAAATCGGGACAGTGGCAATGTAACTCGCCGCGGGCTGCATTTCCGGTCGCGATATGAATTGAGCAACTAGGAGTTCTATGTTGCGACACACTGCTGGAAGAGCGATAGGACCATTACAAAAATGCGGTTGCGACATAACAAACTCCTGGTCGCGACACACCAGTGCCAGGTCGCACGTAAAAACAATGTCACAACACAATTGTCAATGTCAAAGAAACATAAATGTTCCAAAGAACTATATGAGTGTTTCAGAACAAAATGTCATGCTGCAACAAAGAACTACAACAAGGAATTAAAAACCTCTATCATGATAAATAATTTTTAGGTCACAACCAATAATGCAATTGGGGCTGTAATTTTTGGGATCCACAATGTAGCTCTCAATTTAGGGCCCAAACTTATGGGGTCGTCATAACAGAAATACCTGAGGTGAGAGGCACATGAACTCTGTATTCTGGCTGACTCTTGCATTATATTTTTCTTTTTATTCTTTTTATTTTTCTTTTCTCTAGATTAAATTATAGGGATTTCACTGTTTATTGACTTGAAACAGTGGGGATTGTTAAGAAAGCCTAAGTTGAGCTAAAGTGTTGAAAATCAATTCCGACATCGTTGAATCCAATGAAGTCTAGAGAAAAGTCAATTTATTTCTTTCGGGCTGATTTATAGTCGCATTGGAAATTTCCCCGACGGTATTTCAGTGTTTATCGTAGAATTTAGTTTTCCTCAAACCCAACTTCTACTAGGAAAGATCTGATGTTAGTTATGGTGTTTCCTACATACCTAGAAAGAAATTCTTGGATTGTGAATTTTGAATTTATTTGAATGGTGTAGTTCATGAAGTAAGTGTTCCCAATATTAGTAACTTATACCCCATTAAGGACTGTTGTCTAGCTCTGATTTCCAGGAGGCCCTCTGAGTGACATAGAGTTGGAGATTCCTGAGAGCATGGATGCATTACTTAAAGGGTATGTTGAAATTATTATTGAAGAACTAATGAGCTCTAAAAGATTACTTAGATAAATCATCAATTTACTCATGGTTTGAGAATTAGTTGAGTGATCTATCAATTTAATCAATTAGAGATTTCTCCTTGGTCTTGAGGAATGATCTTGATCCTATGTTAGTTTAGATCTAATCAAGGAAAGAGAGAACTCTTTAAGATCTCAAGGATGAGGCATCATTCATCTTGTAGAGATCTGGCAAATGGCCCTGTCTTGGGAAGCAAGAAATCTGCAGTCATAAGAAATTGGTATGAAGTATGGGAAAAGAAAAATACTCAAATCTTACAGAGAAAATCTTATTACAAGTAATTGGTTAGATACATGTTTTAGAAATGAACATGACTCTCTAATCAATGAAATGTATGGTTATGATAAAATCCAAACCAGGTACTACTTTGCCTCTTAACATTTTCAGATTCTAATTCATGAAAGAATGTAATTAGATTATGTCAGAATTACACTCTACACAGTTGAAATCCCAAAATATCTACCCAAAGAATAATCTGGTTCATGTCCAGTTTAGGTCTAGGATTTTAAATTTCCCTTTTATTATAGAGGTATAAATTTAAACAATAGAATTATAGTTAGGTTACTGAAAATTATATGACATGGTAGTTCAAATAGTGTGGAACTTGAGTAGTTAGGGTAGTTTAACTTTAAATTCTTTTTTATCTCTGTGGGAATGATATTCTACTTACAGTTCACTTTTTATTACTTGTACGACTGCGGCATTTGGGTGCAGATTTTTGACCAAACTAAATCTTCAATTAATTCAATGACAAATCATTTTTATTATGAACATACATGTTCTATTCTGGTCAACAAGTTTTTGATGTCCTTACTGAGGATTAGATAATAGTCCTTTGGTAAGAGTACTGTAATTTGATATATATATATATATATATATATATATATATATATATATATATATATATATATATATATATATATATATGTAGAAAATGGTCAACACCAGCCGGCAAGGCACCATTTTTGGGCTTTGGCTCTAGCCATCAGGCTAAGAGCCACTACTGCGCCTAAGCAAGCACCAGCAGACTAGGAGCCACGTTTGGCCTTTTGGAAGTGCCAGTAGGCTTAAAGCCACATCTGGTCTTATGAAAGTGCCAACATGCTTAGAGCCACTTCTAGTCTTTTGAAAGTGCCAATAGGCTATAAGCCACATCTAGTCTTTTGAAAGTGCCAGCAAGTTATGAGTCACATCTGGTCTTTTGAAAGTGCTAGTAGGCTATAGGCCACATCTAGTCTTTTGAAAGTGCAGCGGGCTATGAGCTACATCTCGTCTTTTGGAAATGCCAGGGATTAGAGCCACATCTGGTCTTTTGAAAGTGCCAACGGGCTATGAGTCACATCTGAGCTTATGAAAGTGCTAGCAGACTTAGAGCCACATCTGGTCTTTTGAAAGTGCTAGTAGGCTATGAGCCACATTTGGTCTTTTGAAAGTGTCAACAGGCTATGAGCCATATCTGGCCTTTTGAATTGAGGCATTTGCAAAAATTGAAAGAAAGTACTTTAAAGAAAACTTTAATGATAATACCTCTTAAGATGCATAGAATTCCACATTCTAGGCACTGGCGCCCAATTGTTCCCCTCTCTGTTCCCGTACAGATAGTTGAAAACACTGTCCTGCGGCTAACTGACTGCTTAAAAGGTCAACCTGCCCAACGTTAGTCAAATAGCTAATTGTTTGGTGGTAGGTTGAAGGGATAGCTTTCATCGAGTGCAGTCAGGCATGCCCCATTATGGCGTTGTAAAGCCCCAAGTCTTCAACAATTGGGAACAAAACTTGCTAAGTGATCGGCCCAGCTTTTATAGGGAGCACGACATCTCCTAGTGTTACGATAGTTGCTCCATTAAAACCAAAGAGGGTTTGCTCGCCTGAGTTCAGCATAGCTAAGGAAAGCTTCATCTGCTTAAAGGCTAGTAGTTGCAACAAGTCTGCCGCACTATCAGGATCTACCAGTACCCTGTGCACATCAAAACCATTAATACAAAGTGTGAGTACCAGTGCGTCATAGTAGGGCATAATAACCCTGTTCAGGTTGGCAAGAGAAAAGGATATGGGGTCATCTGTTGGCTTGGTTTCTTCATGTCTACATTCCGTGCGGATAGCATTTACCCTAGCCTTAACTGTGGTGGCTCTCAAGAGCTTCTTCTGTTTGCGCTTCGACTGATACTGGTCGTCAGACGAGTATCTCAAACATGTGTTACTGCCTATTTGGAGCTAACCAGCTAGAGGAAAGTCTCAATCAAGTGGCTGTTGCTTTTCCTCATCTCAGGCAACTAGTTCTTGCAGAAAATCGATTCACAAGGCTTGTTCCTCTTTCATTATCTAATGCTCCAATGCTTGAGTGTATCTTTCTCCCTAATAACAGTTTCACTGGACCAGTACTATCAAATTTGGGTAGGCTGCAAGACCTTCGAGCCATAACCATGGCGGTGAATCAATTAGGTACTTCCAAAGGAGGTGATTTTAGCTTCATTTATTCTCTAGCAAATTGTACCCAGTTACAAGAATGGAGTTTCACCGCAATTTTCTCAAAGGTCCTTTGGTTAGCACAACAGCTAATCTATCGACCCAACTTTTAAGGATAAATATGGGATTCAATCCATAGTTGATTAACACCTTCGAATAGAGAAACTAGTGAATCTAACATCCCCTGAATTTTCTTAGAATCACCTCCCCCAATAGCATTCCTTCCAACATAGGAAAGCTTTATAAAATGCAACAACTTCTGCTTGGGTGGAAAATTAGTGCTCGAAGAATACCATCCTCAATCGTAACTTAACTTGTTAAACTTTGATTTAAGCGGAAACAACTTGATGGGAGACATACCTTCTAGTCTAGCAGCTTGTCAAAACCTAGTAATATTGAGTCTTTCTAACAACACCCTTAATGCTTCAATCCCTAAGGATGTTATGGGCCTTTCCTCGCTTATGGTCCTTCGATTAAGTGGCAATGCCATTACTGGTTCACTTCCACTGGAAGTTGGTCGTATGATTAACCTTGAAGTATTAGATGTCTCTTAAAGTAGATTATCAAGTGATCTTCCAAACACTTTGCGTAATTGTGTGGAAATGCAGGTTATTCTACTTCGTGGTAATGTCTTTCAAGGTGAGATTCTAACATCGCTGCAAACTCTTCAAGGTTTAGAATTCTTAGACCTTTCTCACAATAATTTTTCTAGTAGATCCTGTGTTCTTAGGACCTTCCTTTCTTGATCTATTTGAACTTGTCTTTCAATGAACTTGAAGGAGAAGTGCCCCCAATAGAGGCCATGTCACCATTTCAGTTAAAGAAAACAACAATCTATGTGGAGGCATTCCCAAGCTTCATTTTCCCACATGTATCACCTCCGATTCAAAAAAAAAAAAAAAAAAAAGCATCCCTCTGCTAAACTACTCATTTCAGTGATCATTGGAATTTCATCATTGAGTTTGTTGGCTTTCTTTTTCATTATCTATTTGAGAAGGAAAAAAATGAAGAACAATGCCTCTTCAGCACAATCTTCTAATGAGCAATTCAAAAGAATTTCATTTGCAAACCTCCATAAAGCTACTGTAGGCTTCTTTGAGTCTAATAAGATTGGTGTTGGGAGCTACGTTTTTATGTATGAAGAAATCTTTGATCAAGAGGGAAGAGCTATTGTAGTAAAGGTGTTCAATCTTCCCAGGGGAGCTTCTAAGAGCTTTATGTCGGAATGCAAGGCCTTGAGAAAAATCCAACATAGGAATCTTATGAAAGTCTTAAGTGCTTGCTCTAGCTTGGACTTTCGAGGTAATGATTATAAGGCACTTGTGTTTGAGTTAATGCCTAAAGGAAATTTGGGTAGGTGGTTACATCTAAAAGTAAGAGATGATGAACCCCAAAGGCTTACTCTTCTACAAAAACCGAGTATTGCTATTGACGTAGCTTCTATGCTGGAGTATCTTCACACTCAATGCGATGAAATTGTTGTTCATAACAATCTTAAGCCCAGCAATGTTCTTCTTGAAGATGATATGGCAGGCCATATTAGTGATTTTGATATCTCAAAGATCACTTCGCTTGTTTCAAATAATACACTGCTACAAGTATTGGTATTAAAATAGCACAAATAATGAAAGGATCTATCGCTATACTGTTTCGTACCAATTTCATCTACAAGTAATTAAATATCCCTATTCATTTTATGTTTAATAGTATTTTCCATGGATCTTATATGAGTAATGCCTAAGAATTTTACATTGTAATAATTGTGATGTAGAATATGGTGTGAGTGGTCAGGTGTCGACCAAAGGATATATGTATAGTTATGGAATCCTTTTATTGGAGATGTTTACCGAAAGTAGACCAACTGATAGTGAGTTCCAAGATGGTCACACTCTTCATGACTTTCTGAGAACGTTTTTCCCTGAGCGAGTCATGGAGGTCATAGATCAACATCTGCTTTTAGAGGCGGATGAAAGAGGTAAAATGAGGGAATGCATCATTAAAGTATTGAAAATCGGCATTATATGTTCCAAGAAATCGCCAAAAGACATAATGGAGATACATGATGCAACCAATGAATTACGCTCAATCAGGAACCTCTTCTTACGAGAGGCAAGCCATGAAGGGGGGATGTAGAAGGTGGATACATTGAGTAAGGCAACATATGCCGGAATGAAGATTAACCAAATGCAAGCTTGATCGGGCAAGATGCTCATTGTCGCACATTTTTGTTACTTCCGTATTTCTTTATGTAGTCCATTGTCATAGTTTTTCTTTGTTTGAAAAACCAAATGTCATGTTTATTTTTCTCACATCCTAGATCGAAAGTCTATTAATAGGTTTTCGGTGTTTCTTTTTTGACCCCAACAATTGGATTATGATAAAGATCAAAATCACATAGTTATCGTAAAGGAAAGGAAAGAAAAGTATTATATTCTGTTTTTTAATGAATCTGTACAAGCTACACATATATATATACATACAAAAGACTTGTATTTTGTAAGTAACATCAGCCTAACACTTGCTATATGAGCTATAAACAAACTATTAACATATTTATATCTAAAAATAGTGGGTGATGAAAAATGATAATAATAAATAAGAGATAAAAATATGGTATACAAGCTACCAATTTAGTGAAATTAATGAAGCTTCTGATGATGCATCAAGTGAAATTAAGTAGAATACCTTTGCTTGCCTCATTTGAGTTTCCCACCAAAGTATGCTAGAGGACAACCTTCTTGATGTTATAACTTATCACAACACTTGATGCATCCCATGTTGCCTCAAAAAACTTATGAAAAATTCAACTGACTTAAGTGATTTTGCTATTTTATCTCCTCAAATGCCTTGCTTTATTCCAATCAAACTCCCCTTTTATCATGCTATCAATAATAAAAGGCATCATAATACAAGATTCCATAAGCCACTTATACATGAGACCATAGAAGAAGTTTTCTTGAAATCCTTGTCTTAAAATAATAGGACTACAATAAACTTATTTTTTTTATAAAGTAAAGAGCATAACTATTAATGATCAAAAAAGAAACACCTAAGGAGCAAACATAAGTATACTAAGGGTACATAAAAGGAGCCAAGAGAGGGAAACAAGTAAGATAAAGGAAAAGAAATAGAAAACCCACCATCCCTCATGTATAACCCATCCAATACAAAAAAGACCTATCAACCCTAATCTAAAACTGATGTAGCTCGACTATGAAGAACAATAAAATTAAAAGAAAACAAATAAAATAAATAGAACAAAGTTCTCGAGTTTTTCAATATCATATCAAGTCTGCTAAAAACAATAACATAAGGTGCTATTTATAGGCACCAATAGAAAATCCTAACGAATAAATTTAAAAATCCTAACGGATAAATCCAAAAATCCTAACAGGAAAATCCAAAGAGTACTAACGGATAAATCCAAAATACAATTAAATAAATAACTAATAGTAATAAAATTCATCATTGGACTTGGGCTTCCTATCTCGTTTAAGCCTAGATATGGGCCTACTCCATGCCCCATCATTCCCTCCGGGTTGAAAAGAACTCGACTCCGAAGAGTGAAAAGAAAAGTAGCAATCCAACAACGAAGGATCCAAATGTCAGGATGACCATGCCATTTGACAAGGAAACGACGAAACCCATCATCTCTAGAAGTCACAAACTCATCATCAAGGATAATATCCACCGTCTCCGTAGAATACTATAACAAAGGCATAGTGGGTGCACCTTTGCTAGCTTCACCTACAGACACACTAGAAGGCAAAGTAGAAGGCTCAAAAGTGCCTCGTTAAGGTAGCAAGTCCTTCTTACATTGAAAACATGGCTAATATCCATGTCATTAGGCAAATCAAGAAGATATGCATTAGATCCCATTTTACTAATGATAGAATAAGGGCCCATGGCTCTTGCATAAAGTTTTTTTGAAAACGTTTTTGGAATTCTTTCAGGACAAATGCGAACCATGACATAGTCACCATCATTAAATTATTTAGATCTACGATGTACATCAGCAGCCAGTTTATACTCCTCATTACATAGAGAAATCTTTCGCCTAATCTCAGCATGTAAGTCATGGATGTGTTTTGCAAAGTTTTCTGTAGGTTCAAACACACACATGTGAGGTGGAAAAGAAACATCGACAATTGAAGAATCATATGGAACTTCTTTTGCCACTAACGCTATGCGCCACGCTCGCCCCACTCTCTCTCTCAAACGCCTTACATTTTAAAATACGCAAATTTCATTCAGAAGCTAGAGATGTCACGATTGTCATTGCAATCTTTAGGCTTAGCAGTTCAAAATAATGTTCTACTCTTATACTTAAAATGAATAAATGTTATCTTTACCAAAATTGGCAACATTAAGATCATAAAGCTAAGGGCTAATCTAAAAGAATATGTGGGGCAACATCCATGGGTAAAGACATTACAATAGATTTCATCTTTATATTCCCCCATTTGAATAGAGACTAGACACCTTTGAGTGATAGGCAAAGTATGGTCATTCACCCACGCTACTCTAAAAGGATTTGGATGTGGTTATACTTTCAGGTTTAACAATTTAACAACATCCTTAGAAACCACATTCATTGAACTACCCCCATCAATCACTAACTTACATTTCTTATCTCCACTCTGTATGACTGTGTGAAAAATACTAGTACGTCAATTATCATTATCTACAGCTGTGGATAGCACACATTCCAACTATTCACCAACATACGCTGTCATCACAATCTTCATGAAGATTCATCTTCATCACCAAAATAATCTAAAGGATCAACACCTGGTCTTCCTATCCCTCCAAACTACTGCTCAACATCTAATGCCAATGCACGTTGGGGACAATGAGACGCAATATGGCCCTTGAGTTGACACTTATGACAAACAACCGATGAATTACTAGCCATGGACTCAATAAGAGAAGCAACAAGAAGAGAGTTATGCAAACTATACTCTTGGCTCCTAATGTTATTGGGCCTAGTATTACCGTTTGATGACATGGACTCAAAGACTTGACTGGACCAGGCGTAAAGATGAGGGTCTATTGAACTTCTCTCGACTTTTAAGGTTTTTTTTTATATGCATCCTTCTACAAAGTATGGAGTATGTAATTTTACCATCCTTTGAATTTCAACCTGAGACCACATTAAAAACGAGTATAGATAGCAAATCGATTCCTCATCATGGAATGTACTACAATTTTAAGCCTAGCTTCCTCAAATTTAGGACAATATTCAGCTACACTAAGAGTCACGTTTTTTTAGATTAATCATGTTGAGAACAATTGACTCTTATATGATTGAGGAATGTACTTTTCTTGTAACGCTGTTTACACAACCCATTAGGGTGATGGTGCTCACCTGCATTTAATCATGTCTTGCAACACATTCTCACAAGCATATTTTAGCCGAATTATAATTCTTATCTTAGCAAATCGAACTCATTCACTATCAATCATTTCATACCAATCAAAATATTCCTCAATAGCAACTAACCAATCAGAGAAAGCATTAGAATCCATTCTACCATCAAATTTAGAGCACTTAATTCTTGACTTTTTTATGATGTCCTTCGAGGTTGTTCCTTAACCTATCTATCCTCATCTCTACCCCACCACAAGAATTCCTAGGCTAGTCTCGCTAAGCTTCTTCTACATTTTCTCTCACTTGATTTGGGCGGGTAATTTTGCCTTGGTGGTTAAATTGGTAATCTAATGGAAGTTGACATTAATAAGTTGAAACTATCACCCAGTTGAATTGAAGGTCTCATTGAAAGTAACCTCGTTTGAGGTTGAGCAATCAATGACTACCAAGTTTATTTTTACCGGATGTCACAAACCATTTGTGAATCTACCACATTGATGTGAACCTCCAAATGACTTAAACCCCTAGTGGTGGACTCAACGTAGTGTTTTAATAGCTTTCATCAACATATTTACCTATCTCAAGTTTACTCCTAGATATTTTAAAACCATTTTTGATTTATTGCATGAGTTTGTTTGCTCGGGAGATCGCATTGATGTCGAGTCAATCCACCACATTGAATTTAAATTACTTATCGATGCAAGGATCAATCAAATTTTGGGCTTATTTGCATCATGGTGGATGGGTAATACAGACTAGACTATCATTTGGGATCTTGAGAGAAAGCTTTTGCAGTCTTAAGTCAAAATTGTTAAGTCTCTCACTGATCTTTCAGTTAGTGAAAAGAACAAACAATATCACTTTCGATGGTCGATATGCTTGAGATAGAATCTAAAATTTCAACTGAAAGGAGAAATTTATAAACTATATGTTAATGCAACAAACAAAATCCAAAAAATGCAATGCTATTATATACCACGATTGCACAAGTCACGAAAGAACAACCAAAAAACACAAAGTTTTTTTTTTTAATACTCTTTATGCCTATCAAATAAATTGAACTTAAAAAATCAAACAAAATATGCTTAAATATCACGAATATTAACCTAGTTTTCAAAGTAAAGAAAATGTGTACCCGCCCTCACAACTTTGAAGATCCAAAACAACAATTTTGTAAAATTGATGGCAATTTGAAACCAAATAGACGAGATGAGCAAAGGAAAAACAAAGAATGGTGAATTTAAGATAGCAACCAGTATCATTTGCATTGTGGATATGGATCAGACAAACGCTGGCTCATTCAATCAAGGGAGGGGTGGTGTAATATATTAGAACTTGTGTTTACCGCAAGAAAACCAGAGAAGATCATCATATATATGGAAAAATATCCTCGTTTCATCGGAATGAGGCAATAAAATTTTTGTTTTTTATTGTGTGATGATGTGAATTCAGGATTTGTTCTGAATCAAGCTAGAAAACTGAATCAAAGGGATCGCATGAGAGTTTCAAGGACTTTGCAATCCTTTCCTTCGCTTTCTTTCAAGAATCAACCTTCTTCCCATGCCTGGTGATCTCAATTTACCGACTTTACTCAAAGCTGGTTTTAAATATTGCACTCGGGCTGTTATTAGATAAGTGAGACAATGAGAAGAAAACTCGAATGTGAATCTGAAACAAAGAGAAATAACTTGATCTAGGATCAAAGTTAAGCTTTGATACCAAATTGATGTAGCTCGGCTACAAAGAACAAAAAAATTAAAAGAAAACGAATAAAATAAATAGAACGGTCTTTGTTTTTCAACACTGTCAATGTCCTGCTAAAATTGATAACATAAGGTGCTATTTATAAGCACCAATAGAAAATCCAATGGATAAATCCAAAATCATACCATAAACCAAAATCCCAAATGTATAAATCCAAAAAGTACTAACGGATAAATCCAAAAATATAATTAAATAAATAACTAATAGTAATAAAATTCATCATTGTACTTGGGCTTCCTATCTCGTTTAGGCCTAGATATGGGCCTACTCCATGCCCCATCAAAAACCCAACAACATAAAAACTTAAGGCGATGAAGGAACCATATGCTATACAAGTATCGTCTAAGACTAAAAATTACAAAAATAAAAAAAGGAGTTGTTCATCCACTTAATCGAAACTTCCTTTATCTCTAAAACAACCTCTACTATTCTTCCAAGAAACTATCCAAAAAGACAAAGGGGGCGTTTGTCATTCTATTCTTGTTTTATTGCCACAAAAGAACCACATGCCAACACGGAAGAAGTCTCTTAAAAGTGAAACCCCACTTCACCCCCAACTAAAGACAAAATTAAGTCCTGCAAGCTCTGCATCGGGCAATGAACTGGGAGGGGTGATCAATCATTTCTTCTATCGGAGCCATAAATGATACGCCTATTATTGGCCAACCTGTCTACCCTTCCTTTAATGGGCCATGTGAACGAATTACCCTTAGATGTTCCACGCACTGAACTGGAGAGTTAATATGGTGGTTCAAAATAAAAGGGAAAGGGATGGCCAGAGAATTTGTCCGTCAAAATCCAAAGAATGCTCTCAACTCAAAACATCTGTTCAACTTTTAACAACAAATAATCTCCAAGATAAATCCGCAGGGACACCCCTCTTTCGAAGAGCGGTAAAGTGCAACCTCAAAATCCTCTAACTCCCAATCATTAGAGTGATCTAACGAAGCAAAGGCTCACCCCTTCTATAGTTTTTTAGGGAATTTATACTGTTAACACTATAAGAAGACTTTAAAGTACAAAATATTTTGTCACTAAAAGTTTACATTTTTAAAACAAAATACTAAATTGTTCTTCAATGGTCATTGCTTCTTATTCACTATATACAGCAGTGGCTATCGCGGATAAGATGCTCTTCCCCACTACTACTACTTCTTCCTTCTTTGATTGCCTCATTCAAGAAGAGGTTCTCAGTGGGACTCAAGACCTTCATTTTTAAATGCGGTGAAAAACAAAGATAATTCTATGGAAGATTGAACCTGTAATTTCCAGCTTGAAAAAACCAACAAGTGCACTTCCGTGCACGTCAGCTCGCTTCTAATTTCTTGTAAAGGATAAATTTATATTTTTATAATTTTAAATAAAAATACTATAACAAAATTAGATTTGAAATTTTATTTCATCAAGTATATTCACGTTTAAATTGTAGTTCACTTCGTGTTGATTTCCTTGTTAACCCACTTGACATCACTCAATTCCATTATTCCAACATCATCAAGACAATAAATAGAGTTTTCAATTTCCAAATTAATTGTCTACAAACATACATAGTGCTTAGTTTAGGATTAAAACATTTTATTTCAATCATCCCCATTTCACTGGATAAGCATATGCCAAAGATTATCTTTTTTCATTTCAAAAAATGTAATACTAAATTGTTCTTCTACGGATTTTCAGTTTATTCCCACAACACATATGAGCATTACAGATGTAAGATATGCCTTTCCTTACTACCAACCCTCTCCTTTCCTTCTTGGATTGCCTCCTTCAAAACAAATGATCGACAGTCACGACTAACGCCTCCCATCTCCATCTCGCCTTCGCAGACTAATGGAACATGAGACGCCAATTTCAACACTAAAGCCACATACTCTTCCATTTTACTTCGCCTTCCTTTCATCTCCTAAAACCAAATGCTAATCCATGATTTCCATTACTGGTCGTATAAAGATGCCTTCTACAAATCATGAAGAGTAAGACTGCCTTGAAGCTCATTTGTCGCCTTCTTCCTCAGAAATATCTCTCTAGCAATAGGAATCCTAGCAACTATAAACATCTCCTCTATAGACACACTACCACTAACACCATATTCGGTAAAGGTTGGCTTGAAACAAGCTTACTACTAATTCAAAATAATAATATCAAGAAAAAAAACATTCTAAAATTCTTGCGATAGAAATTTCAAATGAAAGCAATTCATACCTGGGGCAACATATCCTATTGAACCTTCCACTATGGTCGAGCTACTTTGATTCGTGAGAGTACTAGTAGCACTAGAGATGGTTGAGATAACTTCTCGCAAGTCCGAAATCACCCGACATGGGCGCATCATATTGTCATCAAGAAGAATATTATTGGCTTAAGATCACTATGAACAATAATGTCATCACGTTGACTATGAAGATATTGCAATGCCAAGCTACATCAATGGCAATATTGAGTCTCCGTTGAAAAGTTTAGCTTTTCATGTCCATTTTCCTCCTACTTTGATGCAACCACTCTTCCAAACTACCTTGTGGCATCACCATAAACAAGAGCCTTGAAATCATTACCTTGAAGTCCAAGCTTGGAGTGTTAATGTGATTTTGACAATTCTTGTGCCTAATCTTTCTCAACTTTGCATTCCGACATAAAACTCTTAAGCCTTCGCTGAAGATTTCCTGAACACCTTTTACCGCAATGGCTATTGCATCTTGATCAACAACCCCTATATATGCCAGAATCTCCACCAATTATATTTGACCAGAAGCTTAGCTTTATGAATGTCCTATATGAAACTTTCTTGAACCGACCGTCAGACACTGCAAAGGAAACATTCTTCCAGTTTTCTTCTCCCGTGACGACAATGAAAAATTAAAGCCAACAAACTCAAGCGTAAAGTCAGCAGTTGATTAAGGTGAAAGATTATTTTAACTATAAGATGCTTTTCCTTCTTCTGTGGAGGAGGGCATATGGAAGATTGTTGTTGAATACTCTACAGGTTATAGTTTTCGAATCAAACTACAGAAAAGCATTTAAACACCCCTAGTTTGGGAACTTCTCCGTTTAGTTTATTGAAAGACAGTATCTAAATTGGCCGTAGAAAGGAAGCTTCTCAAGATAAATGGAATATGGATTGAAAATCATCAAGTGAAAGAACTAAATGCTTGCATCAAGGGTCCGTAGAGCGTAGGGATCTCTTCGTGGAAGAAGTTGCCATCGAGTAGAAGATATTGAATCATCACACATTTACCTAAAGTATTTGAAGGGCAATTCGATAGTCTATTGTTGGACAAATTTAATGCAACGAGGTTTATCATATTGCCAACCTCCCAAAGGCAAAGAAACTACTAATGCATTTCCACTAAAATCAAGGGAATAGCCGTGAGAGGAGGAAAGACCGAAGAATTCATTAGAGTATGAAACCATTGAGGTTGTTGTTCTGAAAGAGTCAAATATAAGAGGTTTTGAGAGGTCATAGACCGGGAGGGATTTCCAACAAGTTGTTGTCATCCAAGCAGAGAGAGCTCAAGAGGTTATGTTACGCCAAAGACATCCCTTCCATATTCAGTCCAAACAAACTGCTTCCCAAAGCCCCGCCTTCAGAAAGATGTCTGTTGGTTGACAAAAACGTCTTATACTCCTTATGAGGCTGCTCACTTATATACAAAGAACTTATATCAACATGAATAACAAGAATATCACGGAACAACGCGATGATATTATAATCTACATAATACTAAACCTGCGTTAATTCCCATCCCGCTGTTACTTCAACAATCGATACGTCATCATTTCATATACAGAACGTTTCAGATTCAAACATTATTAATAGAGAGCAGAGTATAAAACCTGATTCACAAGTTTTACTTGCTCTCTATACACTCCTCTTTCAAGTCCACACATCTCGCACGGAGTTCTTCCACCGCACAAATATATAACCAAACTAAAATATCAGGGTTCCTTGTGAAAAGAAAAACATCATTTTTTTTTCAACGTGTTTATAAGGTAGAAGGAATTTTTTTTTTTTTTCTTTTTCACTCTCTTTGCCCCAATTTAAGTTGTGAGAATGTGATTTAATAACAAAGCATCCTCGCCCATCAAACATGCTTCACCCTATTTCATCCGAATTAATGTATGAAGTTTTACTTTAAGCTCCCATCACCTAATAAACAAAGGATAAGAAATGCAAACTTAGCCATTCAACTCCTTCTTCTTTCAATAATGAATATCCCGATCAATTTAACTCCATAGTTATCAAAGACACGCCTTTACATGCTTAAAGCCCATGTGTGCTACTACTTCTGTGGCAAAAGACTCATCTTTAGGAGGTGTCTCGCCTTGAGCATTTTTTACCAAAAGGACATCGTTTTGGTCGAGTAAGTTATTTCAACTTATCCAAAATGGCATCGTTTTGAGTTATACCTTGAGTTTAAAAACAAAAACTCTAGTGCACCAAAATGACGCCATTTTGGCCCTAGATGCCTGATTTTCGAGATTTCAGTTCCTCCAACCCCATTTCTGCCATGTTTCAACTCTGAAAAAAAAGTCCTACCTCCCAACCATCATAATCCTTTATAGAAAAGGAGAAGAAGAAAAAATGAATCAAATAGCCAAGAAATTGCAAGAAATTCATGTAAAATAAAAACAATTATCATAAGAATCATAAAATATATTTGACATATGGTGCGCCTCACTTAAAAAAAAAAAAAAAAAAAAACCTCGTGTCTCAAGGTCCCAAAAAAGCTTTTGCACCTCGATGCGCCTTATGCCTCGAAATAACCCATATGATTTAAATCCCTCATTTTGTACTCTTTGGTGGCTCTAAATATATATATATATATATATATATATATATATATATATATATATATATATATATATATATATATATATATATATATATATTAAAATTCATATTCCTTGGTGTAACTATCCATGAAATTTCCAACAAAATGAGTCATAATTCGTATACACCCATGTCAACATGGCAAACTATGAGTGTGGCTGGATATACCACAGCCAATTCTAGCTTTAGGTCGTCCCGTCATCTTCGACAAGCACTCCCCTCTCTATACTTCCCCCAGCCTATTGAACTTGTGTCTTAGAAGGTGTAACCCATGAAGCTTCACTTGATAAATTTGACTACATCTAAGGTGCATCAATTTTTCTCGCTATGAGGGATAAATGTGTCATCTTAAAAAGCTTACAAACTACAACAAAATGGAATATGTCCTAGAGTCATGATAACATCCTGCTTCTCTCTTTACCTTTAGTAAGTCACAAACTAACGCAATACAATTTTAGCCATCTTTCTTTCAAGTAAAACTAATAAAACGTATCCCTCTACCAAAATGACCAACTAGAGACCTTAGCTTACAACTCCCACCTGGCCTCGTGGAAAAAAAACCCACTTCACCCCATCTAAAGCCAAAATAAAGTCCCATAAAACTCTTTCCATTGGGGAATGAACTAGAAGGTCATCAATCATTTTTTTCTGCTGAGCCACAAAGGATACATCTGTTGTCCAACCATCTACCCCTTCTCTAACTGGTCCAAGGTAAGGGATTTACCCCAAGATGCTTCCCATGAAAAAAAAAAACTGACTTTGGAAGGAACACAAGGGTTCCAAATAAAGCAGAAAGGGAAGGCCGCAACTTGCCTGCTCTGTCTCAAAGAAGGCCTATGAAAAACGCCCATCCTTGGTCTCCTTTAACAATAAACAATCATCATAACAAGGGGACACCCTCTTTCCCTAAAGAGTGGTAAAAAAAACTCTCCAAAACCTCTAGCTTCCAATCATTTCCCACATCCCCCTGCTATCTCTATAACATACCCTTCATCTTCTTAATACCTTCCAAACAAAACAATTTTTTGATGTACCTAAGGATATATATTATCTATAATTTTTCTATATGTAAAACATTATCTATATCTAAATCATCACTAAAGTATGTTTGTTGTCTCATAGAGTGACCTCACATTACTATCAATAATTAGAGATATATGTCTAGAAATCAATAACTCTCTACTAAACTACCGCCTGCTAAATTAATATTTTTGTTTCCAACCTTGTATACACCTGGGCTCGTAACCATGATCAGACATGACTCATCCAACATAACTAATTACTTTTTTTCCAAAATGATTTTTCCTGAAAACACTAATCAAAGGTAAATATATGTACTTCACGCTCAACCATCACTCTAATGCAAGATAATGCCTTGTCTTAGAGCTTCCAAAGCCGGGCCTTATCTCCGTGGAAGAATGGCATTTTGCCTGCACTTCTCACGACCGCGTACTAATGCAAGTAATTATCTCAAGTTAAAATAAGAGATTTAGATGTCACAAATCGTGAAACGGATGAAAATTCACCCGTCTATCATTCGAACTAACTCCTGGCAAGATAGTCACGGATAGCTTCCCATGATGCCTAAAGTGAACAAAACATTATTAGTCAATGAAAGCCAGATAGAAGGATGAAAGCCACATATGATTATCATGTTTTTTAACACTCTCCTTCACGTACATCTTTATACCAGCACGTGAAGAGTAAAACAAACAAAATAATGTCCTCCATGGACTTTCAAATCAACAAATGGGGAATAAATTGCAACGAGGTATCTTGAACCCAGGACCTCCTATTAAATCAAGCTCCGATACCATGTTAAACAAACAACTCTTCTAAAAAACTCAAGCTTGTAGGATTTGGGTTTAATATGAATATCATGCTTTTTAAAAATATATGCACGCTACTTTAATTGAGCTTCTTCATGATGATTATTGAGGTTATCGAATTTCCCCTATCAGGTGCCAAATAGGTTCAACAAACAATTGCTTGAACAAAGCCAACCAAGAAACAATAAATCAACCACAATGAGGCAACAATTTTTACGTGGAAAACCCCTAAATTAAAAGGATAAAAACCATGGGACCTGTAGACCACTTAAACTTCTATTATTTCAACAATAACAATAATGGGTTACACCAAGTTGTTCTCTAGCAAACAAACTAGAGGCTCACAACAACCATATACATCAAGAATATAATTTTTGAACATCATCAACCTGGCATGGATAACCTACAAGAGAAAAGGAAAAATCTCACCAAATGGTGGAATAGCCAAATGGGTATTGTGGAGAGAGCAAACCAACGATCCAAACCGCTAAGATTGGAGAGTAACTTGCAAGGAGTCACCACATCAAATTTAAGCCAAAACAAACAATGTTTGGTTCTCCATCTTACAAGAGATTCAAAAACCCTAACTTTCTTATGTCTTTCTCTAAAACCCTATCCCCTCTCTTTTCTTCTCTCCAAAAACTGCTACTACCCGACACATAAAAAAACTCTCATTTTGATTTTTTTTTTTTTTTAATCAAACAATGGGCTTTGGCCCAATGGTCTAGCCCACAAATGGGCGGACCTAAAAAATCTCCCCCTCCGCCTCATGTCATGGGCTCAACCGAGCTCGCTCTTTACCTACAAGCTTTCAGCTTCTCCTTAGGCAAACTCTTAGTTACCATGTCTAATCCATTCTCACTGGTATGTTGACGGGCGCCAAATAGGTGTATAAATTAGTATTAAAATGTGGGCTCGTATGCGCAAGTATAGGCGTCGAGTTTACGTAGTATAATGGCTAGTCAAGTGTCGTCCCACAAGAAGAAGTGTGTTGATTACTGAATTTACGCTTTAAATATTATTTGGCCCTAAAATTGTAGTGAATTCCTTCATCTGCCATACTCAATGGATTTCAATCTAGATAGATTATTCATTCAATATATTAATAGATCCACACTGGCAGGTTGATCATGCCACATATTCTCTCTCTCGAGATACAATTGCCTATCTCGACAGTAGGGTCTATTGCACTTTGCCTCAACCCTGGACTCCAAAACGCTTAAATGATTAAACCCTAAATGCCACACTTGGAACCAAGATATCTCTATTCATTGATTGAATGCTGCCATATATTCATGTCCCCGAGGGTCATCATCTCGATCTAGATTCCCAAAGAAAAACACTCTAATGCTGGCTAAACACTACCATGTAAATAAAGTACAGTAGAGCAAGTCAAGATGAAATCAATACATATACTGAATGAAAACAAATATAACAATTAATCCATTCGAGCGTAGAGAGGCTATGTCAAACCCCTAGAAATAAAACTAGAAAATAGTGGTCTTCAGTATAGCCATAAGATTTGGAATCATTAAGTGTTTAGAGAAAATAGAGAAACTAGGGTGCACACGATGTCTCAATTTAAGCACTCTATCATCTCCTTTCTTCCAATCGTTAATCTTTGTGATTTCAAAACCTTGCCTGCTGCCACCCACCAACCCCCATCACGGACTCCGAAGTCATCTATTTATAAGCTCCTCACCCGCCTCCTGCCCCATAGTAGTTCGTAATGGCCAGGGTTTTCTTCGCCCATCATACTGGCATTGCTAGCCGCTATAGTGGGGTCCTTTTCCGCTGTAGCGGGGTCCTTCTCCGCTGTAGCGGGTAACTAATGAATATCAACATACTCCTCCTCTTGAAGTTGCAACGGGCAAAACTCATCAGAACGCCAATATCCCGCTGTGTTAGTAGTAGTTTTCTCAGATGCCCTTTAGACGCATGCCAAGAACTCCATTAGAAGTACGAAATAGCCCGCTAAAGGAAGCCACTGTGACAACAAATCCACTTCATGTAATGGTCTTTTCTCTTCTTTGTTTCATACAGCATGCCTGCAACGAAACACACGAAGTATACTCAGAACATGCTAAAAATAGTGTGGAAAGCTTCTAAATGCAGGGATCAACATGTGAAATTAATAGTACTTATAGCTCATCACTCCTCTAATCTCAGACTTTGCTTGTCGCCAAGCAAAGATATACATGCGGAAATTTCATCATTTGGCTTATTGTGACGAGAGATGATTTTGCATACTACAAGCAGTATTTGTAAGACTATAGCATCTTTTACAAGCAGTTTCTTGAAATCAACTCACTAGCCTGCATTTTAGCTGTCACTTTAAGGCTTCAAGGATCCAAGCAACATGGTGAAAAATAGCTATCTCAAATGTCGTTCCCTAACTAATCCTTTCCCATAAGAGCTCGCTGAAAGTAAACTTAGTCCCTCCTATATACATACCTTACCAACTTCTCGCACCTCATTGTCACTCACTTATCCCCTTACTCCTCAGACATGCTAAGAATGCACCCATGTTGTCTTCTTTCTATCTTTCTTTGGAGTTTAATATAGTGCAATGCTATGCATTTAGTAATGGACTCCTGCTCACTGGTTATGGGCACTGGTGCATTCAATTCTCTAAACCCACCTCGTGCATCACTCTAAAGGTCAAAGCACCTACAATAGATCTAATCCTATCTCATTCTTTCAGAATTTAGTAGTGAAGTCACGACTTCTAATCAGCTGGCTTAGGTACAGGCTTGAGTTAAACCCCAAACCGTGCCTCTGGATTACGATCGGGTTTAACCCTCTTATGTTCATTGACATTATAATTTACTTTCTTTCAAGGTGGCCTGAGTCAACTCTTTTCTAGGTGTCTGAACTCTATAATAGGTGTGGTGGATTACGTATTCTTTTGGTGGAGGTCGATTGTCCTAGGTATACAAGAGGGGGTCCCAATGTGTATGTGCGAAGGGGTTCCTATGGGAAATAGTTCATCGAGAGCTAAGCTTTATGCTTCGCCCCCACGGTTGCTTGGCTTTCAAAACCCTTAGGCTTCCAAAAAGAGGAACTTATTAATTTATACCCTTTTATTGTATAATCTTATCAATAGCTTGCTCTCTTGGCAAGTTGAGCTCTCACTCCAGTTCGTGGCTATCACTTTTTTTATCAGCCAACACAAATTCCCCATT
The DNA here is from genome assembly GCA_016808115.1 of Tetrastigma voinierianum. Taxonomy (NCBI): domain Eukaryota; kingdom Viridiplantae; phylum Streptophyta; class Magnoliopsida; order Vitales; family Vitaceae; genus Tetrastigma; species Tetrastigma voinierianum. The sequence goes on from JAEQBH010001367.1 coordinate 73,433, forward strand.
GCTACCACACAACCTAGTCTGTTAGTTTCCTAACATCTAACCATGCATCAAGTCAACCAAAGTTAAAGTGCACTGAACAAATTGAACATTGTCATTGTATTATAGGATTTGCAACTAAAGATAACAAAACAAAAACAAAGAAAAACTATAACAATCAAAGCAACCCAAATGAAACCACCTCAAAAACAAAAACTAAAGAAAATCCAAACTAACCTAATAATTTGCACTTAAAAAACACCTCCCTCAAATTTTTCAAAATTTCAAATTTGCCCTCCCCCAACCTAAACCTAGCGCATTCCTCAATGATACAAAGATATGTAATGAAAATGCTAAGAAGGAAACGAGAGGCACCTACGAGCCATCAATTGCGACCACCATTTCCTTTGGCAAAGTGATTGTAGGGCGGTAGTATAACCGGAGCTCTTTCCCATACTGGGTATCTCACACGGCAGCAAACCTGTGACCTCGTTGTCTCCCAGACAACATGGTGGCAAATCTCTCATCGGTCTCCAAGCTAGTGACACTCTCCCACAAAGATATCCTCGCCGGCAGATCCAAGGTAGATGTCACTATGGCTAGAGTCTCGTACATCTTCCTATGCCACTCGTCCTGTTTGTCCAATCTGTAGTGTAGCGCCTGATTGTGATCTCGATAATGTCGACACTTTGATATCGCCTGTCTCTAATGCCCTAATTATGGCCTCACACTTCGCCTCCTCATCTTTGCTTCTATCTCTACATCCTCATCTTCTTTTTTTCTCCTCTCCTTCTGTATTCGATTCTTCCCTCCCTGAATCATAGTCATGCCGATAGTCGCTGCTTCGATTTCGACCGCACCTAGACCTTGATAGAAAGAGTGTGCTGAGGTGTCTTTTCTTCATTTCCTTTCACGGGCAGCTTGGCTCAACTCAACATGGCTCGATGATAAAAGATGGGAATCCGAGGCGATGTTCATGTGTTTCCATTCATTTTAGAATGTCTTCGATAACCCGACGATATCAAAGGGGATGATTGCGACAACCGTGACACATGTATAATGCTTTCCTCCTTGGTGACCCTTGAGTATTCAGATTCAAACATTGCCTAGTAATCACAAAGTAAAACCAGCTTTGTAGATAAAGATAGAAGGGAAGAAGGGAACCAAGTCACCATACCCTTCCTAGTTGTGTTACTAAAGCAAAGCCCGATCATTTGTCAAGTCTTTCAAATCTCAAGAGTTGATATTTTCCCGTAGAGTTCGAATCGAAAGCTCTATCTCGTCTTCCAAGGCATAAAATATATTGATGTGTTGTGGACTGAACATCACCCATTTCCCTCTCACCTAGCAGGTATGATCCCGGTGATGAAGAACATTCACGTAGAATTCTCGGTAACTCACCCCTTTTGATGAAAAATTCTTTCAAAATAGGCGTTCGGTACTACAAACCGTCACTCTGGAATGACCTTTCTTGTGCAAAAACTGCTATTAAATAGTGCCATTATGGAGAAGTCACAACTTGGCCCTTGTCGCATTCTTGCCTTCGATGATCTAGTTCCTCCCGACTGCCGTTGTCGTCGCCGTGCGTTGTCATGCTTTCTGCATTTCGAAAAGACGGAAGAAAAGGTCCGTATTTCAAAGCAGTATGGAACAGGAGTTAGTTTATATAGGGTGTTGGAGAAGATGAAGGGGTATTGCATTCATTGAGGATGAATACAAAATTAATGGAGGAATGCAAAGGTGAAGCCTGTAATATGAGAGGCGCTGCTTTGGTGTTTTAAGACGTGGGGAATGCCAAAGGAGCAGGAGCAATGGGACTTAAATGACTCTAGAAACGGCGTGGTATTCAATAAATAGTCCCGCACTCGCAAATGTGTGCCTTGCCCGGGTCAGCAATGGAACTCTGAATCTCACATGACACTAGGAATGGAAACTGGCCGAGCGGCCAGCTTTTAAAGGGACAACCCTCTGCAGCAATTACTGATGGGAAACTTCATTTCATCCTCCTTTCGATTCCCAACTCGTTATATATCTTCCTCCTTGCTTCTTTGTTTTTCAACTCCTAGAGCACACCACCAACCAACAATGGAAACTTTTCCAAAGATCCAAAGACGAGGTGAATTTGCAAACACACAAATATGGTAAAATGAATAAAAATAAAAACAAACCAAAGAATTCAGTTGTTAATGAATTTGTGAAGACACTTCACCTCCTTAGGTTGCCTCCCTAAGCAACGCCATTTATCATCGTAGTTCGATGGCCTTGCATCTCAATGACCATAGTACGCACTACCTATTTGCTTATCATTTCATTTCTGGGTAGCCTAATGTGATGGATTGTTTCGTTGCATGAAAGTTCCCTCCGAAGTATGGCTTTAGTCTTTGAGAATCACCTTAAAACGTCCCTTCTCTAGGTGCATGATCCCCACTCCTCCATAGGGAAAACTGAGCGATCGTAACACAGTCCTAATTATCTTGACTTTAATTTCAAAAGAGTTTCGGGAGTTCAGGAGTTAAATAGAAGCAACTTGTCGACCCGCCTCAAACTCTTCCCTCACGATGTGCCTATCATGCCGGCTTCTTTGTCTTCTCTATAGATCCGCATCACAGCTCATTTCAAAACCCTCTTAATTCAATTTAGTCGCAATAGGCATTTCTCACTGTACTGCTTCATAACTATATTTAGCTGTGCCTAGTCGCCTAGGATGCTTTATGTTCTAATTCCACGAGCAAGTGGCAAGCTTTTCCATAAACTAACCTGAATGGCGACATTCCCAACAGTGTCTTAAATGTTGTCCTATAGGCCCAAAGCGCATCATCTATCTTTCTAGCCCAGTCTTTTTTTGAACTATTAACCATCTTCTCCAAGATAGACTTTATTTCTCAGTTTGACACCTCAGCTTGGTCGTTAGTCTATGGGTGGTAGGCTAATGATGTACGTATACCTAACACCCAGATTTTCTCCCATAACGCTGTCAACAACTCCACAGTGGAATGGTGGAGTCCCCTTCTCGTGAATCAACACTGTGAGAGTACCAAACTATAAGATGTGGCTTGGGAGGAACTTTCCTACCACTCTTTTACATCATTCGAATATGAGATTGTCCGTTCCATTTGGAGACATAGTCCACTACCAAAAGGATGTATTTATTTCTAAATGAAGAAGGGAATGGTCCCATGAAATCCATCCCCCATATATCAAATAACTCGACCTCTAGGATGGTCTGCGAAGGTGGCTCATCCCGTTTTTATATGTTTCACATTCTTTGGCATTTATCAAAATTAGAAATGAATTGGTGAGCGTCCTTGAACAAACTAGGCCAGTAGAATCCTGATTGAAGTACCTTAGCAGCTGTCCTCTAACCCCCCAAAGTGCTCCTCCATGCTGTGAGTGATAATGGTTTAGAATTACTTTCCATTTCCTCCTAAAGACACACCTTTCTAATTACCTAATACAATGCTTATATAGAATAGGCTCCCTCCCCAATAGTAGTGCTTCAAATGTGCAATGAACCTCCTTCTACGATAATTGAACTCTAGTGGGATTACTTCGCTACTGTGTAATTCACATAATCTAAAACCATGGTAATCGACTTACATTCTCAATTACCAAGAGTTGTCTATCTGAAAATCATCATTAATTCGAACCTCTTTGATAAGCCCCCTCAAACTGTGAGAGTATGGTCTGCTACTAAGTTTAGTCCCTTCTTCTATTCATTTCCGCATCAAACTCAGAGTACCCTCGCCTAATCGCCTTGGTTTGGCATCCTTCTTAGCCATTAGGTGGCATTTTATAGCCGAGTGGTCCATATGCACTATTACCTCATACCAATCAAGTACTAATCTCTGTCGTGCAAACACAATTGCAATAAGCTCTTTTTCCGTTGACCCATAATTTAATTGTGCGTCATTCAAGGTCCTAAAATATTCTCTCCCTTTCAGCCCACATCACCCTTATTGAAAATCACCCAGCATCACATCGCCTCGTGCGAGGTCCCAGCCTGTGCTACTACAAATAATACAAATCATTTTCTCCCTTCAAAATCAAGAATGCTTCTGTATGCACTATTCATCAAACTCAAAAGGGGTTCCTTGAACCAGCGTGACGGACAAAGGCTTGGCTATTTTAGAGAAATCCTTGATGAATCTCCTATAGAATCCTACATGCCCTAAAAAGCTTCTTATCCCTTTCATTGAAGATGGGGGAGGTAGCTTCTCTATTGTTTTAATCTTGGCTTTATCTACTTCAATTCGTCTTGCAAAAATCCTGTGCTTGCGTACTATGCCTTCCTTCACCATAAAGTGGCACTTATCCTAATTTAGCACCAGATTAGTTTCTTCACATCTTATTAAAGCATTCCTCAAATTTTCAAGACAATTGTCAAAAGATTTCCTGAGCACTAAGATGTCATCCATGAACACCTCAATTGTCTTCTCTACCATGTCTGAAAATATGGCCATAATGCATCGTTGAAATGTGCCAGGTGCGTTGCAAACCCAAATGGAATCCGCCTGAATGCAAAATGCAAAATTCATAGGGGCAATTTCTTGAAGGTAGTTTTCCCGGTCTTCTAGCGTTGATATGGTAACTGATCAGAATCAATAATTAATTCAAGAAAACAAGGATACTCATGCCCTCTACTAGGCTGTCCAAGATCTAATCCATAAACAAAGTGGGAAGTGTGATCCTTTCTAGCTGTTTCTTTATCAACGTAGTCTATGCATTCTCCATCCAAATAAATGTTTAGGATGGAGTAATGCATTATTCTCTTGTCTTGATCACTGTGGTCCCTTCTTTCTTAAGGACTACCTATACTGGACTTACCCAAGAGCTATCTGAAATGGGGTAGATCACTCCAGCGTCTAGCCACTTCAATACCTCATTTTTTACCAATTCCTTCATTGTTGGATTGAGTCTTCTTTATGCTTCAACCGAGGGCTTGTGACCATCTTCTAACAAGATCCAATGCATACACATAGACGAGCGGATCCCTTTCAAATCTGCTAGAGACCATCCAATAGCATTTTTGTGGTCTCAAAGTACTCTCAAGAGTTTCTCCTCTTCATCACGTTATGGATGCGCATGATCAATGGTAAAGTTGAGACTTCAGATAAGCATATCTCAAATAGTTGAGCAATGGCTTCACCCAACAGCGCTTTTCAAATGAGGGCACTAATTTTGTGTATTCTCTCCCAAAGGCTCAGAGTACCCTCTTCCGTCCAAAGGGGTCCATCCATTTCACACTACCCTCTCGCTTCTTCACAAAGTTCTTACTCACTCCCCCGCACAGGCTAGTCTCCAAAGGATTGGTCATACCACTTTGGCTCGACACTATAGCCTCCCCTGCCTCGACCATGAAACATGCATCACTCTCTGCTGGATGTCGAACATCATCAAACACACTGAACTTTACCTCATCATCTTGTACTCTTAGTTTTAGTTCTCCCTTCTATACATCAATCATGGCTCTTCTGATTGCTATAAACAGTCTACCCAATATGATAGGTATCTCCCTATGCTCCTCTATGTCTCAGACTTCAAAAATCAATAGGAAAGATGAACTGTTCAACCTTAACTAGTACATTTTCTAGCTACTCCCGCCCAAGAAAAGAACTAGGAACTAATGGACAAACAAGGATTGGGGCGGCCCCTTCTACCATATCTGTACAAATAGAATAGCCCATTTATACATAATGGCATAGGGTATAGAATGACTGGGGCTCTGACATGTCTCTTAAGAGGAGTAACATGAAGCTCAAAATTATGGGTGTATTCAATACTACCAAATAAAAGGGTAGTTGATCTATGGTCGATTCCGTAACAAATAAATAGGAATGTTTAGTTATACCTTGTGAAAAAGGAATTTTTTCTTTTGCTATCACCCCTCTTGGATGCTTCAATGATCTATCCGCCCCACTAAAGATTTTTCGATGGCCAGAGTCGAGCTTCACTTAATCCCAGTCGTCTGAATATCGATAAGGAAATGAGGTTATTACTGCCTCCTAAGTCACATAAGGCTCTCTCAAAGATTGAATTCCCTATCTTACATGGGATTGTAAAACTGCCCCTGGTCCTTCGGGGCTTCACAAGAGTTTCCTTCTAAAGAACGGTGTTGCACTTCTAGCGGGCTTTACCGCTTCGGGTCCCGATTAGTGTGCCTAATTCTATTCCCAAGCGTAGGAATTATGGTCGTCTAGCATTGTAATACTGTGGGAATCCACAGGTCATCTCCACAAGGAGTGGTCTGATTTGGCTGATCAATAGGAGCTATTCTCCACTAAAAGTATGACTTAAACGAAATTGTACGTCAGGTCGGGTAGACTGGAATGGTTGATTGGTTTGAATGCGAAATGGAAAGACAAAATGTCGGGATTTTTGTAGGTTCCACTCACTCCGATCGTAAGTCCCACCTCTTATTTTATAACTCATCTAGAACCATTGATGTCTGGTCTTTGATGGAGGGATTTATCTTTATGCTCTTCGAAAATAAAGATGATCGAATAATACTAAACACTTGTTCTCACTCACTGGCTGCATCTTAGCTTGCATTCATGATTGCCACAACGTAGCCGAGGATCTCGTTAACACGTTGTCAAGAATATGCCTAACCAAGGATTTGGCAACTTTTCTCGCATATGATTAATATTACACAATTCATTGAAGATCAAAAGAGGAATTGAGGGACTTTACCTTGATCGTGAGTTTCCGCAGGATCCTCAAAGAATAAGGTTTAGAACTCCATAAAATTTATATGAACAATTAAAGTCGAGGAACAATTAATCATAAAAACAAAGACTTTAGAAGAAATCGAAATTAACTTGTAAAACTCGAGAATGAAGAATATGGAATGCTGGCAGATTTAAAGTGTAATGAATATTTATGCCGAAGATTTATAAACTCTTTGAACCAAAAACTCTAAAAAATGGAGAAAAACTCTTATTCTATCAAAACCTAAACCCTAGAAGTCCCCTCAAAAAATGGAGAAAAACTCTTATTCTATCAAAACCTAAACCCTAGAAGTCCACCGCGCCTATTACTTGTGTCCTCCTCCTTTTATAGCCACCTCCAATGTGATTTTCCCATTTTGGTTCATTGACGAAAGTGCCCTCGCGTACGGATCGAATTCTTGGACAAATCCCGCGTTCCCATGCGTACTGTACCAGAACTTTAAGTCAGACTTCCGACAATTTCTCACGCCCATCGTTGATTGTTAAGTCAGACCGTAGAACTTGCTGTACCCCATAATATGTCCAACGCCAATTTTCCGCACAAGTTGTATTGGTAGAACTTGCTGTACCCTGTACAATATATGAAGCTTCTACCGCTAATTTTCATAGTTGTACCGGTAGAACTTTTAAGTTGTACTGCAGCCAAGATGTCCACTGGAAGCTTCTTGCTTTGTTGAGTTCCCGAGACTTCGTCAATTGCTCACCCACATCCACATTGCTTCATATTGGCTTCCCGGGCAAACATCCTTGTGCACTTACGTTTTAAACCTGAAAGACCTGCACAAGCCTGGAAACATAGAAGAAATTAGAAGTACCTGTTCTTTTGCCAAATGTGGGTAAATTGTGATTTAGATGTGCTTAATTCTATTATAATTATCACTCAAATGTGTATTCATCACACCCCCCAACCTGCATCTTGCTAGTCCCTAGCAAGATTTAGATCGGGACCACCCACTAGGTATGAATCTCAACAAGGCGCTCGGTATAGTCAAGCTTTGCAAGAATCTCAAAATAGCACTTATGGAAAAAAATATTTCACCCACTTTAGTATGCACCAACATGACTCAATTAGACCAACCACATTCTTACACAATGAACATTATAACAGTTAATACAAATTGGTTATTCAAACAAGGATTATGGATTTTAAGAAATGTAAGGTAGTCATGCGTTGAGTCAGAAAGTATATGAGGTAAGCAATCATATAACATAGAACATCGAACCATCATGATAATGTCAAAAGGGAACAAAGAACATAAGTAGAATCAAAGAGGTCTAAAGTTTGTAATGACCGTGGGCTAAATGAAAGAAAAGGTAAGATCAAAACGTGGTGTGCTGGCATAATACTAAGGTCTACTACCCGATTGCCAACACCACCCTTAGTCTAGCCTAACACAACTATGCAGCATCACCCTCATCCCCTCATCAAGAGAAACGCGCCCCCATTCACACAACCATCCACCCTTCCGATTCTCCTAAATCTTGAGAAGAGCATCCGCCATCGCCGGCTCTCCCCGAAAGATGTGGCCTCAAGCCCGAGAGATGTCGGTCCAGTCGTCATTCCCGAGAATGCACTTGAACCACCCTCGATCCGCCGCTCCATCCTCTTCAAAGGCGATGGTGCTCGACGGTGTCAAACGGATGAAGTGGTCCCGTGAGGAGGTAATCAAGGCACCGAGGGCCATGGTCTAGTGGGATGCCGCCGGCTCTCGCCCTACTATTCCGTGATCCGCTCCGGGCCTAGGTATCACCCTCTTTTCTTTAATCGTTACCCTCATCCCCTTCCTCTACAATACTAAACATGCCGGTGAAACTAATATGCCACCATAGTGAATGTTGTAAGAACTCCCCTCATCGTGGCACCATATGACTACCGCATAAGTCAATCGCCTTCCTACCATAACCTCGTACAACAACTGAATCTGTTCTTTGCTGGGGGACTTTTCATTACCCTTCGGCCAAATTTGATTGTGAATGATCTTTAGTTCATCGCAGCATATTCCGGTTTGAGCTTCCAGAACGAATTTTTTTCATAAATCCACTCATGGGCACAGGGCGGGTGCACATAGCCTTAGTGAACAACTGGGCGTCGAAATCAGTAATAGCCCTGAGTGGATATGGTCGGTCCGAAACGTCAGGGCGAATATAGTGTAAGGCATGTGCTATCGAGTCAGGAGTGACACGAAGCTGCTTTCCCATCACCGAAGTCTCCAATACGGTTTCAACCCGCTGATTTTCCTTCAAGTTGATGTAGAACTCCCGAATCATCAAGGTAAGTATCCTGTCTCACACAGTGCAATGGCGCATATTCTGCTTCCCGGATAATTTCGATGGGATGAGAATATAAGAACGCTTCCAAATTAACGCCCTCGCATTTGAAACCCCTATTTGCCATTGCCCTATCCATTTCGTGCTCACCCTCAAAGTCCTCATCAAACATAGCCTCTATTTCTTCATCAACACTGTCTGATAATTCCTCACTTTCTGAAGAGGATACAACTTGTTTTCCCTTTTTCTTTTTCACTTGTTGGGAGGCATCAGGCTTTCTCTTTTTCACTGCTTGTTCCATAGAGGAACTGGGTGCCTTCCCCTTCCCGGTATTCTTCGAACGTGCCATGGAAATGGCAATGATAGCAATAACGGCCCAGATGGCCCAGATATAAATCATCATGTCCCAAAACCCTGTCTCGAACAGCACTGGGCTGGCCCTGTGCACATCAGATAACAGTCTCCTGCCCATATGGACAGCATAACCTCCCACCCAAGAATCACAGAATCAATATCAACCAAATCCAACCAAAAAGATCCATGTGTAGCTGAGAGAAAATCAACAATGCTAGTAGAGAGTTGTAGGGCTTACCACGTTCGAACACTAACTCCGCAGTAACCAATCCGAATCGACACCGAAACCCCGCAAAGCAACTGATCTCAGAAAGCTCAGAGAGGAGGCAAACGGTTGTGGCTCTTCGTGGATGGCAAAAGAAAAATGGAATATAAAGGCACCAAAATTCATTTAAAAGCCCTTTCGCCCAATTCGATCGTTGTAACAGAGAACTTTAAGTCAGACTGTACAACTTCTGCCACGGCCATGTTTTAGAGTTAAGTCAGACCCAGAGAACTTTAAGTTGTACCCTGGTAGAACTTTTGCCTCGCCTCAATGAGCAAAGCTGTACCAGAACATTAAGTCACTTACAACTTGTTTCAAACTCGATTTTTCTCTCTTTTTTCTTTTTTTTTTTTTTGAATATATATATATATATATATATATATATATATATATATATATATATATATATATATATATATATATATATATTTTTCTTACTTTTGGAACAAAGGGGTGCCGCTTATACATCTTGGACCTGCCTAACCGGCTTCTTTCATCTCGTGTTTTCTGTATGTTCACTTTTCTCTTGTTCAAATTCCACAACCGATCGTATTCAGACTTAGTACTCAGACCATTCTCGATATCTTCAAACTTCCATGAGAACCACCTTCTTCCATACATCCCATTCCTAGGGTTCGACACAAACTTGACAACTTTAAGCTCAAATGGGTGCAAGGGATGAGACATCATAACTCCACTGTGTATGCAAGGAAATAATGGCTCTAATCATTTTCCAATTATGCAAGATGTTCCATAAAGACTATGATGCATGAAGTTACTACCACCAGCTAAATCGATGCACAAATGGAAGCAAAACAGCATGATCGGAGAAATTCACCATAAGTCCGTGGTTCAGGAGGAGAAGTGTAGGTAGAATGCAAGGGAAACAACTACGCTGGTAACTTAAGGCTTGTTGTGTGTGCTTGTTAAGATGTACATGCGATAAGATGATGTGGAGAGTGTATGAGGATCATGGTAATGCATGCGCCATAGAAACATAATATCAAAAGCATAAATTTTTGAAAATTTGACCCATTTAACATATGGCAACGAAACGTAGGTTACGCTCAACCAAAGGTACACCTACCCTCACAATGTAAACAAACATTGTCCTCAATGCTTGAACCAAGTGTACCCCCACAAATAATCGAGGAGTCACGTAAAACAAGTGCCCCATGATTTTTATTTCCTAAGTTATTGAAAATCAAATGAAATAAAGCAAAAGAAGTAAAAACAATAAAAATAAAGAGCAAGAATAAAAAATGAAATCAAAACTATATACAACAAAATGAGAACGAAGTTACTTGGAATGAGAGTTTTGGTAAAGCCACCACCAATTCCACAGCTGCGCTCGCTGTGAGGGAGAGAAATGTTCAAGGAATGGCTCGAGGCGTTGGCCATTCACCTTGAAGGAGTTCCCATTGTCCGATTTTCACTTCCACGGCCCGTATGGATAGGCTACCTTAACGATGAAAGGCTACCCAACGAGAGCCGGAGCTTCCCGTGAAATAGATGCAAACGGAGTCAGACAGCAAAGCATTTCTCGATTGTCTCAAGTTTTCTGCAATCAGATTTGGCTATGAAGCACTTGAGCCACTCCTTGTAAATTCTAGAGCTTTCATACGATTCCCTCCGCAATTCTTCAAGTTCATTTAGCTGCAAGAAACGCTGCTTACCTGCTTGAGTTAGATTAGAATTAAAAGTTCGAATAGCCCAGTAAGCCCGGTGTTCCATCTCTACTGGCAAATGGTAAGCTTTGCCATAAACTAGCCTATGTGAGACATACTCAAGAAAATACTTTTAGCGCGTGACGGTATGCCTAAAGAGCATCGTAAGACGGAGTGACCAATCTTCATCTGTGGCAACCGCCTTTTCTAAAATGTGTTTTATCCTCCCTATCACTAACTCACCACCATCGTCCTAAGGTGGTGTCGGATATTTTATGGGTGACTCCATATTTCAATGTATTTTCAAAAGATCGATTGCAAAATGGAGTCCACCATCACTAATAATTGCACGAGGAGTTCCAAAACGAGAAAAAATATGTTCCTTATGAATTCTTTAAACAACCTCAGGGTCAATGTCTTGAACTGCCCCAACCCACTTTAGACACGTAGTCACCGTATAATAAATATAGAGATAGCCACAAGCTTAGTTGGGAGTCCTCATGAAGTCGACATAATTCCCAAACATCAAAATTCCCCACAATTAAAATCAAAAGAGGCATCATGTTCTTTCGCTTTCACCCTCCTAGCTGGGCTTCAAGTGACCGAAAGTACAAGTTTTGTAAAATCAAAGCAATCTTTAAATAAGGTGGCCAAGAAACCCAAATAAAATCTTGTCCCCATTGCTGGCAGAAATGTCCTCCACAGTTTCGTAATGGCAAAAGTTAAAACCGACCGTCTCATCATTGTCAGCACACATCTTCCTACATTTGATCCGATGCATTTAAATAGATATGATCATCAAAATAAGATTTAATATCTCAAAAAAATTTTTCTTTGTTGAGAAGTCCATTGAGTTGAATCTGGGCCGCCATTAGGTAGTTCACAATGTCATGATACCACGGGCAGACCTAACAAGAGCAAAGAGTCGCTTCATCCGAAACTATCACCCAAGGGTATGCCATGAGAGTCGAACTGAACGACCGAGATAAATGGTCAATACCACGCTCTCAACCCCTTTTATCTTTAATGGTCAAATTGAATTCTTGACATAGTGCAAAATCCACCTAGTTAACCGGGTTTTGTATCCCGTTTAGAGAGCAAGTACTTCGTGGTCGCATGGGATCTCGTGAAGATGGTCTGTGGAGAGCCAAATAACATACTAATCGAATTTTTCTAGGCAAAACAATACGAGGAACTCTTTTCCGTGGTCGTAATCGTTCGTGCAGAGTCTAGTGTCTTACTCGGTATAGTAAAATGACAAAAGCCTTTATCCTCCCTTCCGTCCCAACACAAATTTCTATGGCATAATCACTAGCGTACACATGATCTCAAAGGGAAGGTCCCACCAGGGCACCGCATGATTGGTGGGTGACACTAGCATGTTTTTGAGCTTAGGTGTGCATTGTCACAAGCTTCGTGACCATGTGAGTGGACATCTCTTAGCGTTGGTGAGTACATATGGTCGGGCCATAGCACTTAAAAAATCTTTTATAAACCTTCATGAAAACCAGTACGGCCCAAGAAACGACCTTTTATGTCTCTAACACAATTTAGGAGTAGGCGGTTGGAAATCGCTCAACTTTGGCCTTATCAACTCGATTCCATCTTTTGATACAATGTAACAAGACAATTCCTCAGGTTACCATGAAATGACATTTTTCCCAATTTAACACACAAGATTTTTCTTGACACCTCTCCAAACTCTTTACATAAGTTCTTCTAAATGTACTTCCTCGAACGTAGTCATCAAAACCTGAAACATCCATGAAGATTTCCAATATGATTTCTATCATGTCAACAAGATTCCCATCATGCATCGTTGAAAGTTCCGGTGCATTGCATGCCCAAAAGGCATTTTCCTAAAGGCGAAGGTACTAAAAAGGGCAAGTGAATGTGCTTATTTCTCGATTCTCTAATGCTATCTCAACTCTGATCAGCACTGAAAATTCATCAAGGAAACAATAGAATTCATGCCCCGTAATCCTCTCTAACATTTGATCCACAAACTAAGAGGAAAATGGTCTCTAGCACCATTAAGTTTCCTATAATCTATGCACACTCCATCCCGAGGTGACACAGGAATGAGCTCATTATTTTCATCAAAAACTACTGTGACTCCCGACTCTTAGGAACTACTTGTGTTGACTAAATCACTCCTGCATCGCAATGTGGTAGATACAACCCCTACATCCAAAAGCTTAAACTCCTTTTCACCACCTCTTCATTATTGGGTTTAATCGTCTCGTGGTTGCCTGTATTGCCTAACATCCCTCTCTAAGTTGACCCATGTGCATCAAGGGCTAATACCTTTAATATCCGTAATTGTCCAAATTTTAAAGCAAATTCTGCAGGTTTTCAATATTTCAAAAGTTAAGAGTTTTTGAGTAATGTCTAATGAGGAAGATATGATTATCGAAAAAGTGTCCTCCTCCCCTAAGAATGCATATTTGATGTGTCGGGTAAAGGGTTTTAGCTCGTTTAGGTGGCCTCTCCTCATAAGGCAATGCCTTGTCCTCATTTGGTGGCAATGGTTCAAATTTAGGTGCCCACCCATTAACTTCCAATACATCATTATGCTCAATTATAGAGTGTAGAAACTCTGACTCCAATGTGGTCACTTCCTCATCCCAACTCGGGCTGACCAAACATGACTTAAGAGGATCATCATGTGAGACATTATCCAGGTATTTTTGTACCACGGAATCAACCATGTTAATTTCACCAATATCTTCTTCATCCCCTATTCCTTTGAGTACATTGAAAATATTCGACACGGGCCACAGCCTAAACGGTAAAGTGTCATTAGGCCTCCCTACAATGTATGATGGCATTAGCAGCTTGCCAAGAATGGTCGACTAAGAATTACCGAACCGAGTTCCTCGTTCACCACAGTTGAGTGCCAAGCACCACAAAATCGACCGAAATAAAATTTGTCCACTCGACCAAGACATCCTTCACTATTCCCTAGGAATTTTACACTACGGTCGCCTAATCAAGGGTGAGACTGGCCACTCTAATTCTCCTAACCCCAGTCCACATATAATCGGTAAGGCACAGATTAACACTTGCCCCTAAGTCCACTAAAGCATGCCCCAACTTTGAATTCCAACTACTATAGAAACAGTAGGAATTTCCCGGTCTTTATATTTTGAGGCGTGCTGTTCGAATTAGGAAGTAGATTGTTCACCATGAATGCCTCCCTCGCTGACACCTTAATTTCCGCTTTACGTGCATAAATCCTTCGTAAATGAGCATAAGATGGAATTTGCTTAATGGCATCTAACAGGGGAATGTTCAGTTTCACCTGCTTGAACAACTCATAAATTTCCTCATGGTTATTCACTTTCTTTGGTGCTCTTAGCCTATGTGGGTATGGAGCTGGAGGAATATGGGTAGACTTGTCGCCCTCGTTGATCATCACTATCATTCAGATCGTGACATGAGATTTGTCTCGCCAACTCATCCTCTCTAAACAATTCACTCTTGGAGACTCTTGAGTCGGGTTCCTTAGGTTGAATGGTTTTGTCAACTACCCTTCCACTGAGAGTAGCATACCTTTACAAAGGTTCGTTCAAAGGTACTCCTCACTGGGTCCTCGAACTTCCTACACTATTTTCGTCTCAGACCTTGAATGGGTTGAGACGGAAGTTTCCTTTTCTTGTTGAAGGCTACCTATGGATGAGGTTAACTCATTATCCGGGAGATCTCACATCATTCGTAGCGCCTGCAGTTCCGTGTTTGTGGATTGTTGGCTCAGACGAATCGGTGTAACTATATCTTCCACTCTCTTATGCGGTTGATATGGCTGTGGTGTGATGGAGTCCCTTGACTCGATGGTCGGAAACCTTGATTATTCACAGGAACCTGGAGGCTCGATTCGAAATGGTGGAATGGGATTTGTAAAGCCATGGTTTTCGTAATGAGGACCTTTGGTTGTTTGGCAAGTTAGTCGCCCTTCATTCCCTCCAACTAAAATTAGTGGTGCTTACCCCATCCAGATTATATGTTTTATCATGGAGGAATTGAAAGGCTTCCTTTGGTACTGAGGGTATCGCTCGGCCTATTTGGATTGCACCCTTTACTCGAGGAAGGTGTTTGGGCACTTGATGTTGAATGTGTAGGATCATCGCATATAATGCATGGCTCCTCCACTCTAGGTCCCGTGGGTGCCGAGGGTATCAGGCACGCCTAGTTACCTCATGCACCTTTTCATCTCTGCGCTCCGCTTCTTGTTAAATTGCAGCAATTTTTGCCTCGCAACTCATCATTTTCTCTTAAGTGATGATTCCGCCTCCTACCGATGTAAAAGTGCACTTTAGCAAAGTTGTCTATGGAGGTGTTAGTCTCCCAAGTTCGAGCATTCTCTCGCTATAGTGTCAAAAAGTCGGGATTGCTTCCCTAGCACTCTTTCATAGAATTCGCCGCACACATCATCCGATGTACCGCTTTTATTATTCAGTGATAACTTTGATGAAAGTACATGCACATATTTGTCCTACATCCAATCCATATAGGATAGCATGGAGAGATCCTTATATCTTTCCCATACCGCAAGCAAACGTTCACCGTGCTTTTTAAAGTTCAATTGCTCTCATGAGAGTATTGTTCTTGCGTGCGGAAAAATTTGTTGAGGACAACTCATTTCATATTTTCCATAAAGATCGAATTAGGTGCCAAGGAATGAAACCACCAGCTTTCCCTTTAAAGCAAAAGGAATAACACTAAACAGATTATGTGTAGAGGGTGAGCCAAGAGAAGAGAGAAAATGTGACCGCAAACATCTTCAAATTTCCTCATGAATGAACAAGGATTCTCGTATTCAAAACTTTGATATGTGTAAAAGACGGATCATTTCCACTTCATTAGAAATTGAGTGGGCCTTTCGTGAAGCGCTAATGCAGAATTACGTAGAGTCCTTCTTTGAGGTTGTAGGATTTCTCGAAGGGTTCTTCTACGTTAGGCAAAGGAACAGGATGGACTCTATATTGATTTTGCTGAAGGTTACCATTTCCACCTCCTAGTACTGGGTTTACTGGGAGTGTAACATTGCCCCCATGTTGTGGAGGCTCATAGAGTCCTTGCTGATTCTCAGGATTATCCATTTGAGGTAAAATGTTATCTCGAGATACTGCCTTAGCAATGGATTCTCAGTGGTTTCTAGGGATACAGTCACTAGTCGGTGTTTCTATAACCCAAATTGATATGCACTACACTCATTTCCGTCCAAGAAACACTTACGAAGATCTCACTAAAAAAAAATAAATAAATAAAATAAAAAGAAAAGCGCTTAACGTGACCGGAATTGCAAATGTACACCGTAATTTACCTCAGCCTTCGCATCAACTTGATTAGTCGCCACCGGCAACGGGCGCCTAAAATGCTTCTGGCCCGATTAATGATGCCTCCACTCCTATTCCCAAGCTAGTAAATTCAGTGGTCGCCTAGCATTGTAATACCGTGGAATCCACGTGTCTTCCACAGGGAGCTGGTCTGATTCGTCATCAATGTGAGCTATTCTCTACTAAAGTATGACTTAAACTAAATTGTAATGTTGTGTTGGTAGACCTAATGGTCGATTGGTTTGAATGTTTTAAAACGAAAGACAAATGCTGATTTTTGGTGGTTCCACTCCCTACTTCCGGACGTAAGTCCCACCTCTTATTTTATAACTCATCTAGGAACCATTGATAAAATGGTCTGATGGAGGGATTTATCTTAAGTGCTCTTTGGAAAATAAAGATGATCGAATAATACCAAACACTTGTTCTCACTCACATGCACTTAGCTTGCATTCATGATATCAAGCACAACGTGTACCGAGAGGATATCTCGCTAACACGTTGTCAAGAATATGCCCAACTAAGGATTTACAACTTTTCGCACAAGTGATTAATATCACACAATCCATTGGATCAAAGAGGAATTGAGGGACTTTACCTTGATCGAGGTGAGTTTCCGTAGATCCCAAGACGGTGGTCTAGAACTCATAAAAATTTATATGAACAATTGAAGTCAGGAACAATTAATCATAAAAACAAGACCTTTGAAGAAATCGAAATTAACTTGTAAAACTCGAGAATGAAGAATATGGAATGCTAAGATTTAAAGCGTAATGAAATATTTATGCTTAAAGATTACAAACTCGAATCCAAAACTTCTAAAAAATGGAGAAAAACTCTTATTCTATCAAAACCTAAACCCCAGAAGTCCCCTCAAAAAAATGGAGAAAAACTCTTATTCTATCAAAATCAAACCCTAGAAGTCCACCCCGCGCCTATTACTTGTGTCCTCCTCCTTTTATAGCCACCTCCAATGTGATTTTTTCCCATTTCGTTCGTCGACGAAAGCGCCTCGCATACGATCGACTGACAACCTGTGAAGTTCCATGCAGTTGTACCCAGAGAACTTTAAGTTTCGCATACCCTCACCATCAAGCTGATTGGCAAAGTCAGACTTGCAGAGAACTCTTGCCAGACCTACAATACGTCCACCGCCACCTTTTCCGCAAATAGTGTCAGACGTAGAACTTTAAGTTGTACCTGCATAATATGTTTATCGCCACTTTCCAAGAAGTTGTACCCTGAATCTCTTAAGTTTGACGCACAAGATGTCCATCGGGTGCTTTCCCTTGCTTTGTCGAGTTCCGAGACTTCGCCAATTGCTCACCCACATCCACATTATTGCTTCATATCGCTTCCTGCAAACATCTCAGGTAATTTCACGCTTTTAAACTCGAAAGACTCCGCACAAGCCTGAAAAACATAGAAGAAATTAGTACCGTTTTTTTGCCAAATGTGGGTAAATTCGTGATTTAGATGTGTGCTTAATTCTATTATAATTATCACCAAATGTATTCATCATTTAATTAGCCTCAACATCTAATAATCTTCTTTTCCTTAATATATCCTTCATGAATTTTAATATAATCGGGCATATGTTCTAATGCATCTGTGAAAAGGATATTGATGTGCAGTTTTTTAAACACTTCCATAAACTTGCTAAATTGCTTATCCAGCTTATTCTCTTTATGTCGCGACATGTTCCTCTTGGTTTTGACAGCCAACATAAGAAACCTTATCGCAACATCATCTTCTTTTCTCAAATTTTCATTTGTTATTCTTCATAAGCTATCGCTGACACGCCGTCATTTGTCACAGGTTTCTTTTCTTCATATTCGGCCCTTGTAAGGGCGTAAGAAATATTATCGCGTGGACAGATTTCTTAGCCATTTGTTGAACGTTGTCGCGACATATGAACTCTCTGTGACATCAACTCGCTATAATCATTTTTTTTCTTCTTCTCGTCGATTTTTCTTCTTTGAATTTAAACCCGCAAAACACAAAGTTGGTGAATCCATAATTTGGCATTAAAAACAAAGATAATATACTAAAATAAGCCAGGAAAATGGATTAAAAATATATGAGTTTAAGATCTATTATCACAGCCAAAGCCTTATCCCAACACTTGGCACCCCGAGGCGACTATCCTAATGAAGACTTGCAAGGGAGTCAGGAAACGAAAGAAATCAATAAATGCCCAGTAAATCATATTTATAAACACCTTAATGTTATTAATAATGCACATATGTATTTGGCGGCCAAACGAGGCCAATTACAAAAAAAAAAAAAAAAAAAAGGGTCAAAAACTTAGATCCTCTAGACGCACTCTCGTGCTCCCTGCAATCGTCACTCCTGATCCGCCAGTTACTGTGGTCAAGGCACATGTGGTTCATAAAGAACTCTGGAGGGAGTAGGTCGAAGGAGTCAGACATACCATTTGGAACCTATGGTTGGTCCATACAGATGTTGTGTTTGAACGCACAACACCCGTAGCATGCTGCTTCTAAAATTAGCTTCCGTGGCCTTCTAGTAGTCCTCCTCCACGGCTTCTCTAGTCTCCGTCAATAGGATCGGGAGAGAGGACATCTCATCCCCAGTCAAGTCACGATTTCCTAAGGAGTGACATCCGCCCAACCTGAAGCTGGCAGGCCTCCGCTTCCTCTACTCCACGCTGCCTCTCATAACCGCTAAGGCACTGACCCCATTCAGTCACCTTCCGCCTTGCCTCATCAGCCTGCTGCAATAGTAGCCACCGGCAACCCAGGCCTCTTAGCCTTGTCCCTCTCCTTTTTCGCCCCTGTAATCTTCTCTGCACCAACCTTAGTCTCCCGCTCCCTATTCTTAGACCTAGATTTAGCCTTAGCCAAGGAGCTGTCCAAGGCCTGGTGCTTGGAAATGGCCGACTGGGTATAAAGCCGCAGCTTCTTGGCATTGTCCAATCGGGCATAGAATTCCCTATGCTAGCGAGCCATGTTTTGAATAGCGGTGACAACTTGTAAACGAGGAGATGTTAGAAGAAAATCACAACATAAAACACACGTTCAGGTACTAAAAGTCAAAACATACCAGCTCAAATCGACTCACAAAGTCAAGCCATGTGATGAGCATCTCGCCTTTGGTCAATGCCTAGAAGGATTTCCTATCCAATACGGAAGGGGATAGGAGTACTAGCATAAGTCACCGGCACTGAGAAGAGGGGCTAGAGATCAATACATGTAAAGTAATCAAGACTCCTCTTGTTAAAGGCTCCAAGGATTACCTTGATTTCCCTTAATAGTAATGGTTACTAATAGTAATTAATGGCCTAAGGATGTATAGACAGGAAGGTCGTGGGAGGCATGGATGACGATGTGCTTAGATGTTTGGTCACCCATGTCGCTTTGCTCACTAAACAACTATAGAAACAACAAGGACTCCAGAATTCTATTCAAACTAACCTTGGGAGATATGAAAATTCTCAAGTGTGGACAACACAAGACTATAAACTACCAAGATAGATGAAAGTGAGTGTGCACAAAGATATGGCTAGATATAACCAGCAATAATAGCAGGGCCCATAGTAGAGGCAATACTAATAGAACCAACTGCATCCAAAGGATGATAAATAAGAAGAACTATGGATGAGGGATAATCATAATAATATGCCACCACCCAAGCGGTAGAAAATTGCCACAAGAGACAAAGGTAGATTTCCTGAAGACACCGTTCGATACCACTTCTCATGTGACCTTTATAGATGAAACTATACAATATTTAGGATCTAGTCAACCCAATTGAACTGTGCAAATATAGTTGAGAAATTTGAGGTACGTATGGCCAAATGGCCACTTGTTGATCGAGAGGCAAATGTGGTTCACTACTCCAACCTCGGAGGCGAATCCGAGAAGAGAAGGCAAAGAGTGGGAAGGCTACTACTGGCGAAGTGGTAGCATTAGGACT
Source organism: Tetrastigma voinierianum (assembly GCA_016808115.1). Taxonomy (NCBI): domain Eukaryota; kingdom Viridiplantae; phylum Streptophyta; class Magnoliopsida; order Vitales; family Vitaceae; genus Tetrastigma; species Tetrastigma voinierianum. The sequence goes on from JAEQBH010001367.1 coordinate 93,969, forward strand.
GTCAACGGGAGGCTAGTGCAGATTGGAGGAAGGTACTGTGCAAGATAGAAAGACCAGATGCAAGGGGAGCAACCCCAAGAGAAGAAGTCAATAGAAATGTCAAAAGAAAGGAAAGAGAATAGGAAATAGGCAGATATGGATGAACCCACTCCATATCTGGATAAGCAAGTTTATGGAAGTGTTTAAAAAACTGCACATTGAACATGTCGCGACACTAGAAGACAAGGTTCCTGGTCCTGACAAAGAAACAAAGTCGCGACAAGTGATGCTGACTTAGTGAATTGACCTGGTTACAAAAAAAGAGTTCAATGTTGCAACATACTTAAAGCTGAAGAAAAGTTTTGATGTCGTGGATGGTAGATGATTACTATCATGTATACGTAAATGTTGAACACAGATAAACAAGGTCGCGACATCTTTTTTAAGTCACGGATGTAGATTCCAAATTACGTGGAGGAGAAGTCTGGTCGCTACATAATCCAATCGAAGGTGTCACAAGGATAGGTCAATAAGGAAGAAAAGTCTAGTCGCGACACAAAGATCGGCATAATACAAAAAAGTCTTATCATACATAACAACCTGGTTAAGTACAACGAAACAATGACAACACCAAGAGACCATGTCGCAACATCCAAATGAAGTTGCAACAAGAATCTGATTATGGGCAATGTAATCATCATATAGATTGGTCACAATAAGGAATTGGAGCAACAAGGAGTTTCTATAGTCATAATAATCGCTAGAAGAGCTGGTTAGGACCATAACAAAATGCACATAGCATAACAACTTGGTCGCGACACAATTAAAGAAGCTGCACAGAAACAATGTTACAACACAATTGTCAATGTCGTAACATAAATGTTCCAGTAACCACATATGAGAGTGTCGCAACAAAATGCTGCATGTTGCAACAGAGAACTACAATAAGGAATTAAAACTCTATCGTGACAACACTTTTAGGTCACAACCAATAATGCAATTTGGGCCGACTTTGGGATCCACAATGAAATGGGACTAGTACCCAAACTTACGGGGCTCTATAAATAGAAACATTTCGAGGAAGCGAGGAGGTCGTATTGGTGAAACCAGAGCATCTGGGAGCTGAGGACTCTTTTGTATTATATTTTTCTTTTATTTTTATTTTTCTTTTCTTCGTAGATTAGAATTAGCGTAGGATTTCAATTTGTTTATTGGACTTGAAACAAGGGATTTGTTCATGTTTCGGTTGAGTTAAAGTGTTGAAAATCACCCGACATCGTTTGAATCTAATGAAGTCCAGAGAAAAGTTGGAATTTATTTCTTTCAGTTGATTATAGTTGCATTGGAAATTTCCTAATCGGTATTTCAGTGTTTACTGCAATTTAGTTTTCTGGAAACCCAACTTCTACTAGGAAAGATCTGATGTTAGTTATGGTGTTTCCTACATACCTAGAAAGAAATTCTTGGATTGTGAATTTTGAATTTATTTGAATGGTGTAGTTCATGAAGCAAGTGTTCTAATATTGGGGTAACTTATACCCCATATGACTGTTGTCAGCTCGATTTCCAGAGGCCCTCCAGTGACATAGAGTTGGTATTCCAGAGCATGGACGACATTTAAGGGTATGCTAGACTATTATTGAAGAACTAATGAGCTCAAAAGATTACTAGATAAATCATCAATTTACTCATGGTTTGAGAATTAGCTGAAGGATCTATCAATCTTAATCAATTAGAGATTTCTCCTTTGGTCTTGAGGAATGATCTGATCCTATGTTAGTTTAGATTCAATCGAGGAAAGAGAGAACTTTAAGATCTCATGATGAGACATCATTCATCTTGTAGAGATCTCGCAATGCCCTCGCTTGGGAAGCAAGAATTTGCAGTCATAAGAAATTGGTATGAAGTATTGCGTAAAATACTCAAATCTTACGTAGAAAATCTTATTACAAGTAATCGGGTTAGATACATGTTTAGAAATGAACATGACTCTCAATCAATGAAATGTATGGTTATGAGAAACTAAACTATACTATTGCCTCTGACATTTTCAGATTCTAATTCATGGAAAGAATAGAATTAGATTATGTTGTAGAATCTGATAATTACAAAGAAGTTGAAATCCAAGATCTACTCCAAAGAATAACTGTCTCATGTCCGCTTTAGGGTCTGTGGATTTTTTCCTTTATTATAGAGGCATAAATTTAAACAAGAGAATTATAGTTAGGTTAATAAAATTATATGACATGGTAGTTCAAAGAGGTGGAATTGAGTAGTTAGGGTAGTTTAACTTAAATTCTTTATCTCTGAACAGATATTCGGACTTATGTTCACTTTTATTATCAGCATTTGACTCATGCACTTGCATTTTCACTCAAACTAAATCTTCAATTAATTCAATGACAAATCATTTTTATTATGAACATACATGTTCCCATTCGTCAACAAGTTTTTGATGTCCTCACCGAGGATTAGATATGGGCCTCTTGCAAGAGTATTTAAATTTGATATATATATATATATATATATATATATATATATATATATATATATATGTCACGCTGATTCCTGGTCTACCCGATTATGGATTCGAACTGAAATTGGGTGCGAGACTCGTGGACTGGACTCTGACCTGATTTTTTTTTTTTTTTAAAGCCAATCGCATCCGGGTATGGTCCATATCTTATACCGTAATCAAAAGAACTAACACCCAGGTGGTGTCCATCAAAATCTATACACATATAATCGAACTCCCTTACTTATACAAAACCTAACCTTTACATTTACAAATCAGAAAGCACGAACCTACATAGTGAACCCTACAAGTGTGTTGGGCCCAAACAGAGCGGATGTAAGCCGATGTCTTCTCGTACTTCCACGATTAAACCCGTATGGGCTTTACGCTAAAGGGAAACATTTCTATACGTAAACACATGCATATACACAATTATAATAAGTGTATAATCATAATAGATATTTGTAATTGATGTATCTATCATGAACTTATATAAGTACTTATGCTATCACAAAGTTTATGTTCATATCGACTCCCCAGAGCATGTGAGCTTATTCTTATGCAGAACTTATCCATAATGCATTTATGTGCATCGTGACTCGCAGGGAGTTACGTAACTTATGCTTATGCTAATGGAGTTTAACTATTCGAGGTACCCAGAGGTACCACAGAGACACGGAACGATAATCGGCATTTTGAGCACATACTTGTCTTACTAACTTATACCGGTCTACGTAACTTATACCGTCTTACGGAACTTTATAATCGGTCTTACTTAAACTATAATTGGTCTTGCATTAATCTATTTTGTATTTCTCGGATAAGGCCCGTGAGGTACTGCGTAACATTTTACTGGTACAAAATTACTCGTAGGTACTACGTAACAGATTCCTATACGAGGTAACAAAATTACCGAACTTATACTGCTATCTTACTGATACGGGAGTACTCGTGAGGTACTACGTAATCCTGTACTTATTTATCGCATACAAGAGCACCCGTGAGGTACTAATGACTTGATTAGATTACAAGAACATCCGTAGATTACCATGCATAATCCAATAAGACATGCAGCAGTAACTTAATCAAATACAAAGAGTACCAAAGAGGGTACTCGCAATCCTAATCAGAGGCGCATTTAACTAAAATCAAATATAAGAGTACCAAGAGGGTACTACGTAATCCTAATCGAGGCGGACTTATTCAGATACAGAGTACCTCGTGAGGTACTACGTAACTAAATGTAGAGACGTGATTTATCAGATACAGAGCTCAGAGGTACTCACGGAACTTAATCGATACAAGAGCACCCTTAGGTACCACAGACTTATTCGCATACAAAGACAAAAACTTATTCGTGACACAAGACGTAACTATTCAGATATTGTGAGTACCAGAGGTATCACGGAACTTATCAGATCGAGCACCCAGAGGTACCATAGAACCTATCTCGCAGACAAGAGCAATCGAGACGTGAGTTAACTTAAACGTAACTTGGCCCGTATACGTGTGGAGTACCCGTAGGTACTACTTAACTTATCGATTTAGAGTACCAGAATACTACGTAATCCTGATGAAATAATGAGAGCACCTGGAGGGTACACGTAACTCAATCAAAAACAGAGTTAATCGAGACAGAGTACCCATAGGTACGCGCACCAAATCGAGATGCACGTAACTTCACTAAATACAGGAGTGTTCCGTAGTACCATGTATCATTTTCGGGATACAGACTTATTCAGTATGTGACTTATGAGATGTGTGAGTACCTGTGTAGGTACTACAGACTTATCGATGATGTGACTTATCGATACGTGACTTGTCGATACGTGAGTAAATTTCAGGTACTACGTAATCCTGATCAAATACGTGAGCACCCAGGGTACTGGCTGCACGTATACGAGGTACTTTCAGACTATTCTTATTCTCTCTATTCTAGCCCTATCATATAACTCGTTTAATTTCTAGACCAAGACACGTGAATGAGTAAGACACAAAAGACACAATAAGTACCAAGATACTATACGTTATTTAAGTGGCAGAGCACTTATCAGACAAGAGTGCCGAGTACCACCTTCAACGTGGAGTGCCAGAAGCACTAATCGTAAGTACCGGCATTTAATCGGGGAGTGCCAAAGACCAATCAGAGTACCCAGTGCATTTCACCAGAGTGCTGGAGCACTAATCAGAGCACCGGTACTAATCGAGGCCGGGCACCGATCGTGAGTACCGGGCATTTCAATCAGAGTGCTGAAAGATCAATCGTGAGTACCGGGCAATTAGTCAGATGAGTGCGTAAGCACTACCAGAGTACCCATGGCACTATTTAGACAGTATTGCTGTGTCATTTAATAACTGGTCTTAGGTGGTTTTACAATTATATGAGGTCAAGAACTTACCATCTAGGTAATAGGCATTCTAGCCACTGCTGCAGTGTTCACATGATCCGCTCTTCATATACCCGGGTAAGGTGTGGATGCTTATGTAATCACACCTTATTCATAGGATTCCTTATTCTTCTATGAATCTACTGCATCAAGAGTTAACACCCAACGATTCATACAACTTAAGTTATGGCATTTTCATGCCAACTAGTCATTTTACTCTGATTTTACCCGAGACGCTTTGAGATAATCCCTTTTTTCCAGGGTCTAACTTCATATTTCTGCACTATCTTGAACTCTTTTAAATATAAGGTGCTATATCTTATTCCAACTGGATTCACCACCTGAGCACTGAATTTAGTTAATAAATTCAAACAACCCGACTACTTCCTCTATGTTCAAAGTTGGAACTAGAATTTGGTTTGCACATGGCCCACTTTGAGTGAATTTTTAGCCACTTAGATCAGAATTTGGTGATTCCTATTCTTTAGGTTTTGTTCTCCTTGAAGTCTATTTTACGTAGGCCACTTGAATCACTAAATCGAAGGAAGAAAATGAGCAAGTTATGGCCAAAATATTAAAACCGTCGAAATAGAACTGGGAATTGTGCTGTACTTAAGACAAGCTCAAGTCAGACTGGTGCACAACTTGGCCAAAATGACTGAACCGAAATCGTGATCATACAAGTTCAACTTGTACCCGTACAAGTCTTCGAAAGTGCCCAGAATGTGTTTTTCACCCATTTTCCACGTTTTGATATCCAATCACCCTACACTTCCAAACACACATCAAAAACCATTTCCAATTCACCTTGAATCTCCTTCATTCATTTCATCTTCAATTCTTATCATTCTTTCAAAACCTTTCCCATGAATCTCTCCAATATTTATTCCAATATGGGTTACCACCATATACAAACTAATTAATAAGATTTGTTAGGGTTTGTTCTAAACCCAACTCAATTTCATTTTAACCATGAATCCAACAACAAAGGAAGGATTCCCTAATTATCTTGTTCAGGTTATACCAACCTTAATTTCAAGAAATCTAAGGTTGCGTAGATGCAATTTATCCAAACCCTAGATTTAGAACTCATAATCTTTTCTAATTCCATACAAAAATTCATGTGGATGCATAATCAAGGTTAGTTCCATACAAAAACTAAGTTCCATACCTGGCTTGATTCGCTTGAATCCTCTCCTTCTCTTCTTCCTCTTCTTCTCCCCTTCTTTCTTTCTACGGGTTCTTCCAATTTGAGACAAATCGTCTTAAATCCCCATGGATTTGATAAGGGGCCATGTTTCGTTCAGACAAAAAACTCCATTTTTGGTTTTTAAGTTTTTTTTATTTGCTTTTTGCCCATATTTCTTTCTATTTATAAATAAATCCTTCTTATTGTATTGCCTCTAGTCTTTCACATTAGACTTTTGTTCTATTTACCTAATTACAAATCAGTTCTAAGTCTTGTAACTTTCCTGGTCTCTCAAGCTCAAGGGGTTCGCATTTAACTCAAGAAACAATCAATTATATTTACAAAATACCCTAAACATGTCAAAACGACTAGGTATATTTCTGGGTGTTACAATATATATATATATACATATATATGAAAATGGCTAACACCAGCCGGCAAGGCACCATTTTTTTAAGCTGCTCTAGCCATCAGTTAAGAGCCACGCGCCTTAGCAAGCAATCGCAGACTAGAGCCACATTTGCCTTTTGGTAAGGCTGAGGCTTAAAGCCATCTGGTCTTAAGAGTGCCAACATGCTTGTGAGCCACTTCAGTCTTTGAAAGTGCCACAAAGGTGTTTCACATCTAGCCTTTGAAAGTGCCAAGCAGTTATGAGTCACATCCGGTCTTTTTGAGTGCTAGTAGGCTATAGGCCACTACTCAGTCTTTTGAAAGTGCCAATGGAAGGCGAGCTACATCTGGTCTGAAAATGCCGAGGGATTAGAAAGACCGTCTTTGAAAGTGCCAACGGCTAAGGGAGTCACATCCGAAGCTTATGAGTGCAAAGGTGCTTAGAGCCACATCCGTCTTTGAAAGGCAGTCTAGAGCCACATCTGGTCTTTGCAGGTGCTAGTAGGCTGAGCCACATTTGGTCTTTGAAAGTGTCAATGTGCTATGAGCCTGTCAGCCTTTTGAATCGAGGCATTTGCAAAAATTGAAAGAAAAATTTAAAGAAAACTTTAATGATAATAATTTAAGTATGCATAGAATTTCATTCTGTGGCATCAGGCGCCTAATTGTTCCTCTCTGCCTCAGATAGATAGTTGAAAACATCGCCCGCAACGATCGCTAAAAGGTCAACCTCGCCCAACGTTAGTCAATGCCTGGATTGTTTGCGGTAGGTCAAGGGATGTTTTCAGAAAGAAATGTGCATGCCCCATTATGCATGCAAAGCCCCAAGTCTTCAACAATTGGGAACAAAACTTGCTAAGTGATCAGCCCGGCTTTTACAGGGAGCACGACATCTCCTAGTGTTAAGATAGTTGCTCCATTAAAACCAAAGAGGGTTTGCTCGCCTGAGTTCAGCATAGCTAAGGAAAGCTTCATCTGCTTAAAGGCTAATGTTGCAACAAGTCTATCGCACTATCAGGATCTACCAGTACCCTGTGCACATCAAAACCATTAATACAAAGTGTGAGTACCAGTGCGTCATAGTAGGGCATAATAACCCCATAGTCTGCAAGAGAAAGGATACTGTGGTCATCCGTCAAGGCTTGGTTTCTTCATGCTCATACTGTGGCGGATAGCATTTACCCTATCCTTAATCGGTGGTGGTTCTCAAGAGCTTTTTCGTTTGCGCTTCTCGACCGATACCGGGCCGTCAGACGAAAGTATCTCAAACATGTTATCGCTTATTCGATGCTAAACGCCAGCTAGAGAGTCTCAACTGGAGTGAGGTTGCTTCCTCATCTCAGTAAATCTTAGTTTCTGTAGAAAATCGATTCACAAGGCTTGTTCCTCTTTCATTATCTAATGCTTCAATGCTTGAGTGTATCTTTCCCATTACACGCTTTCACTGACCAAGATGTTATCAAATTGGGTAGTCATAAGACCTTCGAGCCATAACCATGGCGGTGAATCAATTAGGTACTTCCAAAGCTGGAGGTGATTTTAGCTTCATTTATTTTCAGCAAATTGTAAAAATTCCGCCATAAGAATGGAGTTTCACCGCAATTTTCTCAAAGGTCCTTTGGTTAGCACAACAGCTAATCTATCGACCCAACTTTTAAGGATAAATATGGGATTCAACTATATTAATGGAATAATTCCTTCGGGAATAGAGAATCTAGTGAATCTAACATCCCTGAATTTTCTTAGGAATCACCTCCCCAATAGCATTCCTTCTAACATAGGAAAGCTTTATAAAATGCAACAACTTCATGGTGGAAATGCCTCTCAAGAATACCATCCTCAATCGGTAACTTAACCTTGTTAAACCTTCTTGATTTAAGCGGAAACAACTTGATGGGAGACATACCTTCTAGTCTAGCAGCTTGTCAAAACCTAGTAATATTGAGTCTTTCTAACAACACCCTTAATGCTTCAACTTTAAGGATGCGTTATGGGCCTTTCTCGCTATGGTCCTTCGATTAAGTGGCAATGCCATCGGTTCACTTCCACCGAAGTTGGTCGTAGACAACCTCACTATTAGATGTCTCAAAGTAGATTATCAAGTGATTCCTCTCAAACACTTGCGCACTGTGTGGAAATGCAGGTTCTTTCTATCAGGTAATGTTCCTTCAAGGTGAGATTCTAACATCGCTGCAAACTCTTCAAGGTTTAGAATTCTTAGACCTTTCTCACAATAATTTTTCTGGTAGGATCCCGATGTTTCTTAGGGACCTTCCTTTCTTGATCTATTTGAACTTGTCTTTCAATGAACTTGAAGGAGAAGTGCCCCCAATAGAGGCCATGTCACCATTTCAGTTAAAGAAAACAACAATCTATGTGGAGGGTACTCCCAAGCTTCATTTTCCCACATGTATCACCCTCCGATTCCAAAAAAAAAAAGCATCCTTCCGTTTAAACTACTCATTTCGCTGATCATTGAATTTCATCATTGAGTTTGTCATTTCTTTTCATTATCTATTTGAGAAGGAAAAATGAAGAACAATGCTCTTCAAAGACACCTTCTAATGAGTAATTCAAAAGAATTTACTCAAACCTCCATAAAGCTACTCTGTTTTCGAGTCTAATAAGATCGGTGTTTGAGCTAATGCTTTTATGTATGAAGAAATCTTTGATCAAGAGGGAAGAGCTATTGTAGTAAAGGTGTTCAATCTTCCCAGAAGGGGAGCTTCTAAGAGCTTTATGTCGGAATGCAAGGCCTTGAGAAAAATCCAACATAGGAATCTTATGAAAGTCTTAAGTGTCAGCTTAGCTCGACTTTCGAGGTAATGATTATAAGGCACTTGTGTTTGAGTTAATGCTCAAAGGAAATCTGGGTGTGTGGTTACATCTAAAAGTAAGAGATGATGAACCCCAAAGGCTTGGCATTTCTTCAAAACTTAGTATTGCTTATTGACGAGTTTGTGGTTTAGTATCTCACACTACAAGGATGAAATTGTTGTTCATAACAATCTTAAGCCCAGCAATGTTCTTCTTGAAGATGATATGGCAGGCCATATTAGTGATTTCGATATCTCAAAGATCACTTCAGTTGTTTCCAACACTACAATTGCTACAAGTATTGGTACATACCAAAATAGCACAAATACAATGAAAGGATCTATCGGCTACATTGCTCCTGGTACCAATTTCATCTACAAGTAATTAAATATCCCTATTCATTTTATGTTTAATAGTATTTTCCATGGATCTTATATGAGTAATGCCTAAGAATTTTACATTGGTAATAATTGTGATGTAATTATGTGAGTGGTCGTACAAAGGATATATGGGAGTAGTTATGGAATCCTTGATGAGATGCACTGGGTACCAACCGATAGTGAGTTCCAAGACGTCACACTCTTCATGACTTTTGAGAACGCTTTTCCCAGCCAGTCATGGAGGCTTCAGATCAACATCCGCTTAGAGGCATGATGAAAGAGGCAAATGAGGGAATGCATCATTAAAGTATTGAAAATCGGCATTATATGTTCCAAGAAATCGCCAAAAGACATAATGGAGATACAAGATGCAACCAATGAATTACGCTCAATCAGGAACCTCTTCTTACGAGAGGCAAGCCATGAAGAGGGGATGTAGAAGGTGGATACATTGAAAGAAGGCAAGATATGCCGGAATGAAGATTAACCAAATGCACTGATCGTGATAAGCCATCGTCAGCATGCATTTTGTTACTCTTCAGATTTCTTTTATAAAATTATTGTCATAGTTTTCTTTGTTTGAAAACTAAACGTCATGTTTATTTTTCTCACATCCCAGATCGGAGTTCATTGAATGTGTTTTGTGTTTTTTTGACCCTAACAATTGGATTATGATAAAGATCAAAACACATAGTTATTAAAAGGAAAGGGAAAGAAAAAGCATATTCTCGTTTTAATAATCTGCATGCTTACACATATATATATATACATACAAAAGACTCAGATTTTGTGGTAACATCAGCCTAACACTCTGTGTTATATGAGCTATAACAACCATACATATTATATTCAAAAAATAGTGGGTGATGAAATGATAATAATAACAAGATAAAAATATGGTATATTAAGCTACTAATTTAGTGAAATTAATGAAGCTTCGATGACATCAAGTGAAATTAAGTAATAATTTTGTTACTCACATTTGAGTTTCCCACCAAAGTACGCTAGAGACAACCTTCGATGTTATAACTTATCACAACACTTGATGCATCCCATGTTGCCTCAAAAACTTATGAAAATTCAACCTGACTTAAGTGATTTTGCTATTTATCTCCTCAAATGCCTTGCTTTATTCCAATCAAACTCCTTTATCATGCTATCAATAATAAAGGCCATAATACAAGATTCCATAAGCCACTTATACATGAGACCATAGAAGAAGTTTTCTTGAAATCCTTGTCTTAAAATAGGGGATTCACAAATAAACCCTAATTTTTTTTATAGGCGAAAGAGCATAACTATTAATGATCAAAAAAGAAACACCCAAGGAGCAAACATAAGTATACTAGGGTACATAAAAGGAGCCAAGAGAGGGAAACAAGCAAGAGAGAAAAAGAAATAGAAAACCCAATATCCCTCATGTATAACCCATCCAATACAAAAAAGACCATCAACCCTAATCTAAAATCGACAGAATGAATACGGTTGAACAATAAAATTAGTGTTAAACAATAAAATAAATAACAAAGTTCAGTTTCAATATCATATCAAGTCTACTAAAAACAATAACATAAGGTGCTATTTATAGGCACCAATAGAAAATCCTAACGAATAAATTTAAAAATCCTAACGGATAAATCCAAAAATCCTAACAGGAAAATCCAAAGAGTACTAACGGATAAATCAAAAAATACAATTAAATAAACAAATCACAGCATTAAAATTCATCATCTAATTGGCTTCCTATCTCGCTTGGGTTTCAGATATGGCCTACTCCATGCTCCATCATTCCGGCTGAAAAGAACCTGACCAAGAGTGAAAAGAAAAGTATAACTAACTATGATCCAAATTGATGAAGATCATCCTCTAGTATCCAAGTAGCATCAAAATCGTGATCTACCATGCCATTCGACAAGGAAACGATCGAACCCATCATCTCTAGAAGTCATGGTAAACTCATCATCATGATATCCACCATCTCCCAGAATACTATAACAGGCATAATGGTGCACCTTTGTTTAGCTTCACCTGGCGCACAATACTCAGAAGGCAAAGTAGAAGGCTCAAAAGTGCCCCTAAGGTAGCAAGTCCTCTTACATTGAAAAACATGGCTGAATATCCATGTCATTAGGCAAATCAATAAGATATGCATTAGATCCCATTTTACTAATGATAGAATAAGGGCCCATGGCTCTTGCATAAAGTTTTTTTGAAAACGTTTTTGGAATTCTTTCAGGACAAATGCGAACCATGACATAGTCACCATCATTAAATTATTTTTATCTACTAATGACATCACATATTTGGCTATATCCTCACAGAACTTTCGCCATCTGGCATGCAGTTGAAAGCAGCTTCAGCTGAATGTAAAACATGAGGTAAAGAAAGACAAAGCTAACCAAGTCCATGAACCTTCTGCTACTATCATATATGCACATACTGGGCCCACCCTTCAAACGCCTTACATTTTAAAAATATGCAAATTTATTCAGGAAGTTTGAGAGATGTCACGATTATCATGCAATCTTTAGGCTTAGTGCAGGTCTCAAAATAATGTTCTTACCCTTTATACTTAAATGAATAAATGTTATCTTTACCAAAATTGCAATATTAGATCATAAAAGCCAAGGCTACCTAAAAGAAGATCAGTGGCAACATCCATGGTAAAGACATTGCCAATGACATTTTACCTTTATATTCCCCCATTTGAATAGAGACTAGACACCTTGAGTGATAGGCAAAGTATGGTCATTCACCCACGCTTACTCTAAAGGATTTGAGATGTGGTTCTACTTTCGTGTTTAACAATTTATAACAACATCCTTAGAAACCACATTCTCTACTGAATTACCTCTGATCAATCACTAATCTTACATTTTTATCTCCACTAGAGTGATTATGTGAAAAATACTAGTACGCTTTCAATTATCATTATCTACAGTTGTGGATAGGACACATCTAACCACACTAACATACGCTTCATCATCACAATCTTCATGAAGATCATCTTCATCACCAAAATAATCTAAAGGATCAACAATTTGGTCTTCCTCATCCTCCAAACTACTCTATTCAACATCTAATGCCAATGCACGTTGGGGACAATGAGACGCAATATGGCCCTTGTGATGACACTTATGACAAACAACCGATGAATTACTAGCCATGGACTCAATAAGAGAAGCAACAAGAAGAGAGTTATGCAAACTAGACTCTTGGCTCCTAATGTTATTGGGCCTAGTATTACAGTTTGATGACATGGACTGTGACTTGGACTCGACCTGTAAAGTGTTATGGTGGTCTATCAACTTCGACTTAAGGCTTTTTTATATGCATCCTTTACAGTGTGTGGAGCATGTAATTTAACCATCCTTTGAATGTCGAACCTGAGACCATTAACAAAACGAGTATAGATAGCAAATTGATCCTCATCATGGAACAGACTACACCTAAGCCTAGCTTCCTCAAATTTAGCAGAATATTCAGCTACACTAAGAGTCATTTGTTTTAGATTAATCATGTTGGAGAACAATTGACTCTTATATGATTGAGGAATGTACTTTTCTTGCAACTTTGCTTTCATAACAACCCATTAGGTGATGGGTGGTTCACCCAGACGAATCATGTCTTCTTGACACGTGCCGGTACATTTTAATTGGGTGGTTAATTTCATTTTGCTGTCGAATTTCATTCACTATCAATCATTTCATACCAATCAAAATATTCCTCAATAGCAACTAACCAATCAGAGAAAGCATTAGAATCCATTCTACCATCAAATTTAGGAGCACTAACCTTGACTTTTTTTATGATGTCCCTTCGAGGTTGTCTAACCTATCTATCCTGATCTCTACCCGATTACGGTAACCACACACAGGAATTTTTGGTATCGTTGTGAAGCGACATCTTCTCTCACTTGATTTGGTGGGTAATTTTGCCTTGGTGGTTGGTAATCTAATGGGAAGTTGACATTAACAAGTTGAAACCGATCACCTAGGTTGAATTGAAGGTCTCCTATTGAAAGTAACCTCGTGTGAGGTTGAGCAATTGAATGACTACCCAAGTTTATTTTACCCAGATTGTCATGCAAACCATTTGTGAATTCATCAGATTGATGTGAACCTCCAAAATGACTTAAACCCCTAGTGTGTGGTGACCCAACGTGTGTTTTAACAGTTTCATCAACATATTCACCTATCTCATGTTTACCCAGATATTTTAAAAGCAAGTCCATTTTTTGATTTATTGCATGAGTTTGTTGTTCGAGGACAGATTGATGTTGAGTCAATTGACCACACATTGAATTTAATTACTTATCGATGCAGTGACTGAATCAAATTGGGCTTTATTTGCATCATGGTGATGGGTAATACAGACTAGACTATCATTTAGATCTTGAGAGAAAGCTTGTAGTCTTAAGTCAAAATTGTTAAGTCTCTCAGTTGGATCTTTTGTGTTAGGTGAAAAAGAAAATGCAACAATATCACTTTTGATGGCTGACATGTTGAGATAGAATCTAAAATTTCACTGAGTAAGGAAATTTATAAACTATATGTTAATGCAACAAACAAAAATCCAAAAATGCAATGCTATTATATACCACAGATTGCACAAGTCACGAAAGAATAACTAAAAAACACAAAAGTTTTTTTTTAATACTCTTTATGCTCTATCAAATAAACTGGAACCTAAAACAATCAAACAAAATATGCTTAAATATCACGAATATTAACTGAGTTTTCAAAGTAAAAGAAAATGTACCCAGTCCTCACAACTTTGAAGGACCAAAACAACAATTTTGTAAAATTGGATACAATTTTGAAAACCAACAGATCGAGATGAGCAAAGGAAAAACAGCAGCGGTAACAGAAGATAGCAACCAGGGTATCATTTGCATTGTGGATATGGATCAGGAGCAAACAGTTGGCTCATTCAATTGAAGGGGGAGGGTGGTGTAATAGCATTAGAACTTGTATTTTCTGCATGAGAAAACGGGGAGAAGATCGTAATATATATGGAAAAATAGATCTCGTTCCTTTCAGGTCTGAGCAATAAAAAATTTCCTTATTTATTATTGTGTGATGATGTAGATGGGGATTCTTGAATCAAGCTAGAAAATCTGAATCAAAGGATCGATGAGAGTTTCAAGGGACTTTGTAACTTTCCTTCGTTTTCTTTCAGCAATCAACCTTCTTCCCGCATAGGCTCTTGTGATCTCTAATTACCGACTTTACTTTCAAAGCTAGGGTTTTAAATATTGCATTCTGGGTTGTTATTGCTGATAAGTGAGACAATGAGATGAAAAACTGAACAAGAACTTGAAACAAAGAGAAATAACTTGATCTAGGATCAAAGTTAAGCTTTGATACCAAATTGATGTAGCTCGGCTACAAAGAACAAAAAAATTAAAAGAAAACGAATAAAATAAATAGAACGAAGTTCTCGAGTTTTTCAATATCATATCAAGTCTGCTAAAATTGATAACATAAGGTGCTATTTATAGGCACCAATAGAAAATCCTAATGGATAAATCCAAAAATCGTGCGGATAAATCAAAAATCTAACGAGATAAATCCAAAAGTCTTAACGGATAATCAAAAAATATAATTAAAATAAATAACTAATAGTAATAAAATTCATCATTGTACTTGGGCTTCTATCTCGTTTAGGCTGAATATGGGCTCTTTCATTACAGCTCAAGCCAACAAATATAAAAAAATCCAGTAAGATGAAGGAACCATATGCTATACAAGTATTGGCCCAAGACCAAAAATTACAAAAAATAAAAAAGGAGTTGTTCATCCTAATTAACTGAAACTTCCTCATTCTAAAAAACAACCCTACTTATTCTTTCGGTGCATTATCCAAAAAAGACAAAGGGGCGTTGTCATTCTATTCTTGTTTTATTTCTTGCTCACAAGAACCTTTAACATGGAAGAGTCTCTTTAAAGTGAAACCCCACTTCACCCCAACTAAAAAGCCAAAATCAAGTCCCATAAAACTCTTTCTTTAGACGATGAACTGAGGTGATCAATCATTTCTTCTGCGAGCCATAAATGATACGTCTATTGTGACTGTCACCACTTCACTTCCACTTTAATTGGTCTAAGGTGAGCAGATTACCCCTAGATGTTTCCCATGCAAAAAATGAACCTAAGAACATATAGGTTCCAAATAAAGGGGAAAGGGATGGCCAGAGAATTTGTCCGTTTCAAAATCTCAAAGAATGCCTTGAACTGAAAAATGCCCATCCATAATCTCCTTTAACAACAAACAATCAGCATAACCAGAGGACACCCTCTTTCCCTGAAGAGCGGTAAAAAAACCCTCAAAATCCTCTAACTCCCAATCATTAGAGGATCTAACGAAGCAAGGGCTCCACCCCTTCTATAGTTTTTTAGGAATTTATACTAACACTATAAGAAGACTTTGGGTGACAAAATATTTTGTCACTAAAAGTTTACATTTCAAAACAAAATACTAAATTGTTCTTCAATGGCTGCCTTTGGTTTATTCACGCCATATATGAGCATTATTCTTTGGATGTAAGATGTGCCTTCATTACTGCATTGCACCCTTATTCTTGGATTGCCTCATTCAGAAGAAGAGGTTACGTAAGGACTAAAGACCTTCATTTTAAATGCTATGAAAACCAAAGATAATTCCTCTATGAAGATTGAACCCGGGGCCTCCGGTTGAAAAACCAACAAACGGACCTCCGAGGCACGTTAGCTTTACATTTTAAATTTTCAAAGAGATAAATTTATATTTTTATAATTTTTTAAATAAAAATACTATAACAAAGTAGATTTGAAATTTTATTTCCTTTGTTAGTATATTCACGTTTAAATTGTAGTTCAGCCCCGTGTATTTGATTTCCTTGTTAACCACTTGACATCACTCAATTCCATTATTCCAACATCATCAAGACAAGAAATAGAGTTTTCAATTTCCAAATTAATTGTCTACAAACATACATAGTGCTTAGTTTAGGATTAAAACATTTTATTTCAATCATCCCCATTTCACTAGATAAGCATATGCCAAAGATTATCTTTTTTCATTTCAAAACAGAATACTAAATTGTTCTTCTATGGATGCCTTTGGTTTATTCACAACACATATGAGCATTGCTAGATGTAAGATATGCCTTCTCCCTTACTACCAGCCCTCTCCTTTCCTTCTTGGATTGCCTCCTTTGATTGATCAATTGAAGTTTGTTGACAACGTCTCCCATCTCCATTCTGCCTTTTGTAGATTCAATGGAACATGAGACGCCAATTCTCAACACTAAAGCCACATACTCTTCCATTTTACGGTCTCTTTCATCTCCTAAAACCAAATGCGAATCCATGATTTCCATTACTCGCTCAGATAAAGATGCCTTCACAAAATCATAAAAAGTAAAAGCATGTGGAAGTCATTTGTTGGCCTTCTTCACCTTAAACATCTCTAGCAATAGAATCCCATAACTATAAACATCTCCCTCTATAGACACATTACCACTAACACCATATTACGCAAAGGTTGGTTTGAATGAAGCTTTCTTCTTAATTCAAAATAATAATATCAGAAAAAAACATTCTAAAATTCTTGCGATAGAAATTTCAAGTAAAGCAATTCATACACGGGGCAACATATCCTATTGAACCTTCCACTATGAGGTGGCTACTTTGATTCGTGAGAGTACTAGTAGCACTAGAGATGGTTGAGATAATCTTCGCAAGCCCAAAATCACTGACATAGGCGATCATATTGTCATCAAGAAGAACATTACTGGGCTTAAGATCACTATGAACAATAATGTCATCACAGTGACTATGAAGATATTGCAATGTTGAAGCTACATCAATGGCAATATTGAGTCTCTGTTGGTTGCTTTTCATGGCCATTTTCTCCTACTTTTGGATACAACCACTCTTCCAAACTACCTTGGCATCGACTCATAAACAAAGAGCCTTGAAATCATTACCTTGGAAGTCGAGCTTGGCTGACACTCGAGTTTTTGACAAGGTTCTTGTGCCTAATCTTTCTCAAGGCTTTGCATTCTGACATAAAACTCTTAGAAGCTCCCCTTCGCTGAAGATTGAACACCTTTACCGCAATGGCTATTGCATCTTGATCAACAACCCCTTTATATACAAAGTATAACCCCGAGGCGCAATTATATTTGACTTAGAGAAGCCACCAGTAGCTTTGTGAAGGTCTGAGTATGAAATCCTCTTGGGCGAAGCGTTGGTTGTGTGGATGAAACATTCTTCCTAGGTTTTCTTACATGGACAATGAAAATTAAAGCCAACAAACTCAAGCGAAGGCTGCGGTGATTACGGAAAGACTATTTAACAACAAGATCACTTTTCATGCTTCTTGGTGGGGGAGGTGGGGCATATGGGAAAATTAAGTTGTTGAATACCTCCACAGAGGTTATAGTTTCCTTGAACTGAAACCATTGTAGCATTTCTAAACACCCCCAGTTTGGGAACTTCTCCGTTGAGTTTATTGAAAGACAGATTCAAATGAGCCGGAAAGGAAAAAGCACTCAAGATAAGTTTGGAATATGATTGGAAAAGTGCGGGGAAAGATCTAAATGCTCAGGACTTCAAAGTGCAGTAGGCGGTAGGGATCTCTCCCGTGGAAGAAGTTTCCATCAAGTGAAGCTCTTGAATCATCAATTTACCTAAAAATTATTTGGAAGGGCTGACTAGTCATTGTTTAGGATAAATTTATTTAATGCAACGAGTTTATCATATTGCCAACCTCCAAAAGGCAGCAAACCGGTCAATGCATTTCCACTAAATCAAGGAATAGTGGAGGAGGAAAGGCAGAAGAATTCTTTAGAGATGAAACCATTGAGGTTGTTGTTTGAAAGAGTCCAAATATAAGAGGTTTTGAGAGAATTTGCTAGGCAGGGAGGGATTTCCCCGAACAAGTTGTTGTCATCAGTGAGAGCTCAAGGGGTTATGTTACCAAGTGAAGATGGTATTCTTCCCGAGAGTTCATTTCCCTCCAAAAACAAATTTCGCAGTTTCTGAAGCTTTCCAAAGTTTGGAGGGATGTTACCTGTAAGTTGGTTGTCGCTCATACTAAAGATACTTAAATTTGCCAGGTTTGCGATTGCTGAAGGAATTGTTCCATGAATTTGATTTTGATCAAAACTAATCACAACAATTTGGGTTGAGAGATTAGCTATGGTGCTCGGCAATGAACCTCGAAGAAAATTGTCCCCAAATATCAAATTTTAGTCAATTTGCAATTCACTAAAGAGGGAATGAAACTCAAGTCATCCCCTGTTGTAGAACCTCCTAACTGATTCCGGCTCATGCTTATAAATTGAGCATTATGCAGCATTCCCAAATCTGTCGGCACTGTTCCGGTGAAATGGTTCTTTTGAAATTGGATAGTCACAAGATTAGAGGCATTAGATAAAGAAACCGGGATAGGACCTGTGAATCTATTATCCACAACAGACAAATCAATGAGATGAGGAAAAGCGAGGCCAATATCCGGATGAATGGTTCCTGAGAGTTGGTTTGATATTAGTGAAGTACACTAGGGCTGAGAATTTGTAGAGGAATGAGGATCATGCAGGTAGCTTATTTGTGCATTAAATCAAGATTTGTCAGGTTTGTGATTCTACCAAGATCCTCAAGATTTGCCTTCAGACTGTTTTCCGACAGACCAAGTCGACGGAGAGGGAGAGATTCCCAAGTGAAGCGGGGATGCTTCCAGTAAAATAATTCTTAGACAGGCCCAGAATTTTAATTTTAGAAAGGGAGTCGACTTGTGTAGGATTGCACCCTTGGGTTTGTTATCAATGAGATTAAGGTACAAAAGATCCAAACTTTTTGTGAGATTGATTGGAAATGTACCCTCAAAAGAGTTGTTGCTAAGCTCGAGCACTCTTAGCCGAAGAAGACCACCTAACTCCGAGGGTATTTGACCATGGAAGCTGTTGTTTTGGAGGACAATTGATCTGAGAAATGTGAGGTTTCAATATAAGGGTGAGAGGAACCACTAGTCCATAAGAGCGTAATCTCAAATGAATTACTCTATGGTTATACCTGCTTGACTTCTGCATTTAACGCCGATCCATCAGCAGTGGCAAGATAAGGTCATTCAGGAGCTCAGCACGTCAAGCGGATCGATTGATTCCATGTTTAAAGAGGCCATCAAGGCAAGTCGATCCGTTAAGTTGAATTAATTCCCGTACTGCCTACCGCTGCTACTGCCTTCTGTGATGATCCAAGAATGAGGAACAGCATGATCATCAGGATGATGCTTCGGAGTCTATTAATATTGGAGCACCACCACCACCTCCATTCTCAAACTGGATCGATCTGCAAGCTTTGTAAATTAATGCAAAAATATAAGTTGTGTATGAAACTAACTGAAACAGCAAGGCCTCTTTATGTGTTTAAATACTTGGTTTTGTAGCAATGACTTGGGCATGTATGTATACATGAATCATGCCGAAGACTTGAGTCTAGGTCTAGGCATTTATTAAGACTTTTTCATCAATGTGACGAATATGCCCCAAACAAAGTTTTTTTGTTTTTTTTTTTTTTTGGTGGAAAGAAGTAAGATCAGCTGAGCCTCCTCTTTATATGAAAAATCCTCCACCATTTGAGTCATTCAAATCTTCATGATGATCTTTCAGTGTAGACTGGGTTCCTTTTATTTATGGGGTCCATATACCAAGTGTCACTTGTTATCTTTTTCTACTTTGATTACTAAGCAAGCGTGTAGATTGGGTTTGCTACCTCTTGGAAAATATGCAATCATTCGACCTTCTGCCAAGGAACAACCTGCATTAAATTCTAAGCAATTTTCTACACAATATAACAATAGAAAAATAAATTCTTATATAATGGGATGATAGAAAAAGAACAAACAAGAAAATAATAAGCCAGCTCATACATAAATATAAACATTGCTAATATAATAAATAGTAGAACTTGACATATCGATCATGGGATAATTATAGAAAAAACAAACATAGTATAAACATTAATTGCTTAAACATATATAATAAATATAAACATAGGTCTAACTAGGAGTGTCCACCAGACTGGATCAGGCTGCTTGACCCGGAGTAATGAGGTTCGCTGCCCAGCTCAGATCGGGTTTTTATTATTGTTGAGGCCTGCAGCCTAAAACACGGGCCTTATATTAGGCAGGCTTGACAAGCCTAGGATGGAGGAATGGCGGGCTCGGGAATTAAACCCAATTTTTCATATATAACCCATTTTCTAGCGTAAAAGTTAATACACCAACTAAGTTACACTTTTATTTGACTTATATAATAAACCTATTTTTTATAACAAACTTATATAATAAAATTTTAACTAAATATATATTACAAAGAGAGTTATATTATGTATTTTTTAAAATAACAAAGGGAATTTAGAAGAGGCGAACTAAAATAAATCATGTGGCCTTCTAAAAAACGAGCTTAGCAGGGTCGGACGAAATTTGAGCCAAAATAAGAACGAACTTTGGAAACCCTAAGCCCAATAAAACATGATTTCAAATTAGAGCTAAAATTTTATTTATTTTTATCCATAGACAGCAATCCTCACGGGAATCAGAATTATATATATATATATATATATATATATATATATATATATATATTGAAAGGGATCAAATTTATAAAATACATATTGGTTCAACAAATATTGTAGAAAAATTAGCATAGACATTGTTCACCAAATATAATAAATTAATATAGTACAGTCAAATATTATAATGTAACTAAGCACGATAGAAACCCCAGAAAAAGAGAAAATATTCATATAAGCTTTTGTCAAAATACGTCTCACCCAAATATGAAGTGCCCAACACAAAATGTTATTATGCTCAAGAATTGGTGTGGGTGGTAAGATGTCCAGGGAGGAAGATGAGTACGGTTAAGGAATCCTGTTATTGGAGATGTTTACTGAAGAGAGGGGCCACTGATTGGTTGACGTCCACACTGCATGCACATATACGCCATATGCAAAAGAAAACTAGAGAGACTAATTGGCATATGAAGTGTGTCCCACATTAATTATGAATAGCCAAAGTCTAATTAGAACCATTATGCAAGTTGAACCCAGTCCTACGATCCATGCATGTACGTAAATCAAGAACTGATCATCTTATTGGTGCTGAAAAAACCAGCAAGAGTACTATTATTAATCACTTTCTGTATAAAAATAATTAAAATGTACGATAATGTTTATTTCATAGTTCTATGTCTATATTTGCTGGAAGGAAAGATCCCTACTAATCTCACATATTGCTCGGAGCTCAGGGTCCTTAATCTTTGCACGCAAAATCTCGGAAGACCTTGGGTTCTTCTCTCATTGTCTCATGCATTTTTGTTACTTAATTTTCTGTACTTTTGTGTAGTCCATTGTCATAGTTTTGCTTTGCTTGCAAAACCAAAACCAAATGTCATGTTTATTTTTCTCACATCCTAGATCGAAAATCTATTAATAGGTTTTCAATGTTTCTTTTTTGACCCCAACAATTGGGCAATGCTAAAGATCAAAATCAGCTCCGTGGGTGATGAAAATGATAATGATAATAATAACAATACAAAAAATATGGTATACAGTCTACCAAATTAATGAAACTAATGAAGTCTATGAAGGATAGATGTACTCTTAGAAAGCATCTTGGATAATCTTTTTCAAAAGGAGTAGCTTCTAAAAGAAGCCACTTGAATATGCACACTCATCCCTAAAATGAGTACTTTATCCATCCTGTCATTCAGCAATTTATAAGAATGATATGGGTTTATTTTATGAGTATAAATTCCGAAATTTTTATGTTTTTAATATACCTTTAAAGAACTCAAAATCCTTGTCGAAGAGCAAACATGGCATTTAAAAAGCATATTATATTAGCATATGAAAGTGAGAGTTTGGGTTTCTCTTCCTGTTTGTATATGGATATGTGTTACCAGTAGACAAAGCAGTTTATATCTGATGATTGACCTTCACCTCTTTCACCTCGGCATGCTACCCATTTTCTGGATCTTTTTTCTCCTATCTGAATGTCTTGTCTTGAGGCTCAGGGTTTTGCTTGATTACATGTAGAAACCAATCTAAAGTAATAGTATCTGTCAAAATGTTGACAGGATTTTCTAGATGAATTATCAAGAGGTAGATCATATATTTATATATTAGGTTTCTGTCTAAAGGATCATAGACTGAGTCTACTAGATCAAAAGTCCATAAGGAAAGAAAGCCCACACCCACATACTAATACTATGCAGTGATCATAACACATCCTAAATGAGACGCTCTTGTTTAATTATTAGACCATTAATGGGAAAAGCGACAATCTTCCAAGCTTAAGAATATTATGCCAAAACCTCACGTCGACTCAATGCTATACAATATTATAGTACAACATAAAAGTTTGACAAATATGTGTTTCTGATAAACCCGCTGCATGCCGATCTCTTTTAAGAGAGAAATGATCTCTGAATGATGTATATCGAAGTAGGAACACTCTTGAGATAGCAATTTACAGCATATACTAGAAAACCATACCATCAAAATATCAAGAATTGCCGGAATTATATAGGCCAGAGTGAGGAGTAGACTTACAAGATGTTGCCTGTTGTTGAACTTCCTTTCTGAATCTGTTACACAACATGGGCTGATCAGATAATTAATTATATATTTTGATATATAGAACAGTTTTGAGCATGAAGGAATATTAATGCATGGAGGTAGAGAGAGCAGAGTATAAAACCTGATTCATAAGCAAGTTTACTTGCTCTCTATACACCTCTTTCAAGTCCACAATATCTGCACGGAGTTCTTCCAGCTGCACAAATATATAACCAAACTCAAATATAAGGCTTCTGAAAAGAAAAACATCATTTTTTCTAATGTGTTTATAAGGTAGGAGGAATTTTTTTTTTTCTTTTTCACTCTCTTTGCCCCAATTAGGATTGTGAGAATGTGATTTCTTAATAACCAAGCATCCTGTCGATCAAACATGCTTCACCCTATTTCATCTGAATTAATGTATGAAGTTTTACTTTAAGCTCCCATCACCTAATAAAACAAAGGATAAGAAATGCAAACTTAGCCATTCAACTCTTTCAATAATGAATATCTGATCGAATTTGCTTATAGTTATCAAAGATACGCCTTAAAAGCATGCTTAAAGCCCGGGTGCCACCACTTCTTGTGGCAGCACCTGTATAGGGAGGTGTCGCCTTGAACATTTTTACCAAAGGACATCGTTTTGGTCGAGTAAGTTATTTCAACTTATCCAAAATGGCATCGTTTTGAGTTATACCTTGAGTTTAAAAACAAAAACTCTAGTGCACCAAAATGACGCCATTTTGGCCCTAGATGCCTGATTTTCGAGATTTCAGTTCCTCCAACCCCATTTCTGCCATGTTTCAACTCTGAAAAAAAAGTCCTACCTCCCAACTACTGTATAATCCTTATAGAAGAGGAGAAGAAGCAAAAAAATCAACTAAAATAGCCAAGAAATTGCAAGAAAGTCATGTAAAAATAAAAAACAATTATCATAAGAATCATAAAATATATATTTGACATATGGTGCGCCTCACTTTAAAAAAAAAAAAAACCGTGTCTCAAGGCCCCAGCTTTGCACCTCGTCGCCTTATGCACGGCTCGCTATGATTTAACCCTCATTTTGTACTCTCTTGGCGCCTCTATATATATATATATATATATATATATATATATATATATATATATATATATATATATATATATATATATATATATATATATATATTATATATATTCCACCATATTCCTTTTGGTAACCATCCATGAAATTTCCAAACAAAATGAGTCATAATTCAGAAGGCTACCCATGTCAACATGGCAAACTAAAAGATGTATCGATACACTACAGCCAATTTAAATATATTCATCTGTTTCATTTTTTAATAAGACTCTGCACTTTGAAGATCATTGAACTTGTGTCTAGAAGGAACTCCATGAAGCTTCACTTGATAAATTGACTGCCATCTAAGGCACTGTTTTGCCATGAGGGATAAAATGCGTCATCTTAAAAAGCTTACAAACCACAACAAAATGGAATATGTCCTGTAGAGCCGTTATAACATCCTGTTTCTTTTACCTTAGTAAGTCGTCAAATTCAACGTCGTAATACAATTTTAGCCATCTTTCTTTTCAAGTAAAACTAATAAAACGTATCCTCTACCAAAATGACCAACTAGACCTTAGCTTTACAACTCCTGACCGTCTCAAGGAAAACCCACTTCACCCCATCTAAAGCCAAAATAAAGTCCCATAAAACTCTTTCCACTGGGGAATGAACTAGAAGGTCATCAATCATTTTTTTCTGCTGAGCCACAAAGGATAATATCTGTCACAACCATCACCTCTTCTCTTAATCGGTCCAAGGTAAGGGATTTACCCTAAAGATGCTTCCATGAAAAAAAACTGGATTTTTGGAAGGAACAAGGGTTCCAAATAAAGCGTAAAGGGAAGGCTTTAACTTGCCCTGCTCCAAAGTCCCAAGAAGCCTTATGAAAACCATCCTCGTCTCCTTTAACAATAAACAATCATCATAACCAGGGGACACCCTCTTTCCCTAAAGAGTGGTAAAAAAAACTCTCCAAATCCTCTAGCTTCCAATCATTTCCCCACATCCCCTGAAGCACCCCATAAATACACCCTTCATCTTCTTACCTTCCAAACAAAACAATTTTTTGATAGCCAAGGATATATATTATCTATAATTTTTTTCTATATGTGAAAAAACATTATCTATATCTAAATCATCACTAGCGTTATTTGTTGTCTTGTTTAGAAAATCTCACATTACTATCAATAATTAGGAGATATATGTCTAGGAAATCAATCCTCTACTAGAAACTACCAGCTCAAATTAATATTTTTGTTTCAACTCAGATACACCTAAACTCGCAACCATGACTCAGACATGACTCATCCAACATAATTCACTGGCTTTTTTCCGTAAAACAAGATTTTTCCCCTTAAAAACACTAATCAAAGTAGAAATATATGTACCTCCTCATCACGCTCAACCATCGCCTCTAATGCAAAAGATAATGCTCGTCTTAGAAAGCCCAAATTCACTGATTCCGTGAAGAATGGCGCCTTTTTGCCTACAATTTCACATGACTGTACCAATGCAATCAATTATCTCAAGTTAAAATAAGATGAGATGTCACAATCATGTGAAAACAAAATGAAAATTCACTCCGCTTCGTCATTCAACTAACCTCGCAAGATAGTCACTGAGCAGCTTCCCAAAGGATGCCTAAAGTGAACAAAACATTATTAGTCAATGAAAGCCATAGAAGGATGAAAGCTACATGATTATCATGTTTTTAACACTTCCTTCACGTACACCTTATACTAGCACGTGAAAAGTAAAACAAACAAAATAATGTCCTATGGACTTTCAAATCAACAAACGGGAATAAATTGCAAACGAGGTATCTTCAACCTAAGACCTTGTATTAAATCAAGCTCGATACTGAGTGTTGCAGTCAAACAACTTTCTAAAAACTGCTTCAGAGGATTTGGGTTTACGAATATCATGCTTTTTTAAAATATATGGCCATGACTGAATGAAAGTATGATGATTATCGAGGTTATCGAATTTCCTCATCGTGTGCCAAAATAGGTTCAACAAACAATTAAGCCAAAGAACAAAGCCAACCAAGAAACAATAAATCAACCAATGAGGCAACAATTTTTACGTGGAAACCCCAATTTAAAAGGATAAAACTATGGTCCTATAGACCACTTAAACTTCTATTATTTCAACAATAACAATAATGGGTTACACCAAGTTGTTCTCTAGCAAACAAACTAGAGGCTCACAACAACCATATACATCAAGAATATAATTCTTGGAACATCATCCCAAGGATGGATAACTCAAGAGAAAAAAGGAAAAATCTCACCAAATGGTGGAATAGCCAAATGGGTATTGTGGAGAGAGCAAACCAACGATCTCAAACCACAGATTGAAAAACAAAAAAAATTTTTAAGTTTTTTCTTTTTTTTTTTTTTTTTTCAACTCATAAGAGCTACCACATCAAATTTAAGCCAAAACAAACAATGTTTGGTTCTCCATCTTCTGAGATTCAAAAGTACTAACTCTTATGTCTCTCTCTAAACCCTATCCCTCTCTTCTTCTCTCCAAAAGCTGCTACTAAACACATAAAAACTCTCATTTGATTTTTTTTTTTTTAATCAAACAATGGGCTTTGACCCAATGGTCTAGCCCACTAATGGGCGGACCTTAAAAATCTCCCCCTCAGCCTCATGTCATGGAGGCTCAATGGGAGCTCGCTCTTTACCTACAAGCTTCGGCTTCTCCTTAAGTGAAACTCTTAGTTAACATGTCTAATCCATTCTCATTGGTATGTTGACGGGCGCCAAATAGGTGTATAAATTAGTATTAAAATGTAGGCTCGTATGCGCCTTGAAATCGCCAGGCGTCGGGTTCGTAGTATAATGGCTAGTCAGTGTCGTCCACGAGAAGTGTATTTGATTTACTAAATTTACGCTTTAAATATTATTTGGCCACTGAATTGTAGTGAATTCGCTAAATACATATACTTTCGATGGATTTAGTCTAGATAGATTATTCATTCAATATATTAATAGATGCAGTGGCAGTTGATCGTGCCTCTGAGATATTCTCTCGAGATATAATTGCACATCTCGCTTGTTAGAAGTGTGCACTCTGTCTCGACCACAGGCTCAGAAAGCAGCTTGAAATAGTTCAACCAAATGCCACACTTGGAACGAATATCTCTATTCATTGATTGAACAAGTGTTGCTATATTCTCTCTGGTCAATACTCTCGATCTTAGATTCCCGGCAAAAACAAGCTAATCTTGTGAAACCTGCCATATAAATAAAATACAGTGAAGCGAGTCAAGATGAAATCAATACATATCTTGAATGAAAACAAATATAACAATTAATCCCATTGACGTAAGCGAAACATATCAACCCTAGAAATAAAACTAGAAAATAGTGGTCTTCAGTACAGCCATAAGATTTGGAATCATTAAGTGTTTAGGAGAGAATAGAAAGCCCAGGAACTGCGTGCTCTCAATTTAAGCTCTATCATCTCTTCTTCCAATGTTAATCTTACGTGATTTCAAAACCTTTCTTTTACTTCCAACCCCCATCACAGGACACAAAGTCATCTATTTATAAGCTCCTCGCCAGTCTTGCCCATAGTAGCTATGTACGACAGAGCTTTCTTAAACCTTGCGGGAGGCATTGCTGGCCAGCTATAGTGGGATCCTTTTATTATGTGGGGTCCTTCTCAGTGGCCCGGGTAACTAATGAATGTGACATACTCCTCCTCTTGGGATTACGACGGGCAAAAACCATTTGTAGCCGGCTTGATATCCGTTGTGCAGAGTGTAGTTTTCTTCTCGGGATGCCTTTAGGCGTTGCGTAACCAATGACCCATTGTAGCGATTGTTAGCCCGTTGTAGCGAGCTACTGTGACAACAAATCCACTTCATGTAATGGTCTTTTCTCTTCTTTGTTTCATACAGCATGCTGAAACACCGCAGTAACTCTTTCGAACATCTTGAAATAGTGTGGAGCTTCTAAATGCGAGGGATGACATGTGAAATTAATGAGCCTTTATAGCTCTCATCCTCCGACTTAGACTTTGTATGCCAAGCAAGCAGTCTATATCAGTGGAAGGTGTTTGTGTTTAGCCAGGGTGGGGACAGAGTGGTTTTTTATATCTGGCGACCTTTGTAAGATTTGTATCTTTACAGCGGTTTCTTGAATCGACTCACTGGCCTCGTGCATTTTAGTCTTTAAGGTTTCCAAGATCCAAGCAGCTTGTGAAAATAGCTATTCAAAGATATGTGTTATCTTCAATCCTTTCCCATAAGAGCCCAGTGAAAGTAAACTTTAGGTCCCTCCTATATACGTAGCCACCGACTTCATGCCTCATTGTGTCACTTTAATACACTACTCACATGTACATGCTAGAATGCACCATGCTTTATCTTTTACATCTTTCTTTGGAGCTTAGCTATGGTGTGCGATACTTCTGGCATTAAGTGTGGACTCCCTACGGAGTTAGTTAAGGGCTGCAGACATTCAATTCCTTGAGCTTCACCTGGGCATCACTCAAAAAGTTGACTCTGTTGATTCGATCCGTCTTTGTCCTGCAGGTAGTGAGTCGTGACTCACGACCCGGTTGGCTTAGGGCATTAGGCGATAGACCCCTCAAGCGTACCGAGATTACGATTGAGTTTAACCTCATATGTTCAGTGGCATCTTTACTTTCTTTCGAGTCACTACGAAAATTGAAGAATGAGGCGGAAGAATAGAGAGACGAAGCGTTTAAGTCTCTATTTAAGGCTTGGCCCCATTTTCCGTCTCTGTTGAGATGAAGCGTTTCTGTCTCTAAATAGAGACGGAGAAGCAATTTCGTCTCTGTTAGAGCAAACAATTTCGCGTCTATTTAGGAAACGGAAATAATTTTAGTCTCTGTTAGAACGGAAAAATTTCGTCTCTAAATTTCAAATCTCTAAAAGATGGCGAGGACTAGGTTCCTCCAAAATTTGAAGGACCGAAAATAGAGACCGAATGCTTTAAGTCTCTAAATGAGACGGAATATTTTTGCGATCTCTAATTTTAGAGACGAGGAAAGCTTGTTTTAAGATCTCTATTTAGAAACGGAAAATTATTTAGTCTCTGATAAGAAAATGAAAATTTCCGTCCTAAAAGTGGGCGCGATAAATTCCTCAATTTTGAAGAATAGGGCCGAAAATAGAGACCAAATACTTTTCGTCTCTAAATAGAGGAACGGAAGCGGTTTCCCGTCTATTTAGAGACGAAAAAATTATTTAAAGTCTCTATTTGAGAATGTAATTTAAAGATCTCTAAAAATTTGGCGCGATAAATTCCCTCCCGATTTACGAAGAATAGAGACCCGTAATGGGACAGACCATAGTCTCTAAATAGAGAACGGAATATTTTTAAGTCTCTAATTTAGAGCGAAAACAATTTTCGTCTCTAAATAGAGAGCGATGTTGCTTCAGATCTCTAAATGAGGCGGAATCCACTAAAGATCTCTAAATAGAGGGCGAATTCCTTCGAATCTCTATTTTTCGGGATATTTATTTTTTCCCTTTCCTTCTTTTCCTTCTCTCCTTTATCTTTTTCCCCTTTCTCCCCTTCCCTCCCCTCGCCGGCAGAACCTGCGCCGCCCCTCTCCCCACCGTCGTTTGAAGGGATATTCCTCCCCCGCCATCGCGCGCCGCCCGCCGGCCCCCTTCCCTTTTCCCTTTCTTCCACAGATCGTACATCCTGCCGCGGGGCGGGTTTAAACCTTCACTCCCGGCGAGATAGACTCTCCTCTTTAGCCCAACATGGCGCCTCTCCCATTAAACATTGATAACAAAGTATTTTTATAAATTTTTTTGTGTTATTTATTATGTGATATATAATATTTATGTGTTAATTGGCTGTGGTTTATATTTTTATATTTTTTATTATTCTATTTGGTATATTTTGTAATGTTATTTGTTCTAGTTTATGTTAATTAATTTGTAATGGTTATTTTTCAATGTAATTTGTTCCAATTAATTCATAATAGCTAATGTAGTTTAATATGTTGGTTAATACTTTATTGTAGTTTAATATGTTAATTAAGTAGTTTAATGTAGTTTAATATGTTGGTTAATACAAATTAATAGTTAATTAATTTGTATTTTAATTTGTTCTAATATGTTTTACTATGTTGTATTATTTGAATATTTATATATTTGAGAGTGTAATTATTTTAGTCTTTTTCAAATTAGCGTATAATTTTTTTATATCTGACAGATATGGTATTTAGTGTTATTTGAATCTATAGTTATATCGATTTATTGTATGTACATTGAATTGTGTATGTATATTGTTTTAGTGAGATAAATATGTGTAAGTCACGGTCGTATTTGTGGGTTGCGATTGGTTGATATTTTAGAAGTGTTAAAATTGCTAATGTTTGACGGGGGGATAGGGACAGTATAGGGAACTGTCTAGTTTTTTACAAAATATATAGGAAATTCTCTTATTTTTTAAATTATGGACAAGTATTCAGTGTTGGGACTAAATGTTACATTACGTTGTCGTTAAAATAACAATGCATATCTACATGTATTCTTGTTATTAGGAGTCTTCTATGGTAGGTCATATCCTCGTGAGTTGTTTTACGCTCATCGCAGCGGAATCATAATGATTGTGACATTCGTCGTGATCGTGCTAGACAAATTCATGTACTAATTTCAAACTTAATATTCATTTTCTTTTAACCTCTTGAACATTTTACTATTTACATAACATTCGGTTGAATTTTATTACGGGAGCAAGTAGTAGAGAGTCTTGGAGTCGTGAGGATGGGCGGCGATAATGTTGATCATGCTCGTGTATATTATGAGGCTGTTGGCGGTAGGGATCGTCGTGGACAGGTCTTTGGTTTGGGCTCCTACGCGAATGTTTGTTATTAATCGTCCTCCTCCTCCTCGGCTACGGCTAGTAGGCTTCACGGCAAATTCTGCGATAAGTCATTGAGCTCACAGCGTGCGGTCGACGATGCTAATAGATCGTATCAATAGAACGGAGGACTTCATTAACCATAGATTACTCTTGACACATGGCTTACCGTCTGGCGATCGTCGCATTCTCCTCCATCTTAGTTATTATTTTTTAGAATTATTATCTTTTTTATTTGTAATCTCACTACACTTTTATATATTAATACATTATATGTCTGATATGTTCATATTTATTTATTGTTTATTTAATTTTTTTAATATATAAAATTAAGAATAATTTAAATTTATTATTTACTTTTAATATATTAAAAAGAATTCCAATAAATTAGAAACGAAAATTCATTATATAAAATTAAGGAAAATTTAAATTGAATATTATTTATTTTAATATATTAAAAAAATTCGTAAAATAGAGATGGAATTGATTTTTCGTCTCACAAAAATAGAAACCAGGAATAATTTATTAAAATCTCTATTTTAAGGCAAGAATAATTCATTTCGTCTACATTTTTAGAAGACGGAAGGGCGTTTAGGTCTCTAAAAATGAGGCGAACTTCGAAGATAAGATACATTTTCTAGAAGACGGAAAATCAATTAAAATCTCTAAAAATAGAAGGCAGACATTTTTGGTCTCTAATTTTTAGGTAAAGAGCCCGAAATAGAGGCGGAAAATTTCAGGTCTCTATTTCGTCTCTATTTTCAATTAGAGACGAGATTCCGTCTACATTTTCGAATCTCTATTTCTGGATTTCTTGTAGTGTTTCAAGTTGGGGCTGCGAGGTCAATCCTCTTTCTAGGTGTCTCAACTCACATACAGGTGTGGTGGATTCGTTATTCTTTTGGTGGAGTGTCGATTGTCCCTAGGTATCTGAGAGGGGTCACTGTGCCATGTGCGAAGGGTTCCTATGGGAAATAGTTCATTGAGAGCTTTGAAGCTTTATAGCTTTCGATCTCCCGCAGTTTGCTTGGCTTTAGAAACCCTTCAAACTACAGCGAGGAACTTATTAATTGATAATCTTTATTTTCTATAATCCTATCAATAGCTTGGTTCTTTTCAAGTTGAGCTCCTCCCGGTTTTTGGTGGCCATCGAGTTTTTACTCGGTCAGCGAGTCCTGTGCTACCACACAACCTAGTCTAGTTTCCCAATATCTAAGTCATGCATCAAGTCAACCAGGTTAAAGTGCACTAACAAATTGAAACATTGTCCTTGTATTATAGATTTGCAACTAAAGACAACAAAAAACAAAAACAAAAAGCGCAACAATGAGAAGCAACTAAATGAAACCACCGCAAGCAAAAAAAAGCTAAGAAAAATCACAAACCAACCCTAATAGCAGCATAACAGATTTAAAATTTTTCAAAAATTTCAAATTTGCCCTCCTCCCCCCAACCTAAACCTAGCGTTACCCTCAATGATACAGTATATGTAATGAAAATGCTAGTAAGGAACGAGGCACTCCCCTACGAGCGATCAATTATGACCACCATTTCCTTACTTGCGGATTGTAATAATTTTATAACCGGGAGCTCTTCCCATGCTGGCATCCTCTCGATGGTCGGGCAAGGTAATCGCACCTCGTTGTCTCTCCCATGATAGACTGGGATGGGCAAGTAAATCTCTCATCGACCCCTCCAAGCTAGTGACACTCTCCCACAGCATATCCTGCCTATGATCCAAGGTAGATGTCACTATGGCTAGAGTCTCGTACATCTTCCTATGCCACTCGTCCTGTTTGTCCAATCTGTAGTGTAGCGCCTGATTGTGATCTTGGATAATGTCGCCGACACTTTGGAGTATCAACTTGCCCTAATGCCCTAATTATGGCCTCACATCAGTCTCCTCATCTTTTGCTTCTATCTCTACATCCTCATCTTCTTTTTTTCTCCTCTCCCTCTGTATTCGATTCTTCCCTCCCTAAATCATAGTCAAGCAAGCCGATAGTCGTCTAGCTTCTCACTGATTTCCCTGACCAGAATTTTAGACCTTTGATAGAAAGAGGCAAAGGGAGCGGTGTCTTTTCTTCATTTCCTTCCATGGGCACTTGGCTCAATCAACATGGCTCGATGATAAAAGATGGGAATCCGAGGGCGATGTTCACAGGTTTCTCCATTCGTTCTAGAATGTCTTCAGTGATAACCCTACGATATCAAAGGGGATATCATGACAAACTGCATACATGTATAATGCTTTCTCCTTGGTGACTTTCGAGGCATTCGCATTCAAACATCGTCAGGTCCTACAAATTAAACCAATTTTTTGTAGATAAAGAGAGAAGGGAAGAAGGGAAACCAAGTCACCACCCTTCCTAGTTGTGTTTACAAAGGTGCCCGATCACTCACAAGCCTCCTTTCACTTGTGTTAAAGGATATTTTCCGCAGAGTTCGAATCGAACATCCGCTTCTTCCAAGCATAAAATATATTGATGTGTCAGGACTCGAACATCACCCATTTCCTCTCACCGCGTATGATCCCTTATGGATGTAAGAAACACCACGTAGAATTCTCTTGCAACTCACCCCTTTGATGAAAAATTTTCAAAATAGGCGCTCTGGGCATTACAAACCGTCACTCTAGAATGACCTTTCGCGGCAAAACCGCTTATTGAACAAAGGCCATTACGGAGAAGCTGACAAATCTGTCCTTGTCGTACTCTTGCTCTCTTGATGATCCAGCTCCTCCCGACTGTCGTTGTCGCTTTCTTGGTGCCAGTGTTGATGTTTCTGTACTTTTGGAAAAGATGGAAGAAAGGTCTGGTATTTCAGTGTAGATGGAACAGGGAGTGGGCTAGGGTTTATATAGGGTGTTGGAGAAGATGAAGGGGTATTGCATTCATTGAGGATGAATACAAAATTAATGGAGGAATGCAAAGGGGTGAAGCTCAGAAGAGGGAGAGGCGTCGTTTTGGTGTTTTAAGATGTGGGGAATGCCAAAGGAGAGGGAAAGCATGGGGACTTAAATGACTTCTGGAAACGGCGTGGGTATTCAACAGTTCTTACCTGCTGCAACAGATGTCGGCTCACGCAATGGGAACTCAATTCACGTGACACCAGGAACGGGTGTAACCGTTGTAGCGGGGCTAGTTTTTAAAGGGGACAACCCTCATGAAGAATCGCCTGGAGTGGGAAACTCATTTCATCCCTTTCTCTCGATTCTAAATCGCGTTATATATCTTCCTTGCTTTCCTTGTTTTTCAACCCTAGAGCACACCACCAACCAACAATGAAAACTTTTCCAAAGATCCAGTACGTAGGTGTGAATTTGGTAAAATACATTAAATATGGTAAAATGAATAAAAAATAAAAACAAAGCAAAGAATTCAAAAGGTAAATGAATTTGGTGAAGACACTTCACCTCCTTAGGTTGCCTCCTAAGCAACGCTTTGTTTACTATCGTAAGCTCGATGGCCCTGCATCTCAATGACCCATAGTACGCAGACCTACTCTATTTGCTTATTGCCTCGCCCCCGGTGTGCTCAATGTGATGGATTGTTTCGTTGCATGAAAGTACCCTCCGAAGTATGGCTTTAGTCTTTGAGAATCACCTTAAAACATCCCTTCTCTAGGTGCATGATCTCCACTCCTCCATAGGGAAAAATCTGAGTGACAGTAAAAGGTCCCGACCATCTTGACTTTAATTTCCCGGAAAGAGCTTGAGTCTAGAGTTAAATAGAAGAACTTGTTGACTCGGCTCAAACTCTTTCCTCACGATGTGTTTATCATGCCAAGCTTTTGTCTTCCCTTTGTAGATCCGTGCATTTTCATAGCTCTTACTTCAAAACTCCTCTAATTCACTTAGCTGCAATAGGCATTTCACTTGCGAACTATATTTAGTCGCTAGTCGCCAGATGCTTTATGTTCTAATTCCACGAGCAAGGGCAAGCTTTTCCATAACTAACTCGAATGGCAACATTCCCAATAAAGGTCTTAAATGTTATCCTAGGCCCAAAGCGATCATCTATCTTTTCTAGCCTGGGCTTTTGAACTATTAACCATCTTCCAAGATGCACTTTATTTCGCCTTGACACCGCCTGGTCGTTAGTCTATGGGTGGTAGGCTAATGATGTACGATACCTAGCACCGTATTTTCCCATAATGTTGTCAACAACCTTATTGCAGTCGTGAGTCCCCCCTTCTGTAATCAACACTCGTGGAGTACCAAATCGAGTGAAGATGTGGCTGGGGAGGAACTTTCCTACCACTCTTACATCATTCGAACGCGTGGGTATTGCTTCCACCCATTTGGAGACATAGTCCACTACCAAAAGGATGTACTTACTTCTAAATGAAGAAGGGAATGGTCCCATGAAATCCATCCCCCATATATCAAATAACTCGACCTCTAGGATGGTCTGCGAAGGTGGCTTATCCCGTTTTGATATGTTTCACATTCTTTGGAATTTATCACAATTAGAAATGAATTGGTGAGCGTCCTTGAACAAACTAGGCCAGTAGAATCCCGATTGAAGTACCTTAGCAGCTGTCCTCTAACCCCCAAAGTGTCCTCCACATGCTAGAGTGTGATAATGGTTTAGAATACTTTCCATTTCCTCCTCTAGCACACACCTTCTAATTACCTAATAAGCACAATGCTTATATAGAATAGGCTCCTCCCAATAGTAGTGCTTCAAATGTGCAAAGAACCTCCTTCTCTATTGATAATTGAACTCTAGTGGGATTACTTTAGCTACCAGGTAATTCACATAATCGGAAAACCATGGCACTGACTTTACATTCTCAATTACCAAGAGTTGTTCATCGGGAAAATCATCATTAATTCGAACCTCTTTGATAAGCCCCTCAAACTGTGAGAGATGGTCTGCTACTAAGTTTTTAGTCCCTTTCTTATTCTTTATTTCCATATCAAACTCAGTAGTACCCTACCTAATCAGTCTTGGTTTGGCATCCTTCTTAGCCATTAGGTATTTTATAGCTGAATGGTCGGTATGCACTATGACCTTGTTACCAATCATACCTAGTTTAACTTGTCAAAAGCAAACACAATTGCAATAAGCTCTTTTTCGGTTGACCCATAATTTAATTGTGCGTCATTCAAGGTCCTAAAATATTCTCTCCCTTTTTTGGCCCAGTACTGTCCTTATTGAAAAATCACTCACATCACACATCAGCTCAAAAGGGAGGTCCCAGTCTGGTGCTACTACAAATAATGTTGAAATCATTTTCTCCTTCAAAATCAAGAATGCTTGCATGCACTATATATCAAACTCAAAAGGGGTTCCTTGAACTAGTAGATTTGACAAAGGCTTGGCTATTTTGGAGAAATCCTTGATGAATCCCCAGAAAGCTTCTTATTACTTTCACTGAAGATGGGGGAGGTAGCTTCTCTATTGTTTCAATCTTGGCTTTATCTACCTCAATTCCTCTTTCATAAATCATGTGCCCAAGTACTATGCCTTCCTTCACCATAAAGTGGCACTTCTCCCAGTTTAACACCAGATTAGTTTCTTCACATCTTATTAAAGCATTCCTCAAATTTTCAAGACAATTGTCAAAAGATTTCCTGAGCACTAAGATGTCATCCATGAACACCTCAATTGTCTTCTACCATGTCTGAAAATATGGCCATCATGCATCGTTGAAATGTGCCAAAAGTACAGAAACCCAAATGGAATCCGCCTGAATGCAAATGTACCATAGGGGCACTTGAAGGTAGTTTTCTCCTGGTCTTCTAGTGATATGGTAATCTGATTGTAACCCGAATAACTATCCAAGAAACAGTGATACTCATGCCCTACTAGGCTGTCCAGCATCTAATCCATAAACAAAAGTGGGAAGTGATCCTTTCTAGTTGCTTTACTCAACTTTTGGTAGTCTATGTGCAAATTCCTCCATCCAAATAACGTTTCCAGGATGGAGTAATGCATTATTTCTGGTCTCATCACCGTGGTCCCTTCTTCTTAAGACTACCTATGCACCGACTTACCCAAGAGCTATCTGAAATGGGGTAGATCACTCCAGCGTCTAGCCACTTCAATACCTCATTTTTTACCAATTCCTTCATTGTTGGATTGAGTCTTCTTTATGCTTCAACCGAGGGCATGGACCATCTTCTAACAAGATCCAATGCATACACATAGACGAGCGGATCCCTTTCAAATCTGCTAGAGACCATCCAATAGCATTTTTGTGGTCTCAAAGTACTCTCAAGAGTTTCTCTTCTCTACTGCTGTTAAGGATGCAGAGATGATCACTGGTAAAGTTGAGGACTCCCCTAGATAAGCATATCTCAAATAGTTGGGTAATGGCTTCTACTCCAACAAAGGCAGTTTTTCAAATGAGGGCACTAATTTTTGTGTATTCTCTCCCAAAGGCTTGTAGTACCTTCTTCTGGCTCGAAGGGGTCCATCCATTTCACATACCCCTCTGCTTCTTCACAAAGTTCTTTTTGCTCACCCTGCACGAGGCTAGTCTCCAAAGGATTGGTCATACCACTTTGGCTCGACACTATAGCCTCCCCTGCCTCGACCATGAAACATGCATCACTCTCTGCTGGATGTCGAACATCATCAAACACACTGAACTTTACCTCATCATCTCAGATTTAGTTTTAGTTCTCCCTTCTATACATCAATCATGGCTCTTCTGATTGCTATAAACAGTCTACCCAATATGATAGGTATCTCCCTATGTTCCTCTATGTCTAGTACTATAAAATCAACTGGAAAGATGAACTTGTCAACCTTAACTAGTACATTTTCTAGCTACCCCGCCCTGAAGAAAAGAACTAGGAACTAATGGACAAACAAGGATTAAAAGGGCCCTTCTACCATATCTGTACAAATAGAATAGCCCATTTATACATAATGGCATAGGGTATAGAATGACTGGGGCTCTGACATGTCTCTTAAGAGGAGTAACATGAAGCTCAAAATTATGGGTGTATTCAATACTACCAAATAAAAGGGTGGTTGATCTATGGTCGATTCTCGGAACAAATAAATAGGAATGTTTAGTTATACCTTGTGAAAAAAGAATTTTTTCTTTTGCTATCACCCCTCTTGGATGCTTCAATGATCTATCCGCCCACTAAAGAGTGACAGTTGTAGGTCGAGCTTCACTTAATCCCAGTCGTCTGAATATCGATAAGGAAATGAGGTTATTACTGCCTCCTAAGTCACATAAGGCTCTCTCAAAGATTGAATTCCATTCATACGGGATTGTAAACTCCGCCTCGGTCCCCGCTTTCTACAGAGTTTCCTCTAAAGAATGCAGGTTGCACTCCTGCAGGTTTACTGTCTCAACATCTAATAATCTTCTTTTCCTTAACAGTATATCCTTCATGAATTTAACATAATCGGGCATATGTTCTAATGCATCTGTGAAAAGGATATTGATGTGCAGTTTTTTAAACACTTCCATAAACTCAAGCAAATTGCTTATCCAAATTTTATTCTTCAAGCATTAGGGGATATGAGGTTCAAGGGAGTGGGTTCATCCATATCTCAGCTATTTCCCATTCTCTTCCTTTCTTTGACATTTCCTCTATTGACTTCCTTCTCTCAGTTGCTCCCTGCATCCGGTCTTTCATCTTGCCCGTCCGCTTCCCTCAATCCACTTTTGTTACTACTGGTGGCAGTCCTAATGCTACCACTTCGCCAAGTGATAGCCTTCACATGCTCTTTGCCTTCTCTTCTCGGATTCGCCTCCGAGTTGTTGGGTAGTGAACCCCGTTGCCTCTCAATCAACAAAGTGGCCATTTGGCCCATCTGTACCTCCAAATTTCTCAACTATGTTGCCTGGTTATTCAATTGGGTTGACTGGATCTAAATAGTAGCCTTAGTTTCATCTATAAAGGTCACATGAGAAGTGAGCATCTGAGCCAGTGCTTCTTCCAAATCTACCTTTGTCTCTTGTGGCAATTTTCTCGCTTAAGGTGGTGGCATATTGTTCGATTGGTCCTCCATCCATAGTTCCCATATTTCACCATCCCCGATCCTGCCTCTGCTCCGTGGGCATTGCTCCATATGGGCCCCGCTATTATTGCTAGTTATATCTAGCCATACATCAGGCTCGCTCCACTTTCATCTATCTTGACTGACAGTTTATAGTACTGTGTTGTCCCCCGCAGAATTTGCATATCTCCCAAGGGTTAGTTTGAATAGAATTTACTGTCCCTTGTTGTTTCTATAGCTATTTAGCGAGCAAAGTGACATGGTTGACCAAACATCTAAGCACATCTGTGTCCATGCCTCCCACAGCCTTCCTCGCTACTACCCTATCCTTGGGCCATTAATTACTATTAGTAGCCATGTCTTCTAGGATTCCATAGGCCTGATATGTGGTCTTCGTCATCAAGGCACCCCCTGCTGACACATCTATAACTGTTCGGGTAGGATCACTCAGACCGTTGTAAAATGTATGCACTTGCATCCACCTAGTCAACCTATGGTGCGGGCATCTTCTCAACAATTCATGAAACCTCTCCTAAGCTTCAACTAAGTTCTCCCCCTCCATCTGTCTAAAGGTGTTAATCTCCTACACCAACTATGCAATTTTCGAAGGGAGAAAGAACTTGGTAAGAAATTTATGCACCAAATCATTCCATGAGATAATGGAGTCCAGCGGTTGGCTCGTCAACCAATGTTTAGCCTTATCGCCGCATTACTTAGAACACCCACAGAGCTTCATCATACTCCATTGTATCTTATCAGACGCATACCTTATGAAGTTTGTTAAATGT
Organism: Tetrastigma voinierianum; assembly: GCA_016808115.1. Lineage (NCBI taxonomy): Eukaryota > Viridiplantae > Streptophyta > Magnoliopsida > Vitales > Vitaceae > Tetrastigma > Tetrastigma voinierianum. The sequence continues at coordinate 133,902 of JAEQBH010001367.1, forward strand.
GCTCGGGTTCTCACTTGCTAACCCGAGAAATGAATATTCTCAAGCATCTCGATAAGTCACCGCGAAACTCAAAGTTGTTAGCTTGGAATGGGTAATCTCTTATAGCGGATCAAACGATCAGGAGGTGTGAAAGCAAACTTCTCAAGTAGCATATGAGGGTCATTTGACTGTATGAATGGTCTGGGGGCATTATTCCTACCATTATTTCCATTGTGTCCCCTTTGCGGCTCATTCCGCTCATGACCCTGATCCTGCTCTTCCTGATTTTGCATGACTATTTGATGTCTCACTTGTGCTTCTTTTTTCGCTTCTTACATAGTCTATTTGCAAAGCCTCTCAAAGCTCGATATCGTGCTGAGTTGTCCGCTTGACTCGTCTTCACATGCAAGCAGATTAACCTTCCTAAAACCACAAACAAACAACTATAGAGACCAAGTCACAAGCACTTATGTAAGGTGAATAAAATAAAATAAAATAAAATAAAAATGATCCATAGTAATATGTAAATGCACTGTTGTCAATATCAACACAAAAACTTCTCCTCGGCAACAGCGCCAAAAACTTGACGAGCACCAAATAGGTGTATAAATTACCATTAAAATGTAAGCTCGTACGTGCAAGTATACGCTTTGAGTTTACGTAGTATAATGGCTAGTCAAGTGTCGTCCCACAAGGGGAAGTGTGTTGATTACTAAATTTACTCTTTAAATATTATTTGGACCTAAAATTGTAGTGAATTCCAATTAACGTAAAGAAAAACCTAATCCTAAGATATTTACTAAATCAATTGATGAAAACTAGGGTTTTGCCTTCACCTGCCACACTCGATGGATTTCAATCTAGATAGATTATTCATTCAGTATATTAATATATTCACACAAGCGGGTTGATCATGCCTACAAGATATTCTTTTTCAAGATATCTCTGCCTCAACCTGGACTTCGAAACGCTTAAATGTTTAAACCCTAAATGCCACACTTTGAACCAAGATATCTCTATTCATTGATTGACCAAGTGTTGCTCTATTCATATCCTTGGGGGTCATCATCTCTCGATCTCAGACTCCCAACAAAAACACATCAATGCTGGCCAAACACTGCCATGTAAATAAAGTACATAAATAGAGCAAGTCAAGCATAAAATCATATATACTAAATGAAAACATATATAACAACTAATCCATTCGAGCATAGCGAGGCTATGTCAAAACCCTAGAAATAAAACTAGAACATAGTGATGTTGAGTACAACCATAAGATTTGGAATCATTAAGTGTTTAGAGAAAAGAGTAGAGAAAAGAGTATAGAAACTAGGGTGCACACGATGTCTCAATCCAAGCACTTTATCGTCTCCTTTCTTCTAATCATTAATCTTCGTGCTTTCAAAACCTTACCTACTGCCACCCACCAACCCCTATCACAGACTTCGAAGTCATCTATTTATAAGCTCCTCACCAATCCTGCCCAAAGTAGCTTGTAATGGGCTGGGCTTTCTTCGACCCGCTGCAGAGGGCATTGTTAGCCACTATAGCAGGGTCCTTCTTCACTGTAGTGGGTAACTAATGCATATCAACATACTCCTCCTCTTGACATTGCAGCAGGAAACAACCCGATGTAGCGGCCAATAGCATGTTGTAGCGGGTGGTAGTTTTCTTCTAAGGATACCCCTCTGGACGTTGCAATAGGTTGTTATGATATATGGGCCGAAAGTGAGTGTTTAAAAGTCGGGGTAGCCGCACTGCACGCGCATAGTATACGCTGCCGGTGCCCTCACGTGAGCAGGGCGTCAAGGTCGCTCCCACCTAAGAGCAGCCGCAAGGCACGCTTATGACCCCAGACAAATACTCGATCCTCGCCTGCGCTTTAATATGACCAAATTAACTTATTTAGCGAAAGTCTACGATTAAATTTTGATTTAAGATAAAGATGAGAAAACTAGGCTCTTGGCCTCTCGCCTTACCACACCCGATGTGGATTTTGACCTAGACAGTAATATTTAATATTCATATGATTTATGTTGCTGAAGCTGATCGTGCCAAAAGATATTTCTCTCTCGAGATATAGCCGCCTATTAGCAGTGTATTGGGTACTCCTCTCAGCTTCTCATCTCTTTTCGATTCGGTGATAAATGCAACCCCTGTTACACTTGGAACACGAGATATCTCTATTCTCTTAGCTGATCAAGTGTTGCTTACCCATAACTTATGAAAGTCATCTTCCTCTATATCACACCTAAAGATACAAGACAATCGCCAATATTACATGTAATTAAATTCAGAGTAAAGAATCCATATACCATACCAATATTAGTAAACCATACACGTACTAATACATACGGTGAGGTTAGTTAACAGTTCCTGGGAGAAGAATATAGTGATTATTACAGCCTAAATATTTTATATCAATGGAACAGAAATAATGAATAGAAGAAGTCATTTTCATATTCTTATCGTCTTTACTCAATCTCTCTATCCGTCTCCTCGTGTCTCGCCCCACCTCTAATCCCCTACATGATATTCTCCCTCCTTGCCTCGAAATTGCTTCCCTTTTATATCTCGAGATCTGAGCCCATCAATGGCCCAAAAAATCAGAGTTTTTAATGCTCCCGTTCTAGAAAAGGAGACCACGCTACGCCGCGGCGAACGAGGCTACGCCGCGGCCACTTTCGAGGCCACCGGAACTTCCATTCAGTTCACCGCAGCAGAGTCTCCACGCTACTCGGCGGCACTACGTCATAACGTGGAGGCCTCACGTATCTGAGGCTCCAATGCACTCTCATCGTCATGGTTCTTTCTATTATTTAGCTTCCTTTTTTATTCCAATATCGCCATGTCCTATAAAACATTATAGTATGGGGGATTAGTGCAATATTAGTGAATATGAATGTGAATCATGCAATTAAGCTATAAAAACACATAGAAATTTTACTGAAATGCATGCATGATTCACTCCAATCAACACCCCCAAACTTAGCTTCTTGCTTGTCCCAAGCAAGAACAGACTCTAACTAGAGCATGCAAGATTAAAGCATAACTAACACTGGTGATATGGGTCTAGTAAACATGATATCAGCAAAAGGGGTCAACATGAACCAGTTCAAAAGATCTAGGGACTACCTAGGTCTGTTCAACTTTTAAGAATCTACACTAGGTCAATCTCGGTTGACCAAGAAGGTCAACCCCCTTTTTAGCGCTCAATAACCTTTCCTAAGGAGTCTAAGTGAGGTTGGAGTGTGATCTCCAATGTATAACTCGACTTCAGTACCCCCAAACTTGAATTTAACTTGCCTATTTGGAATAAATACTAACACGTATGATGAGAACGCACCAATTTATTCACTTCAACTTATCCTAAGGGGATTAACTCTAAGACAAACTTGGAAGAGCACTAGTACTAAGAAGTTTTAGGTTAGGGTTCTTGTAACGGGGATCCATTGGTGACTCCCCACCAGTTGGTTGATCAGAGTGAATCATGAATGCATTTCAGTGAAATTTCTATGTGTTTTTATAGCTCAATTGCATGATTCACATTCATATTCACTAATATTGCTCTAATTGCCCATACTATAATGTTTTATAGGGCATGTCGATATTGGAATCAAAAAGGAAGCTAAATAATAGAAGAAAGAACCAAAGTAGAGAAGCACAAAGAAGTGCAGCAGTGGAGCCTCGAGTACACAAATAAATATAAGACTCCAAGTTACAACAGAAGGTTTCGCAAAGAAATAAGGAGGCTCACGCTGTAGCTTAACTTGAATGGCGGATTCCAAAGTGCCCTCGGTGAAGCCACTACAGATCCCCCTTCGCCGCGGTGTAGCAAGGTCTCATTTTCCAAAACTGGAGCATTAAAAACTCTGATTTTTTGGGCCATTGATGGGCTCGGATCTCGAGATATAAAAGGGAAGCAATTTCGAGGTAAGGAGGGAGAATATCTTGTAGGGGATTGGAGGCAGACTTAACACAAGGAGAGACGGATAGAGAGAGATTGGTGAAGACGGATTCCGAGAGATCGAGAAGACGACTTCTTCTGTATTTCTTTTCCTGATTCGTTTGATGCTAAAAATCTTTCAGTCTGTAATGAAAATCACTATGAACTAACTTTTCTCTCTAGGGTTTTGTCAACTCTAACCGCACTATTATGGATTAGTACATTAATTGTGGTTTATTTAATATTGCTATAAATTTCTATGTTTGTTTTACTCCTGAATTTAATTACATGTCATTATTTGGCCAATTGTGGCATGCTAATGCTAGGAGTCTGTTATCGAGAGAAGATGACTCGTAGGGACATGGGTAAAGCAACACTTGGTCAATCAGGGAATAAAGATATCCTACATTCCAAGTGTAGCACTAGGGTTTGCACATTCATGCATCTCTAATCAAGGGGGTTACAGATGCAATGTGTTCCACTGCCGAGATAGACAGCTATATCTCGAGGGAGAATATCTTGTAGGCACGATCAACCCACTAACATAAATCAAGTGGAATATTAAATAAATACGCTATCTCGGCGAAGGCAAAACCCTAGTTTTCTCATCATTACCTCAAATCAAATTTTTAATATTAGGCTTTCTTTAAATCAGTTAATTTAGTCATAATTCACAATTGGACTAGATCTAAATATTGTCTAGATCATCAAGCAAGTATTCAACACGCTTCTCTTCGTGGGAACGACACTTGACTAACCATTACACTACGTGAACTCAACGCGTATACTTGCACGCCCGGGTCTGTATTTTTACCAACTTTTACACACTCACTTTCACTCTGTTTTTGGCTACCATTGCTCTAGGAGTAGTTTAGTGTTGATATAAAGGCTAGATTGTACTTGGATCAATTTTATTTTATTTAGTTCTTTTTACTTATAAATCTTTTTTTTTTTATTATTCTTTATTTTCTGTATTTTGCCTTATTTCATCTATTCTGTGACTTGGTCTCGACTTCATACTTGTGATTTTAAGAAAGCAATTAGTGTGCATGCAAAGACAAGATCGCAGGGAATTACTTCCATTCGATCTCGAACCGTACGTACATTCCATCTATCGCGCAGAAGCACACGCAACCCAATTTAAAAATCATGCACTAAGAGGACGGGCGACGCTTCCAAGAAAGGAATGAACCATGTGGATCGTAATGACGTAATTATAGAGATCAAAGCACCGATCATCAGACAACCCGATAATCCGTGATATGTTACCAGGAGTTCCGCCTTACCACCTGGCATTGTTCAATCACCATACGATGACCACCTATCTGCCAATTTTGAGTCGGGAAGGAGTAACTCGCAAATGCTCCACAATATACGCTTCATGGGTCACAGTGAGAACTGACGAATATGATGAAGGTTTTATTGAAGCTCACGGCTACGCCTAAGTATAATGGAGTAACAAAGAAGCTCTCGATTATGCTCTGCTCCCACCGTCACTTAGCGATCGAGCTAAGCATTGGTTGACTAGCCAACCACCGGATTCCATTACCTCATGGAATGACTTAGTGTAGAAATTTCTAACCAAATTTTTCCCACCCGCAAAGATCACACAATTGGTGCAAGAAATTAACACATTCGCATTACCCGGTGGGGAGAACTCTCGCCGAGGCCCGAGAGATTTCATGAGCCGAGGAGATGCCCACATCATGTGTTAATGATGAAAGTGCTCTAAACACTCATAGTATACCCGCTGCCTTTCTTAGGTTTTTGAAGCGTTATTTTTATAATTAAATATGTATTTTTCCGGGGCCATATCTGAGTATCGACCGAGTTTCCGCGAATGCAAAGGTATGAAGTGAAAAGAGCACACCGTGGAAGCAAATTGGAGCGCATGGAGAGCAATGCAGAGTTACGCCACGCCGCTGACGCTCCAACGCCGCTGACATCTCCACATCGTGGACGCTCTAACGTCGCGACGCCTGGTCAACAATACGTCAACACAAACGCCGCGACGCCTCAACGTCGCGACAAGACGGATCTGCACCTCATCATTTAAGCACCAATGGTTTAGAATTCTAGGAGGATCGGGAGGCGTACGAACGAGGGCACGGAATTCCAGAGCAGCAGTGACACAGACTTGGAAGAAGTGCTCGTGATTTGTATTGTTTCTCATTTTTTAGACATTAGAATGATGTTTTTAAGATTAAACATTTTCATTTTCCTCATTCAGTATGTTCTAGATCTATTTCTAGGTTATGCCAACCCTGTCATATGTTGACGGATTAAAGTTTAGTACTTTAAATTATTCGCTTGTTTATCAATTTGTTTGCATCTCGTCTATATCTATGATTTAATTATATGGTGACGTTCTAATTAACATTGGCATAATCACACTGAGATCCGAGATTCGAGAGATGAGGTTATCCAGTATCCGTAGAGCAAATTTTCAATGATTCTGCAATAGAGATATTCGATCCCGGGCGGCATTTGGGGCGGAACATTTACATCTCTATCGATCGAAGTCAGATTGTGAGATATACCCAACTCTATTCACGACAGTGGATATACTCTCGAGAGAGGATATCTTGTAAGTAAGATCACCTCGCCATTGACAAATGATAAATATATTGAATAATAATAAGTCTTTAAGAAATAATCCATTAAAAGTGGCAGGGAGACATAACCCTAGTCTTCACACTAAGAATTCATTAATCATTACTTAGTCGAATTTCACATACCAATTTCTTTCCTAAAAATACGCCTATTCAGATATTATCTAAGAAGCAAACTTTAGAAGCCAACACACCTGCCCCTGTGGATCGATTATCCGTACTCATTGGTACATTATATTATTTGGGCGACACAGGCACTTGCGCATACAGGCGCATTTTACACCATAAGCCACCATTGAGTTTTTGCCGTTGTTTGGGACATGTGTGTTTAGATTGATATAGAGAATAAAGCAATTAGATATTACTCTGAAATTTTGTTTTTGTTTGTTATTACAAGTGCTGGTAATTTGGTATTGTTGTTTCGTGTGTGATTGCAGTTGAGTTTCAGTGAGTACATGCGATCATCGAGGATCAAGCTAACTAACACTTTTGTTGATCCTGAGCCGAAGAACTTTACAATGTACGCGAGAACGTAGAACCGAATGTGACGAAATTTAGCAAATATGGGTGATAATGAAAGAGCAGTGATTCGAGTATTGAGCAAAACTCAGCCTGCAGAGGCCGAAATGGTAATCATGGAAGGAATCACACCCAGCCGTTTATACAAATGCATGATCCACAGAGCAGTCGCAAGATTGAGACTCGCCTCGCTGTTTTGTTCGGGATAGTCATCGACGAACCACTCATTCAGTAAACAACTCGAATCGGTCGAGAACATTACGTGAGGCCGCAGAATATATCGTTTCATGGACTACCCCATGAGAACCCGAATATGCATCTGACCAACTTCTCAAGTCCGCGACACGATCACAACTGAGTTACCGGCGCACCAAAGCGGCGCTTTTTCCACCTCACTCAGGTGACTGGCTGGCGATTGGCTAAGCTCGCCCACCGATTCCATTACCTCGTGAACGACTTAACAAGGTAAATTCCCGACCAAGTTCTTCCCACTTCAAAATCGCGACAACTCAGGCAAGAGGATCAATACGTTACAACTAGAGGGGGAGAACCCGCAGGCATGGGGACAGATTTCACGACTACTAAGAAAGTGCCCGGGGTGATCACGTACCAACTAAATGGATGCAAGTCCATACTTATAATGGGCCGAGGAACGCTACTAGAATGGGTTGATTGATGCCTCTACCGGAGGAGCACTAATGAAGAAACCACGACCAAGCCTATGAGATTTTTGGAAGATGAACCAACACAAACTGGCCTAGAGAGAAAACTACACTGAAAGCCATGGGTGGCAATGATAATTTGGTGTTCTCAATAACTGGGTTAATCATGTCGCACAATGACCAAGCAACACTAGACAAAGAAGGAACCGCGAACGCCATACGCATCAATCCCATGGGATGGGCGGTGAATTTCCGTGGAGGACAAAGACAACAGCACCTAATGTCGGGCCGTGAAACCCTACAAGAGAGCAAGCCCGCACGCGGTCAAGGTTCACCGGGACCGGGCCACAAAGCAGCTAGCGACAGATGGGGAAACAATTATCGAGTCAAAATCAAGGCTAAGGGTGGCGTAATAAACTTAATCGTAATCGTAGTCAAGGGTATGGATGGAGGAATAACCGTAACAATATGCCATCAAACTGAAAGCACGAACCACTCCCGAGAAAAGGTGGGATCAGAACAAAGCCTGCACAGAGATGTTAAATCTCCCACTCGTTTCATGAATGAGACCAAAGCCGAATATGCACAAAGAGCAACCTGAACAATCAAGCAGCACAACCGAAATTGGAGGTACAAATGTGGTTTGTCGGCAAACTTATTAATCGAAAGGCGCGGTTCATTACCGCTAATTCGTATAAACCCAAGAAGAGACGGGAATGAACATGTTAAAGGCCATGCCGGAAAGTTGGGAAGGGAATTGAACCACAACACAAACCCCGCTTGTAGAACAAGTAGAGATCGAGAAGGTCATCCAAACGTAATCGCATCGATGATGCGCATAAAGATCAACCTAATGAGAAGGCCTCAGACAACTCCCATCAAGCAAAGGCCAACCCACCAATTCCATATCCACGTTTAAACAAGATAAGTCGGATAAGCAACTTCACTAAATTTATGGAAGTGTTTAAAAAGTTATACATCAATATCCCGTTTGTCGATGCCCTGAGCATGCCCAAATATGTGAAATTTATGAAAGATATACCGTCGTAAGAGAAGACTGGTCGATTTTGAAATACTTAACTTAACCGAGGAATGTAAAGGCTACTGTGAGGAAGCCGCCACAAAAGCTTAAAGACCTGTGCGCTTCACTATTCCATGCAATTCATCGAAATGCTATCTTTGAGAGAGCTCTTGTGATTGGGTGCGCATTAATCTCATGCCCTTATCCATTTTTAAACTGGGCTGGGGTCAGTGAGGCTCGGCCCAACTACAAATACACTTCAAATTTTGCCGACGGATCTTGAAACATCCGAGAGGAGTAATAGGAAGATGTCCTCATGAAGGTTGATAAGTTTATCTTCCCAGCAGATTTCATCACTAGATATGGAAGAAGATAAAGAAATACCCATAATCTGCAGACCGCTTAGCAACCTAAGCAGGCAATGATTGATGTTCGATAGAGAACTGAAATCGAGAGGCACAGAAGACGGCAAATTCAACGTGTTTGAAGCAAAGGAGACACCCTAAGAAAGTGATACTTACCATGGTAGAAATAGTAAAGAGGCTATGGCTCCAGTCAAGTGGTCCTTATCGACCCTTCGAGAGACTAGCCTAGTGGAGAATGAGTCTCGAGAACTCGAGCAAGAGGCGTAAGAATATGTTAAATGGATGGACTCTTTCGGACACAATAGAAGGAAATACTTCGAATCTCTAGGCGAAGGAGTTAAAACGCCGGTCCCATTGGTTGAGCAACCACCTAAGATGGAACAAAAACCTCTACCTAGCCATTTGAAGTATGTATACCTTGGAATATAATCTACATTACCAGTGATTATCTCAGCATCTTTGACTGAAATAGAGGAAGAGAAGTTATTGAGGGTCCTTCGAGATCACAAAAAACAATATAATTCCTGATGGTCTCTAGCCGATTTAAAAGGGATTCGCCTATCTATGCACATGCATCGTATTTACTAGAAGATGGGACATAAACCTTCAAAGGGAAGTGCAGAGGAGGTTAGAACTGGCCACCGAAGGAGGTAGTCCGAAAGCAGGTCTTAAAATGGCTAGATACCGGAGGATTTACCCTATTTCGCATGCGCATGGCAAGCTCCAATGTAGTGTCAAGAAGGGAGGAACACAATCGCCATCGTGGACGAAACAACATCTTACCGCTTCGAACAGCCACGGTGAGGATTTGCATTGATTATCGAAAACTCAACAAAGCCACTCGAAAAGATCATTTCCCATTGCCGTTTCTAGATCAGATGCTAGATCGGGCGATTAGCCGGTCATGAATACTATTACTTTTTGGATGGTTATTCCTGCTACAAACTGGGGCCTGCCATATAGCTCCCGAAGATCGTGAGAAGACGACATTCACTTGTCCTTATGGTACATCTCGCATTCCTACGATGCCTCACGTGCAATGCACTGGGTACTTTTCAACGATGTATGATGGCCATATTCTCTGATATGGTTGAAAAGACAATTGAGATCTTCATGGACGATTTCTCAATAATGGGAAATTCATTTGACAACTGTTTAGAAAACTTAAGAGTCAGACCGCAAGATGTGAAGAGAGACCAACTTAGTACTCACTGGGAAAAGTGCCATTTATGGTACAAGAGGGTATTGTCCTCGACATCGGATTTCAAAGAAGAGGGATAGAGGTAGATAGGGCGAAGATATTGAAATACCTGAGAAGTTGCCTCCACCCTCATCGGTAAAAGGGATTCGAAGTTTTCTAGGCCACGCTGGATTCTATAGGCGATTCATCAAGGATTTTTCGCAGATTGCAAAACCGTTGTCTAACCTCCTAGTCCAAGGGATCCCATTTGAGTTTGATTCACAATGTTTGCATGCATTCTCAGTGTTGAAGGATAAGTTGGTTTCAAATTTCATTGTCGCGGCCCTGACGGCCCTTTCCATTTGAACTTATGTGTGACGCCAAAGGACTTCCGCGACGCGCAGCCGCGTAAACGAGAAAATCTTTCGTAATCTACTATGCTAGTAGAACCCCTCGAACATGCTCACCGAATTATGCTACTACAGAAAGAACTCATGGCCATTGTCTTTTGCTTTCAAAACTGTGCCATATTTGATCGGGCAACAAGGTCGTGGTGCACACTGATCATTCTGCCATTAAGTACTTGATGACTAAGAAAGATGCAAAACCCCGATTAATTCGGTGGGTTCTATTGCTGCAAGAATTCGACGTAGAGATTAAAGACAAGAAAGGCACTGAAAACCTAGTGGCAGATCATCTTTCACGACGGAAGGCTGTAGATGATGTGCTAGTGAATCTTACTAATTTCCATGAGAAACTCTTAGCTATTGAGGACAAGAGGGCAGTTCCATGGTTCGTAGATTATGTGAATTATTTGGTGGCTAAAGTAATCCCTCCGGAATTTAACTATCAACAGAAAAAGAGGTTTTTCGCACACTTGAAACACTACTATTGGGAGGAGCCACTTTTACGTGCATACCCGCTGGATCGTATGATAAGGAGATGTGTGTCTCAAGATGAAATGCATGTGATTCTGAACCATTGTCACACTCTACCATGTGGTGGACACTTGGTGGGCCGTGAGAACAATATCAAGGTGCTTCAATCGTGTTTTTATCGCTCATCTATTTAAAGATGCTCATCAATTCGCTTCACTTGTGACAAATGTCAACGAATGGGGAACATCTCTAGAAAGGACGAGCCACCCATGCATCCCATTTTGGAGGTCGAATTGTTTGATTTATAGGGAATAGATTTCATGGGCCCATTTCCCGCATCGTATAGCAACTTATACATCTTGTTGGCAGTAGACTATGTCTCAAAGTGGGTGGAAGCGATCCCTACACGCACCAACGATGCCAAGGTCGTGGCTCGCCGTGACAGCCACATATTCTCACGCTTTTGAACCCTCGAGCATTAATCACGTATAATGGTACCCATTTCTCGCAATACAATTGACAAGGTTTTGCAAAAGTATGGGGTGTACGTCACGAGACATCTCGTATACCACCTACGTCACCAAACCGACAGCAGAGGTATCAAATCGAGAAATCAAGTCCATTCTCGAGAAGACAAGCACGCCTCCAGAAGGATTGGCCTAAAAGGTTGAAGATGCACTCGCGCACCGCACGCATTTAAAACTCCTTCGGTATGTCACCGTCGTAATCGCTTATGGTAAAGCGTGTCATCTTCCAAGAGAATCGAGCATCGAGCCCAATCGCCACTACGGCAGCTAAATACGGATAGTACATTACCACGAAGCGATCGGCTTCCAACTCGAACTAAACGACCAGACTAAGCTTATGAAAACGCCCGCATTTATAAGGAAAAGACTAAAGCCTGGCACGACAAACACACAATGTAGCTGAGTTCACTCAGCAGACAACAAGGCGCCTGTCCAATTCCCGCCCAAAAGCTTTTCTGGGAAATCAAGTCCGATGGTCCTGCCTCACTATGACTGCCCACACGGTGCGTGTCACACATTCTGAGAAAGGGACATTCACAGTCACCCACCCAACCGACAGCCAGACATGGAGGCGCAGCTCGGCAGACAAGCAAATCATTCCTTTGACAGCTGCAGACGAAGTGTAGTAAGCTATCACATTGAGATCCAGGGTCGTCGAGCTAACGACATTAAACATAGCTTCTGGGAGGCAACTCGGCATTTCTTAAACTTTTCCTTTTCGAGTGCCATTTTGGATTTTATTGTTTATTTTTGCAGTCGTTTGTAAATTTTGTCCGTAAATCCGCTTTTTCTTCTCGGGCTGTTTACTTTCGTGACTCGCGAATGCTAGGACTGGGAGGATCCGCTGTGCACATTATGTCTCGTGAGTGTCCCATTTACAAGAGAGGGGAGGGTCTCATAAAACCAGTGTTACTTAAAGTGAACTTAAGCCTTTCTACGTAACGTCGCGACGTTGGGTCGCAACGTCGCGACGTTTCAACGTCGCGACGCCAATTTTATCCTTCTCTGGAACGTCGCGACGTGGAGTTTTAACGTCGCGACGTTGATTTTAAGTGTCTCTGTAACGTCGCGACGGGAAGTTTCAACGCCGCCGACGCTGATTTTCGAAATTCTCTCTGTAATGTCACGCACGCGGGATTTCCAACGCCGCCACGGAATTTTTACTTCCGGAACATTGCGACGTTGAGTAATCAACGCCGCTGACGCGGAATTTTTAGGAGTCTCCGAACGCCGCGACGTTGATACCAACGCCGCGACGCTGTTAATCCCACCCTCCGTAACATCGCGACGCTGTTCTCAACGTCGCGGACATCGCTTAGTTCCACTCAGAACGCCGCGACGCTGTTCCGAACGTCACGACGCTACCTCAGCTCCGGTCACGTCGCTGACAAGGTCCCGAACGTCGCGACGCTGCCCTGCTTTAAGGCCAAGAATAGTTCATTTTGCTCTTCACTGCACACACCACCGCCCTCGAACCCCAAGACCCATCCGCCCCTTCCGTTCCTCGCGGAGCCTTCACGCCTACGGAGGCCCTCTCCATCGCCTCCGACCTCCTCTCGTGCAACTAATCACACACTTGCTCTTTGCCACCGCATTCCCACCACACCGTACCGGGTTTTGGCCCCAGGTCGCTCTCTCTAGGCTACCACGCATTCACGCTGGTCTAGGGTCTTTGTGCTCAAGTTTAGGTATTAGCAGTTCATTTAGGGTTTTGAGTCACCTTTAGGTCGTTCATACACTTAGTATTTAGTGCACACTAGGTGTTTGTTTTTTTTTGTCTAGGCAAGAGGGGTGACCAATTTGGTGCCACCACCACGTGAATTTAGTGGTCTAATGTCCGGGTAAACTGTAAACTCGCCACTGCTGAAAGCTCCAGCCCACGAGGACCCGACCCCCACTTACGATGTCACGCGGTTTGTGAATGAGGGTGCCGCCGATTGGTTCGGCACCATCTGCAAGAACCCCTCGTTCATAAAAGGAAAAGGGGCTCTACCACCTCGATGACTTTTCCGTTAAGACCACGCGCTAAGGGATGGCGCAGCTCAGGCCAACCACCTCATCCAGCAAATGATGAGCGTGGTGCGAGAGTTCTACGCCACCCGCCTCCACCGTCCTGAAGAAAGTCCGGGTGCGGGGCGTATTGGTCGACTTCAGTGCGGAGTCGATCAATAGTTATTACAGTCTAGAGCATGTCCCTTCGGAGCCGTTCGATCGGCTCCACGAGCACCCTGACTACCCCGAGGTTATACGAGTATTGACGAATGGCCGGGGTGAGTGGAAGGTCAATAGTGCGGGCCATGCAGTCCACTTCAAGGCCAAGCATTTGGCCTTCATACTTGTCCGCATCACCATCACGTCGCCTATTCGACGACGAACGGTGTGAAGTGACACCCAAGTGTGCCCCGCTTCAACTACGCCATCATACAGATATACCCTTTGATGTCAAGGTGCCATGTAGGATGCCATCCTCCATAACCGGACGCAAAATGAATTTGGGGCACCCTTCCTTATCTTTAGCTTGTGTAAACGAAACTGGGTGCCCCTCGACGACACGGAGCCGGCTCCACCCCATAGCAAGATCCGCTGCCAGGACACACGGTGTCCCGCGACCGAGGGGGTCTATGATCTCGAATCAAGGAGCCCTGACGAGGATCTAGCCGCACGACCATCAGCCTCTGTGATGGATCCTCGAGATCCCCAGTGGGAGACATTGGCCAGCCCCGTCCCACCACCTCCACCACCATCCCAATGCCGAGGCGCCCTCCAAATTCTTCTCCGATCCCGATAATCTGTAGCCTCCTCATCGGGAAGCCATGCACTCTGGGACGAGACCCAGGAGCACCGAGTCCTCGTCACACAGGATATGGAGGCTCTCCGTGCTGATATAAGCGCACTGCATCGCCAATCGTGCCATCATTCTTCGCCAGCCACCAGCAGCCCCAGCCCGTGATCGCACGCCTCCTAGCTTCCACCGCCCACCACCACAACCATCCACCACCGCAGCGGATCACCGTGGGAGTCCTCACTTACTATTTGTTTATTGCCGGGGACATCGATATTTTGTTTGGGGGGAGTGGGTGGTGATCGAAGCCTTGCTTAGCTTGTTTTGATTTTCGTAATCGTAGTATTTTGTTTCATTCAAAGATATTAGTTGTGTTTCCTGCTAGTTTCGGGGCTATGTTAGTTTTGCTTGCATGTGTGTTCTGGCCATTCTTATATGTAGTAGTTGCATGTGTAGTAATTGTGTATGTGTGCTATGTTGAAAGTCGAGGATCACTTTACCGAATTCACTATTGACATGGAAGATTGGATACATACAAGGTTCGATACTCGCACTGGTTGAATAGGTGGGGAGCTTATGGAACCAATTCCCGGTAGCCAAGAAACCATTTCTCACATAAACTTATCACACTCACACACTAATGACCAGTGGTATGCATAGGGTGTCGAGACCAACTACTACAAAGTTCGACAAACCTCGGGATATTCCTAACCACTCTGCGATGGGACACCCAGCCAAGAGGATTGCCATCGAGCCCCAACAAAGAAAAAATATATATATATATATATATAAAAACAATAGAAAAGAAAGATAAAAAGCAAAAGAAAAGAAATGTCGTGGTCAGGTAGTGCATAAAAATGTCGATCATCCAACTCCAATTCACAAATCCGGGAGGGGCTTTCAAAGCCTAATGCCCCGAGCCAACTGCCAGAGTCATTGACTTCACCGCCCGCTACATGTGGGACGTAAGATGGATCATTCACGCAACCTAGGCCTTTGAGTTTGGTTGAAAGGTTCAGGGTGAAGTTTGAAGGAATTTAATGCCCGGTGCCCTTAACCAACTAGTGGGGAGTCACCAATGGATCCCCGCTATAGGAACACTCATCTAAAACTTCTTGGAACTAGGTATTCTTTCAATTTTGCTTAGTACTTAGGAAATTTTAGGTATGTTGGGCAGATGAATAAAAAGGGTGCGTTTTCGTCCTTTCTTCGTTAGCCTTCCAACAGTGAGCCGAGTTCAAGCTCAGTGCCCAACCTAGGTATACACTCAGGTCATTCATTCGATGCACATAGGGTCCTTGGGAAAGGTTATTGAATATCATAGAATTTGAGGCACTAGTCACTTCCACCTATTTCAACTGAGTTTTCCGAAAGTCAAACATTTGTATGCATCTTGTGAACTTCGAGCAAAACAGCAGCAGTGTGAGTCGGTCCAAATTGATCCCCTATTTCTCAGCATGTGCAACACTGTCTTAGTGTTAGTTTCAAAGATAGTTCGTGTGTGTCCAGTGAGTCCATTCTCGCTTGGGACAAGCAAGAAGTTGGGCTTGGGGTGTGATGAGTGCCTCAAACACTCATAGTATACCCGCCTTTCTTAGGTTTTTACCAAGTATTTTATAATTAAATATGTATTTTTCCAGCTTTGTTATCCGAGTATTGATCGAAATGGTGAATGCGGTGTGCAGCATGACGTGAAAGAGCACACTGTGGGAAGCAAATCGAGTAATGGAGAGCAATGCTGAAAGTGGTCGCCATCGCCGCGAGACGTTTCCGAACGCCGCGACGCCTCCATCGCCATGACGCTCCAACGCCGCGACGCTGGCCTCGTCAATACAAAAGTCAATCAACGCCGCGACGCCTCGCCGCGACAAGACGGATCTCGCACTCATCATTTAAGCAATCAAATGGTTTAGAATTCTGTGGAGGATCGGAGGTGTAATGAATCCAGGGCACGGAATCTGCAGCAAAGAAATGACACTCTGCCATACCGTGATTCGTGATTGTTTCTCATTTTTTAGACATTAATGATGTTTTTAAGATTAAACATTTTCATTTTCATTCAAGATGTTCTAGATCTATTTCTGTGGTTATGTCAACCCGTCATATGTTGATGGATTGAAGTTTAGTACTTAAATTATTCCGCTTGTTTATCAATTTGTTTGCACCAGCTTCATATCTATGATTTAATTATATGGTGATGTCTCGACTCAACATTAGCATAATCACACCGGAGATCCCGAGATTCGAGATGAGGTTATCTGTGGATCTCGCAGAGCAGCCTTTCGCCTGATTCTGCAAATAGAGATATTCCGATCCTCGAAGGTGGCATTTCAAGTTGTGAACATTTAAGCATCTCTATCACCGAGTCGATGTAGACATACCCAACTCTATTCACTTAGATAAAGTGATATACCTCGAGAGAGGATATCTTGTAAGTAAGATCACCTCGCCATTGACAAATGATAAATATATTGAATAATAATATCTTTAAGAAATAATCCATTAAAAGTGGCAAGGGGAGACATAACCCTAGTCTTCAATACCAGTAATTCATTAGAATCAATAGCTTAGTCGAATTTCACATACTCAATTTCTTTCCTAAAATACGTCTATTCAGATATTATCTAAGAAGCAAAACCTTTGTAGTCAACACACCTGTCCCTGTGGATCGATATCCGTACCATTGGTACATTATATTACTTGGGGTGACGCGTGCACTTGCGCACATAGGCGTACATTTTACACACCGCGTTTTCGGCCTGTCAGTTAACTAGGTGGATGCAAGTGCACATGTTCTATAACTGCTTAGTTATTCAAATAGATAACTATTGATGCCTAGCATGGTGCCCCGATGAAAAGACTACAAATCAAGCTTATGAGATATTGAAGATACAATTTACTAATTCTAATCGGGCCTTGAGATAGATCAGCACCTAGAAGTCCTAGCGAGACACGGTTCTCGAAACCTAGTAAAACCATGCTCTGACGCTTAACTAAATAGCCATGTATGAAGAAGGTATAGTAAATGTGATTCAGAATAATCCCTGAGATATCTACGAGTCTTGTGGAGGACAACATAGTACTATGGATTGTCAATCGAGGCAGATGACAGTAGAGCAAGCACAGTATGTGAATCAACATAATCAACAATAGCAGGGACAGTATGGAGGTAATACATATCAAAACAGGTACCAAAATCAGAATCAAAATCAAGGCCAGGGTTGGAGAGGTAACTACAATAATCAGAGCAACTAGAACTATGGCTGGAGGAACAACAAGAATAGTATGCCACCACTTCAAGCGAGCAAGCCGCCACCTGAGAAGAAAGTGGATTTGGAAGAAGCCTTAGCTCATATGATGACTTCCCATAGCACCTTTATGAATGAGACGGGCGTCACATTCCAAAATCAGCTCGCCAGCCTATAAAACAAATCCACCCAAATTTACGTAACTCAAGGGGCCCAACTAGGAAACCTGGATGTGCAAATAGGATAAATGGCACATTATCATCGAGAGTATGAAGATGATCATTACCTAGCAACTCGTAGGTAACCCGAGACAAGAAGGTAATGAACTTGTAAAGCCGCCACATTGAGAAGTGGCAGAATTAGCAAGATCGTATGTGCCACCAAGATAGGAGAGGTAGAACCGAGGAAGTAATTCACTAGTCAATGACAAGATAGAAAGGGAACAAAATTTCAAGGAAAAAGTCTGGCGGGAAGAAGAAACTTGAGGCAAAGATCGACCAACCACGACTAAAACCCACCGGGGTCTCCACTTCACATCGCTATGCAAGGCGTGAAGGTTTCCATGTTGCCGCATACCCGAGAGTTGATAAGGCTACGCACGCGTGCAGGTTCCACACCGCTGTGCACCGAAAGTTAGATAACTAAAAATTCCTACGCAACTACAGAAGATTTACAATAATCAAGAAAGATACTAGGAAAGTATATGGACCCAGATTTTCTTTTCTTTTTAAAACACGAACTTGGCCCTCTTACACTGTAATGAACATGCAAACCCCTTAGTGATAGTAAGCCAGACTCCTTCTAAGAAATTAAAACCTCACAAACACATTAAAAACAAACAAAAGTAGGGAGTCTAAAAGCAAAAATTGTACCGAAAAGCAATTAAAAAGACCGAAAATAAAGAAAGTTCAAAGGAGAAAGGGATCTCATAATACTTGGGTTGCCTCCCAAGAAGCGCTATGTAACACCCCGAAATATACCCTAGCAGTTTTCGGACGTGTTTAGGGTATAATAAAAGTAAAAGTATACTTATCCGAAATAAAATAAAGATAAAATAAAATAAGAAAGAACTTGGAATTAATACAACGGTTAAGGGTAAATTAATAAATTACCAATTCATGACCCAAGGGTCATAATATAATAAGTTCATATGCCAAAGTAGGAATATATAAGTTAAAATCAAAAGTAATAGAGAATCGGAGGACCAAAAGAGTAATAAAAGAAATATATTAGAATAAAATAAAAGAAATTCGAAGAGACAAGGGTTTCAAGGAAAGGGGGAGGAAGTTTCCTCCTTGGAAAGTGAAATAAAAAGGGGATAAGATCAAATAAGGAGAGGACCAAAAGAAATATCTCATTTTGGTTTTGGGAGAAAGAGAGAGCAAAAACGGATAAGAGAAGAAGAAGAAGAAGAAGAAGAGAAAAGAAAAGAAGAAAGAAGGAAAAGAAAAGAGAAGATCACAGGTATGGAACTACTAAATTTGAGTATGGAATTTGAGTATGAGTGTAAGGAACTAGGTATATTTATATGAAAACTATGAAGATTTGTATGGATACATGTCTGGGTCAGGTAAGGAATCGTGGAGTATTGGCATGGAAACTATGGAGCATGGAAGTCTAGTTTGGTCTAGAAAGTTTAGATACATGGTTTAGAACCCTCTATCTTGTGTATGGTTTGGGTTTGAGAACTTCTAAATGCATTTCGTGTAGGGTTGAGTTGAGAAGAGTTCTAAGGCTCCTAGATATGTGTTTTGGGAAGGGTCTAGTTGCAAGTTGAACCCAGCAAATTCCCTATTTTTTATCATATGCAAGAATTCTGACCTTTTAGAATGGTTTTGTGTAAGAAATAAAGGAATTTGATAGTAAGTCCTTCTAGTAAATTGTAGCCATCAATGAACTTTGATGTTAGGCTTTGAATTTTCGATTTAGACCTCTGTAAACCAAGCTATGGTCTTTTTTACCGAGGTCACCACTCAGATCCGGGTCGTCAGTTCGCCGCCCAGTCAACTACCAGACCTAAGAACGGGGTTTTTTGGGTCAGAAATAAAGGGAATTTGCTAGTAAATCCTGGTGGGGATTGTAACCACATCAATGAACTTGATGTTAGGCTTTGAATTTCTCACCAGGACTCCTCAGAGACCAAGTTATGATCTTTTTACTCTAAACGCTGAATAAGTAGAGGTCAGCCCCTAGAGGTCAGCCCAAAGAGAGGTCGGCCAGACTCATGCAAGAGAGGCCGCCAGACCTCAAACAAGAGGAGGCCGCACTCATGCAACAGAGGTCGCAGGAGGTCACAGACTATACAGAGGTCACAGACCATGCGCCAGAGGTCGTTGCACCTCATCCTCAGAGGTCACATCTCGCCTTGTGTAGCCTACCAAGCCTGTAGAGCTCAAATTGGCCCATTTCAGTCGTACCGCCAGATTTTACTATGTATGACCTCCAACTTGGAAGGTCATACTTCATCGGTCCTAACTCCGGCTTATGTTCGACTCTGGAAAGCCCATTGAGTCAAGAATACATTCATATACCTGAGTAACATGTTATATCACATGTCAAAGCAGATTTACAATTAATGAGAATAAACTAAAAATGATAATCAAAAGGGTAATAAAAGAAAGATATTAGAATAAAATAAGGAAGAAAATTGTGGAAGAGACAAGTGCTTGAAGGAAAGAGGGAGGAATTTTCCTCCTTGGAAAGTGAAATAAAAATGGGATAAGATCAAATAAAAAGAAGACCAAAATAAATATCTCATTTTGGTCTTGGGAGAAAGATAGAGAAAAAACGGATAAGAGAGAAGAGAAGAGAAAGGAAGAAGAAGAATAAGAAGAAGAAGAAGAAGAAGAAGAGAAAAGAAAAGAAGAAAGAAGGAAAAGAAAAGAGAAGATCACAAGTATGGAACTATGAATAATTGTATGGAACTACTAAATTTGAGTATGGGTGTAAGGAACTAGGAATATTTATATGAAAACTATGGGTGTATGGATACATGTCTTGGTTTTGTCTGGAACTTGTTACGTTTCGTATGGAAAAGTATCGATGTTTATACAATAGTATGGGTTTGTATAGTTCTGGGTATAAAAAGTATAGATTAGTTACGGTTTAGAAACCCTATCTCGCGTATTTGGCTTGGGTTCGGGGAACCTTAAACCTTACTCGCGTAGGGTTGAGTTGAGAAAAGTTCTAAGGCTCCTATAGTTGTGTTTTGGGAGAGGGTCTAGTTGCAAGTTTGAACCAAGAAAATTTCCCTATTTTTGATCATACTCAGTAGCCGGACCTTAGAACGGGTTTTTGGGTCAAAAATAAAGGGAATTTGGCAAGAATCCCTGGTAAATCAGAGCCACATCAATGAACTCACGCAGTTTTCAATTTCACCAACCCCCGTACTGCTATGGCCTTTTTTACTTAAATAGTTAAATGGGCGAGAGGTCAGCCCATAGAGGTCGGCCCAGCAGATAGGCCGCCAGACCTCATGCGCCAGGAGGCCCGGCGCCAGCCCTCACGCAGCCACAGGAGTCAGCTGCACTTCACGCCAGGCCCGGCAGAAGTCACCGCATTCCCCATGCAAAGCAGAGGTCGGCCACAGAGGTCGAAGAAACCTCATGCAGCCAGGCAGGCCGCTGCGCCTCATCCCGTAGGCCGCCAGACGTCGCCTGCAGCCCAGCCTGTCCCGCAGAGCTCAGCCTGTTCCAGAGCTCAGCTCACTCAGAGCCTGTACTGTCCAAGCCAGTTAGCCCGTCGATTTGACTATGTATGACCTCCAACTTCTAAGGTCATAACTCCTTCATCCGAACTCCGATTTAGGTGTTCTTGGACTCTATGGAAAGCCCATTGAGTCAAGAATACATTGATATTCCTAAGGAGGATATTAGGTGTCAGAAAAAGGTGTTAGACCGATCTTACCGAGGTCAGGTCAGCTCGTCCAGTTCAGGATTTGACTACATATGACCTCCAACTTCGGAAGGTCATATCTCCTTCGTCCGAACTCCGATTCGGGTGTTCTTGGACTCTATGGAAAGCCCATTGAATCAAGAATCCAGCCATAACTAGTATGATAAAAGTGGAACTCATATTAGGTCCATAAATAAGGAAAAAAAGTAAGCAGATATGATAATCATAGTATATCATGCATAATATAAGATAGCTATGAACAAGAAATAGCAACATGAGTAGTTTTGATATGAAAAGGAATATAGAAGAAAAGAAATGATAAGCCGAGAACACGTATAATTGTATGAGTGCTTAAGACGGATATTGAATGACAAGACATATATGATCGTTGCTTTCAAAGACTCCCGCTACACTTCTATCACGTGGGCGTGCACGACATATGATCAGTGCTTTGGCACATATACACCAGTGCTTTCGCTTCCATAGTGTTCCACACTTCTATTACGTAAGGTGCACATTGCTTTGCATCAGACTGCACTTCGTATATATCAGGGACGTAGCCCGTTTATTCTTATCTCCGTTCCAAGCAAGCGACGTTTATACGTGTATTCGAATAAGAAATGATAAAAAGGTAAATAGTTTGGGACAAGGGTACCTATAGTATTAGAAGAAGAAGTCTATGTTCTGCACTCCTATGGGAGATAGAACAGTCTGATAAAGCACAAGTAAAACGTACAAGTATAGAAATGTATAGGTATATGTCATAAGATATGATAGTATAATAAAGAACATGAAGATATAAGTTAACAAGATATAAGATGTTACCAAGAATGAGTACATGTACATGAATGATAGGCATAGATGAATATAAGAATGAGTAAACAAACATGCATGATAAAAATATGGGAATATATGTATTATAGAAAAATATGAGAAGCGTAATATGAAGCTACAAATATGAGAACGAATACAGATTAAAGTAATGATAGTATATATCGCATATGCCTGTGGAAATTTTATGTATGGAACATATATAAGCATGGGTATATGACAAGTATAGAATATGAAAAAAATGCAAAGTTAAGAATTAATGATTGTATATATTCGACATATGATTACCGAATGACAATAATGATTCTAAGATATGATATGGACAACATGAAACACATGGATTTGTCCGCTTAGAACCTAGTAGAGGATAGATGGGTATGCCTATTAGGAAAAACAAGTCCTAGCAGCATAAAGTTCTCGATATCGAGGCCCCGGGTTGTCAATGAGATAGGATCCCGGTTGATCACTTCGTGGCCCGAGCGGTCACCACAGCCCCTTCGTCTTTATAGATGGTCATTCTCGCAATGATACGCCTTCGCCCTTATAGACCACCGCTTCGCACGCTGAGAGCGCCGGCCCTTTATGTACTCACCGCATGAGTACAACGCTTTCTGCCCTTATAGTTTCCTTTATCCACTTCTAAGGTTTATGTGCATGAAACATAAAACAAATGATTTGAATATGACATGTGAAAAGATATGATATGATATGAGAAGCATAGCCCTGCTATGTGATGACAAGTTCTGTAACATGAGATTATACGATCCGACATGCTATATGAAAATGTATAAGAATGTAAAATGATCTGAAAAGCTAATATGAAAGAGAAAGTAATATGAAAAGTAAAACAGGAAAACAGTATATGAAATGAGTACATGAACACAGTACATAACGTAGTACATGAACATGTAATTGGAAAATGTGACATGATGACAAAAGATACGATAACAAAGAGCATATAACAAAGATATTAGTAAATAGAACATAACAAATGGTATATATAAGATATAACCAAGGAAAGTAATATATGTATAAGGAATATGACATGCATAGAATAGGATATGTAATATGAACCATTAGAGATAATAGATCAAATGATAAGTAATTAATAAGAATATAAGGATATGAATATATGATAGACATGTACTCCCAATGACTGTGAGGGAACATGCTATGAACACATGATAGAAATGCATAAGTAAGCAAGAGATAAGTAAAAGATGACAAAGCATGTGAATACAAAGAAAAGCATAGATAGGAGTTATGCCAAAGACAAGAGAACATGTGACATGCAATAGGAATGTAAAGATGATAACACAAAGTTATATGAATTTGCATAGATATATGAAAATGCATATGTATAAGCTTCATGGACGGTCACCATCGTGGTCATTCATGCTTATGTTCCCACTAAGCCGTGAAGTTTAGCACGTGTTCAACTGCGCACGTATGTACATACGATGTATGACATGACATCACACCAGCGCAGCAGGCCACCGTAGATAGGTGTTCACCGTGACTGCCTCCGAGATCTCTAATGTTTCTTGTATTAGGAAAAAAAAATGTACATGTATAAGTAAATGGGACTCAAGATATATGTATAGATTTTCATGGACACCACTGGGTGGTAGTTCTTTTGTAAATGAAAATGATTTTGTTATTACAGAAATTGTTTATATAAACTACAGTACAAGTTCAGCCTCGAGAAAGAACAAAATAATGAGTCCTGTGTGATATAGTCTCAAGACCAGACTGATTCTGATCCGCTGCTCGGCCTGGACGGATGGGGGTGTGACACAACTCCTGGAGAAGAATAAATTGGACAAACAATTCACAAAGTTTATGGAAGTGTTCAAGAAACTGCATATAAACATTCGATTTGTCACGTTGCTAGAAACGATGCCCATGTAAAAATCTATGAAGGATATACTATTAAAGAAAGAAGACTGGTCGTAATTTCAAGACAGTGAATCCCACTGAGGAATGTAGTGCCATCCTTCAGAGGAAACCGCCACGTGCCGAAAGACCCGCGCTTTACTCATTCCTTGCGCCCATTGGGAACTCCATCTGCAAGAGGGCCTCAGGTGACTCTCGGGAGCTAGTATAAACCTCATACAGCTTATCCATATCTCGCATCTGCCAGATTAGGTGAAGCCAGCCCACCACAAATACACCCAATTAGCGTATGTGTCACTAAAACATCCCAAGGGGGTGATAGAAGACGGTCTGGTAAAGGTAGACAAGCTTATCCTCCCGGCAGATTTCATCGTTCTAAACATGGAAGAAGATAAAGAAATACCCATAATATTGGGTAGACCATTTCTCCCCACTGGCAGGGCAATGATTGATGTACAGAGGGAATAGTTGAAATTGAGAGTACAGGATGACGAGGTCAAGTTCAATGTGTTTGAGGCCCAGCAGAGAGTGATACATGCTTCATGATAGAGACCGTAGAGGCTATAGTGTCTAGCCAAAGTGGTCCCACTGACCGTTTGGAGACTAGCCTGGTATAGAGTGAATCAAAAGAACTGGTAGAAAAGGTCAAGGAGTATGTGAAATGGATGGACTCCTTCCAGCCTAATAGAAGGAAATACTATGAACCCCTGCTTAAATTGCTCAAACGTCATACATCCTTCAACAAATACCACCCAAGACGGAGCAAAAGCCACTACCTGTACCATTTGAGGTATGCTTATCTTCGGGGGACGCTCCACCTTTACTAGTGATTATTTCAAAGATCCCCGACAACAAATGCAAGAAGATAAGTTATCGAGAGTACTCGCGATCACAAGGACGCCATCGGGCCGGTCTCTCGGCCGATTTAAAGGGGATTCGTCCTTTCTATGTGGCAAGACTGACTTTGCTAGAAGATGGTCATAAGCTCAAGTGAAGTACGTAGGAGACTAAATCCAACCATGAAAGAAGTAGCCCACAAGGAAGTGCTAAAGTGGCTAGATGCCGGGGTAATTTATCTTATTTCTAACAGTGCATGGGTGAGTTCGGTACAGGTTATGCCTAAAAAGGGAGGAACAATAGTGATAAAGACAGAGAATACTATATTGCTGCCTTCCAGAACAGTCATAGGTCGGCGAATTTACATTGACTACCGGAAATTGAATAAGGCCATCCGAATAGACCATTTTCCACTGCCATTTCTGGCTCAGATGTTAAATAGGCTGGTAGGGCATGAATATTACTGTTTCCTGGATGGGTATTCGCTACAATTAGATCGCTATAGCCCCAAAGGATCAAGATAAGACAACATTCACTTTCCCTTATGGTACATTCGCATTTAGGTGGATGCCCTTCGGACTATGCAATGCACTAGGCACATTTCAACGCTGTTCGATGACCATATTCTCATATATGGTTGAAAAGACAATTGAGGTGTTCATGGACGACTTTTCATTATTGGGTGACTCCTTTGACAATTGTCTAGAAAACCTGAGGTCGATGCTTGTTAGATGTGAAGAAACCAATCTTGTGTTGAATTAGGAGAAGTGCCACTTTATGGTATAGGAAGGCATAGTACTTAGGCACCGGATTTCTGCAAGAGGAATAGAGGTCGACAAAGCAAAGATTGAGGCAATAGAGAAACTACCCCCACCATCATCAGTAAAGGGCATATGAAGCTTTCTAGGACACGCAGGGTTCTATAGGCAATTCATAAAAGATTTTTCTCAGATTGTAAAGCCTTTGTCCAGTTTGCTAATTCAAGGGACACCATTTGATTTTGATGAGCAGTGTGTGCAAGATTTTGATGAGCAGTGTGAGCAGTATCGGCCCCCATAGTTGTAGCACCAGATTTGGACCTCCCCGTTTGAGGTAATGTACGATGCCAGTGACTATGTGATCGGAGTAGTGCTGGGACAGAAAAGAGAAAGGATATTTCAAGTTATCCACTATGCTAGCCGAACTTTAAATGATGTCTAGCTGAATTATGCCACCACTGAAAAAGAGCTATTAGCCATTGTTTCGCCTTTGATAAATTTAGGCCCTACTTGATTGGCAACAAGGTAATAGTGCTGACCATGGCCATTAAATTTTCAATGACTAAAGGATGCAAAAGCAGAGACTAATATGGTGGGTGCTCTATTGCAGAATTTGACCTAGAAATCAAGGACAAGAAGGGAACAGAGAACCTAGTCGCAGACCATCTGTCACGATTGGAAGGGTTTAGAGACGAGGCACAGGTTAATGATGATTTCCCATATGAGCAGCTCTTAGTAATTGAAGACACAAAGCTCGTTCCATGGTTTGTTGACTATGTGAATTACTTAGTGGCCAAGGTTATCCCTCTCGATTTTAGCTACCAACAAAAGAAGAGGTTCTTTGCACATTTGAAGCACTACTACTAGGAAGAACTTATTTTATACAAACATTATGCGGATCAAGTGATAAGGCGATGTGTACCGGAAAATGAAATGGGTAGTATTCTAAATCACTACACACCACGCATCATGTGGGAGGGACACTTTGGAGACCGGAAGAACGGCGACAAGGTACTTCAATCAGGTTTCTACTAGCCTAGCTTGTTCAAGGATGCGCACTAGTTTGTATCTACCTGTAATAAGTGCTAGAGAATGGGCGGTATTTCCAAACGGGTTGAACCACCCATGCGTACAATTCTAGAGGTTGAGCTCTTTGACTTGTGGGGGATGGACTTCTGGGTCCATTTCCCTCCTCATTCAGTAACTTGTATATTCTCCTCACCATGGACTCTCTCCCGAATGGGTAGAAGCAATCTTGAAATGACACTAATGATGCCAGTGTGGTAGTCAAGTTCCTTCGCAACCACATATTTACACGGATCGGCACTCCACGAGCATTGATCACAGATGGTGGTACTCATTTCTACAAAAAGTTAGTTGATAAGGTCTTGCAAAAATATGGTGTGCGACAAGCACTTCACTCACTTACCACCCACAGGCAAATGGACAGGTCGAGGTGTCCAATCAGGAGGTAAAATCTATTCTAGAGAAAACAATCAATAGTTCAAGGAAAGACTGGTCAAAGAAGATTGATGATGCCCTTTGGGCATATAGGACAGCATTTAAAACCCCATTGGGTATGTCGCCATTTCGACTAGTCTATGGGAAAGCTTGCCATTTGCCAATGGAATTAGAACATGGAGCATCTTGGGCAAGCCCCAGGATTACGAACATGGATAGTAAGGTGGCCCAGGAGAGAGCGGACTTTCTGACTAAGTGAATTAGATAGATTACGTAATGGGGCTTATGAGAATGCTTTCGAATCTATAAGGAAAGAGCGAAAGCTTGGCATGACAAACGCCATACGGGAGTTTGAGCCGAGGTTACTTGAGTCTTGTTGTTCAATTCTAGGTTGAAACTCTTCCCTGGCAAGTTGAAGTCAAAATTGTCAGGTCTGTTCACAGTGATTCAAGTATTTCCCTATGGAGGTGTCGAGATAATGCATCTAGGGAAGGGGTAGTTCAAAGTCAATGCCCAGAGATTGAAACCGTATTTTGGAGGATAATTCCATACGGGGAGACAGGACACCATTCTAAGCACACTTGGGGCAGCACAGTAAGGGTGTGGAAGGTCACCAACAGTTCAGTTATTTTTTCTGGTCTAAGTGTTGTGCGTTATAGGAATGTTGAGCTAACGATGTTCAACAAAGCGCTTCTTGGGAGGCAACCCATGTATTGTGAGATCCCTTCCTCCTTTGAACTTGCATTATTTTCGGTCTTTTTAATTGCTTTTCGGTACAATTTTCATTTTTGGACTTCCAACTTTTGTTTGTTTTTAATGTGTTTATGGATTTTAGAGACTCTTAAAGGGTGCGAAGCACAGTCTAAGGGATGTACATGTTCATTCACGATTAATGAGGGCCAAGTCGTCTTTTAAAGAAAATAAAAAATGGGACAAACTTTGCAGTACCTTGAGCGATGTTCTCTATGCCCTTTGCGTAGGAAAACAATTTTCATATCTGGCTTTCGGTACGCAACGACGCCAGAGCCACTAAGCGATGCGTGGCCCTTACCATACTTTACAGTGCGTCGTGGCGTGGTTCTCTATGCTGCTTGCGCCAATGTCTTCATAGCGGCGTAGAGCCCTACATCCTTGCGTGGCAGTATGATTTCTGAGCCCTTTAAATGTCAGACGGTGATCATTTTTCCCTCCGCTCGCATTTGGCCGCCCCCTTTCCTCTCCTATATCTTTTTTTAGTGTTTTGCAGATTCCTGGCCCTAGATCAGCCACCGCGGCCGAGTCAACTCGACCAAAGACGACGATCTGGCTCATTCTCGTGGCGGCACCGCCTTTTCCCGGAAGGTTCATTTCAGGGGCCCAGTGGATCTACCACGAGTCCTGATTCTTGGATCGTTCATCGGGAATGAGGTTTCCCCACCTCCAATGCCTTCTTCAACTTCACAATCCAGAACCACGGTTGGCAGACGCTCTATGCACCCCTTGTCCCCGGAGTGGCCCCGGTCGTGCAAGAGTTCCACTCCAATCTACCTTTCAAGGTCGACTCTGGATACTACGTCAGAAGCGAAGTGGGTTCTAGTTTAGTGCCCAGACCATCAGCCGGATTCTAGCGCTAGATGTGGCCCGGTCTGATCATAAAGCCACATTTTCTTACATAGATTATGAGCACTTGATGCAGGAGCTTACTCAAGGCCAGGGCGTGTGGAAACGCCAACCCTCGACTAGTGATTTCACGATTTACAGATGCATTCCTCGCCAGGTGACGCTGGAGTGCGGTATAATTTTTATGTGTTAAAATTAAGCCTACCCTGCATCTTAGCACAGTTATGAAGGACAAGATGATCCTCTATGCCGTGACGAGGGTTTTGAGTTTGACATCGGTGCATCATTGAGAGGGTGATTGGTCGACCCAAGGGAGATGCAGGGGCTACTGATCGCCCCTCGATTGCTCGGTTGTGCTTGAGGTCCCGATGTTGGACTCAGGAGCGGGTGCGCGGCCTTCCATACCACTACGGCGGGTGGGGCAGGCTGGTCGGATGAGAGGCCAGACGGTGTGCTGACAGTACCCGGTGCGGGGTGACCCCCCGGGACGGCGACCACCGAGGTCCCCCTCGGTTCGACTAATCCTAGCAAACCAGATCCATGCGCTCCCCACACGGTTTAACGGATATTGGAATGAGTCTCAGGAGCACCGTGTTGCCCTGAGTCAGGACATGGACGCCATCGGAGCCGAGATGGCCACCATTCACGCTAGCCAGGACCATATCACGTAGCAGGTTGCTCAACTCCTCTCTTTTCACACACCGCCACCGTCGCCGCCACCGTAGTGATTCTCTATGACGTATCTCTCTGCCTTTATTTTCTTTACGTCGTGGGGACATTGTCGGTTGGGTTGGTATGTGTGGGTATCTGGGGTTGGCTCGGTGTTATTTTTTATTTTTTATCTTTGCATGTTTTTAGGCATGTTTTTAGGTCTGTTTAGTTTATTTGTTGTTTTTTAGCATGTTTAAAGATCGGGCCTTGTTCACTATGTACCAGCATATTTTCATTTGGCAATGTTATGATATGGTAGTTTTTAGAGTTGGTATTAATTGTTCTCAGCCCTAGTTGACCATGATTGCAAAAATGGGAGTCATAGTAATCGCAGAAAGCCTGTGTTTCGATGAAATAGGGAACTCTAAGGTTGTTTGACAATCGGGACTGCAGTGTATAAACTTGAGAATAACCATGTTTGGCCACCCCTTTTAGATCTGAATCATTTCACGAGAGTAAGCGTGTAGCAGCACACACGTGATCTTCGGGTATGCCGCGATTAGGACTCACCATCTCAGAGTTCTCTGAACCTTGGAAAGTTTAAACACTAAGTGATCGATTTTAACCAGAAAAAATAGGATGCTTTGAGCGATTATATCTAAAAATAAAAATAAAAATAAAAAAATAAATAGAAAAAAAAAAGAAGCTTATGGTTCGGTATAAGTGGATCTTCCAATCGGAATCCCGGGCACGGTCGGAATTTATTCAAAGCCTAATTCCACACGACAATGGCGGGAGCCATTGACTTCCTTTGCTCGTTACATGGAATGAGGATGGATGATTTCCACCCAGTTTAGGCCCTCTCGAGGTTTGATTAATTAGGTGAAGTTCTAAGGGAACTGAATGCCCGGTGCCCTTAACCAACTAGTGGGGAATCACCAATGGATCCCCGCTATAAGAACCCTCACCTAAAACTTCTTGGTACTAGTACTCTTCCAAGTTTGTCTTAGAGTTAATTCCCTTAGGAGTAGTTGAAGTGAATAAATTGGTGCGTTCTCATTCTTCTGTGTTAAACCAATCCAAATAGGCAAGTTAAATTCAAGTTTGGGGGTACTGAAGTTGAGCTATACATTGAAGATCACACTCCAACTGCACTTAGACTCCTTGGGAAATATTATTAGTAAAAATGGGTTGACTTTGCTTGGTCAGCAGGAATGCAGTAATCTAATTCTTGAAAGTTGAACAACCTAGGTAGTCCCTGGATCTTTTGAATTGGTTCATGTTGACCCCTTCTTGTTGTTATCATGTGTACTAGACCCATATCGTCAGTGTTAGTTACACTTTATTCTTGCATGCCCTAGTTAGAGTCTATTCTTGCATGGGACAAGCAAGAAGCTAAGTTTGGGGGTGTTGATTTGAGTGAATCATGCATGCATTTCAGTAAAATTTCTATGTGTTTTTATAGCTCAATTGCATGATTCACATTCATATTCACTAATATTGCGCTAATCGCCCATACTATAATGTTTTATAGGGCATGTCGATATTGGAATAAAAAAGGAAACTAAATAATAAAAGAAAGAACCAGTGAGAAGCACGAAAAGTGCGGCGAGTGGGGCCTCGGTGCCGCGGCCCGAGGCACTCCACGGCTGGCGGCATGGTCTTCACGACAGCGATGAGCTACGGCTGCGGCGGGCACGAATGGAGGATTCCCGGTGGCTCGGGTGCGTAGGTGTACCCCCTCGCCATGGCGTAGCAAGGTCTCCTTTTCCAGAACAGGAGCATTAAAAACTCTGATTGTTTGGGCCATTGATGGGCCCGGATCCCAAGATAAAAAAGGGAAGCAATTTCGAGGCAAGGAGGGAGAATATCTTGTAGGGGATTGGAGGCAGACTGAACACAAGGAGAGACGGATAGAGAGAGATTGGTGAAGACGGATTCCAAGAGATCGAAGGCGAAGCCTTACGTATTCTTTTAATTCGTTTGATGCTAAAAATCTTTCAGTCTGTAATGAAAATCACTATGAACTAACTTTTCTCTCTAGGGTTTTGTCACCTCTAACCGCACCATTATGGATTAGTACATTAATTGAGGTTTATTTAATATTGATATGAATTTCTATGTTTGCTTTACTCCTGAATTTAATTACATGTCATTATTTGGCCAATTGTGGCATGCTAATTATTGGAGTCTGATATCGAGAGAAGATGACTCGTAGGGACATGGGTAAAGCAACACTTGGTCAATCAGGGAATAGAGATATCCCGCATTCCAAGTGTAGCACTAGGGTTTGCACATTCATGCATCTCGAAGTCGAGGGGTCGAAGCAGAGATGCAATACACCCCACTTAGAGATAGCTGACTATATCTCGAGGAAATCTTGTAAGCCGCGATCAGCATTTAACATAAATCATATGGAATATTAAATAAATACCCTATCTAGGTTAAAATCCATCAGGTGTGGTAGGCGAAGGCAAAACCCTATATTTCTCATCATTACCTTAAATTGAATTTTTAATATTAGGCTTTCTTTAAATCAATTAATTTAGTCATAATTCGCTATAGGACTAGATCTAAATATTGTCTAGATCATCACGCCAGTATTCAACACGCTTCTCTTCGTAGGAATGACACTTGACTAGCCACTACACTACGTGAACTCAAAGCATATACTTGCGCGCACATCTGCATTTTTACCAACTTTTGCATACTCACTTTTAGTCCTTCGTGGTTAAGGGCCTTAGGGCATTTCTAGTTCCACAGAACTTTACCCCGGACCTTTGAACGAACTTCAGGCCTCATTTGGCCAAATCATCCATCCTCTGTCCCATTTAGTGGGCAATGAAGTCAATGGCTCTCGACCGGTTAATTTCGGGGCATTAGGCTTTGAAAGCCTTGGACTATCTTTCGGGATTAGGTGGATGATCCACTTATTCCAAACCATACCATTTCCTTTTATTTCTTCTTCATTTTTTCTTTTTTCTTTTTTTTATTTATTTAGGGCTCAAAGGCGATCCTCTTTTTCTAAGGTGTCCCATCACTTAGGTGTTTAAACTTTCCAAGGTTCGTAGAACTCTTGCATGAGTGATCACGGAGTCAGGCATAGCCGAGATCACGTGTGTGTGCGCGCGATAGCTTACTTCGGGAAATGATTTCTTCAGATCTAAAAGGGGCGGCCATTCATGGTTATTCTCAACTTTATACAATGCAGTCTTCAATTGTCAAACAACCTTGGAGTTCCCTATTTCATTGAAACACGGGCCTTCTACGATTACTATGACTCCCCTTTTTGCAATCATGGTCAAAACTAAGATTGAGAACAATTAATACCAACGCTAGAAACTACCATATCATAATATTGCCAAATGCAAACATGCTGGTACATAGTGAACAAAGCTCGGTCTTTAAACATGCAAAAAACAAACTAAAGGCGATGAAAAGTAGACACAAACATGCAAAGATAAAAATAAACAAAAAAATAACACTAAACTGGCAGGTATACCCACACATACACTTTAAACTTAAAGCGGACGGTGTCCTCGTGTGAAAGAAAATAAAGGCATAGAGATACGTCCTAGAGAATCACTGCGGTGGTGGTGGTGGTGGCGGTGTGTGAAAAGAGAGGATCTGAGCCAATTGCTATGTGATATGGTCCTAGCTAGAGCGAATGATGGCCATCTCGGCCCTGATGGTGTCCATGTCTTGACTCGTGGCAACACGATGCTCCTAAGACTCATCCCACAATGTGTCAAACCGTGCAGTGAGCGCATGAATTTAGTCTGCCAGGGACTAAGTCAAACTGGAGGGGACCTCAGGGTCGCCGTCCTAAGGGTCGCCCACACTAGGTGTGGCTGCTACGGCATCATCGTCGGTCTCCTCATATGAATCGCCCAGGCTCCCGAACTTCACCTTGGGCAGTGGTATGGGTAGGCGCTGTTGCACTGCTCTCGGGTCGACATCGGGACCTCGACGAGTGGCATGACGAGTAATCGGAGAGGTAGATCAAGGCCTCGGTGCATCTCCCTTAGGTCAACTCAGTCAATCCTCGCTCGATGATGGACCCGATGTCAAACTGGAAACCCTTGGTCATGGCGTATAGGAGGATCATCTTGTCCTTCGTAATTGTGCTAAGATGTAGAGTAGACTTGATTTTTACACATAAAAAATTATACCAGACCTTAGCCACGAGCGTGAGGGAGTGCATATGAAAATTGGTGAAATCACCCGTCGATGGTTGGCGTTTCCACACGCCCTGGCCCTAAGTGAGCTCTATTGGCGCTCATAATGCGTGTCGGCAAATAGTGCTCACATCTTTCACTTGTGCGTCATCCGATGACTAAGTCGAGGTGATGTCCGGGCACCAAACTTCGACCCACTTGCCTCCCGAGCAACGGTGGTGCCAGCCTTGAAGCGAGATTTAGAGTGGAACTCCTGCGGCCCCGGGGCCGCTCTGCAGGACGGCTGAAGCGTCACACCCGACCATAGTTCTTGATAGTGAAGTTGAAACGCGTGGGGTGGGAAACCTCGTTCTAGGACAAACGAGAGGTTGAACAGGGACTCGTGATAGATCCGCTCGGCCTCCCGAGAAATGAACCTGTGTGGATCCTCATAAGGGGGTGGTGTCGCCCGTGAGGTGGAGTCGGATCGCTGTCTTTTGGCTGGGGTCAACTTCCTAGGAGCCACGATGATCAATTTAAGGCTAGAGATCTGCAAACACTAAAAAAAAAATGAAAGAGGGAGAGGAAAGGGTGGCCAAATTCGTATGGGGGGAAAATGAACAGCCAAACGGATATTTAAAGACCAAAAATTTGCGCCAGCTCACGCCCCATGAGTGTAGGGCTCTGTTGCAGTGACTTATCGCTATGATGGCGTAGTGCTCTATCTTCTTTACATACTAGAGTTGGATAAGATAGCGACGTAGGTTCCCTGCCCATTGTCTTAGAAAGTTAGATAACGAAAAATTCCCTCTGTGTAGCGTAAAGGTGCATGACATACTAGAAAGTATGGACCCAGATTTTCTTTTCTTTTTAAAACACGAACTTGGCCCTCTTACACTGTAATGAACATGCAAACCCCTTAGTGATAGTGCTTGCACCCTTCGGTAGCCCTGAAAAACTCACAAACACATTAAAAACAAACAAAAGTAGGGAGTCTAAAAGCAAAAATTGTGCCGAAAAGCAATTAAAAAGACCGAAAATAAAGAAAGTTCAAAGGAGAAAGGGATCTCATAATACTTGGGTTGCCTCCCAAGAAGCGCTATGTAACACCACAAGTAACACTGCGGTTTTGGATGTGTTTAGGGTATAATAAAAAGTAAGTATACTTATCAGGAAATAAAATAAAGATAAAAATAAATCAGAAAGAACTTGGAATTAATACAACAGTTAAGGGTAAATTAATAAATTACCAATTCATATTGAGGTCGTAATATAATAAATTCATATGGCAAAGTAGGAATATGCATAAGTTAAATCAAAGTAATAGAAATTGGAGGACGAAGAGTAATAAAGAAATATATTAGAATAAAATAGAAGAAAATTGTGGAAGAGACAAGTGACTTGAAGGAAGGGAGGAAGTTTCCTCCTTGGAAAGTGAAATAAAGGGGATAAGATCAAATAAGGAGAGGACCCAGAAAGAAATATCTCATTTTCAGTTCGTAGGGGAGAAAGAGAGAGCAAAAGCGGATAGAAGAAGAGAGAAGAAGAAGAGAAGAAAAGAAAGAAGGAAAAGAAAGAGAAGATCACAGGTATGGAACTACTAAATTTGAGTATGGAATTTGAGTATGAGTGTAAGGAACTAGGTATATTTATATGAAAACTATGAAGATTTGTATGGATACATGTCTTGGGTTGTAAGGAATTGTGAGTATTGGTATGGAAACTATGGGAGTATGGAAGTCTAGTTTTGGTCTAGAAAGTTTAGATACATGGTTTAGAACCCTCTATCTTGTGTATGGTTTGGGTTTGAGAACTTCTAAATGCATTTCGTGTAGGGTTGAGTTGAGAAGAGTTAAGGCTCCTAGATATGTGGCATGTGTTTGGAAGTGCAGTTGTGAGTTGAACCCGGCAAATTCACATTACATCATATCACGTGTGGACCTTAGAATGGTTTTTAGGTAAGAAATAAAGGGAATTTGATAGTAAGTCCTTCTAGTAAATTGTAGCCACATCAATGAACTTGATGTTAGGCTTTTGAATTTCTCGATTTAGACCTCTGTAAACCAAGTTATGGTCTTTTTACCGAGGTCAGCTCAATTAGATGCAGTCGGGTCCGATTCGGCCGGTTCGGGTCAACTAGCGGACCTAAGAGCGAGTTTGGGTCAGAAATAAAGGAATTTGTTAGTAAGTCCTTCGGTAAATTAACCACATCAATGAACTTGATGTTGGCTTTCAATTTCTCAATTAGGACCCACAGTAGACCAAGTTATGATCTTTTACTCCTAAGCGGTTAAATGGGCGAAATTCGGCCCTGAGGTCGTCAATGGAGGTGCAGGCGGAACCTCATGCGTGAGAGGTCGTGAGACCTCATACGGTGAAAGTCGGCGGACCTCATGCAAGCGAGGTCATTAAGTCGGCGGACCTCATCTGGCAGGTGGGGTTTCGTGCGGCCGAAGGTCGGCGAGACCTCCTCATCTGTAGAGTCGGTAGACCTCGTGCTATGAAACTCGGCTGTCTGTAGAGCTCGGCTTCGTCCGACAGAGGTGACCAGTGATTTGACTATGTATGACCTCCAACTTTGGAAGGTCATAACTTCATCGTCCGAACTCCAGTTCGGGTGTTCTTGGACTCTATGGAAAGCCCATTTAGTCAGAATACATTCTATACGAGGAGGATGTTGGGTGTCAGACCAAGGTAGAGCAAGCTCAACCGAGGAATTGAAGTCCAGCTCGTGCGGAATTTAACTACGTATGACCTCCAGCTTCGGAAGGTCATAACTCCTTCGTTCGAACTCCGATTTGGGTGTTCTTGGACTCTATGGAAAGCCCATTAGTCGAAGTGTGATATGCCTAAGGAGGGATATTGGGTGTCAGACCAAGGTGTTAGACTGAGCTCACCGAGGTCAGGTCTGCTCATCCAGTTCAGGATTTGATTACGTTTGACCTCAGCAGGAAAGTGCTGCTCCCTTAATTAGAACTCCGATTTGGGTGTTCTTAGAATCTATAAAAGCCCATTGATTTAAGAATACATTGATATGCCTGAGGAGGATATTAGGTGTCAGACTAAGGTGTTCGTGAATCACTAGGTTAGGTCTATTTCGTCGATTCGAGATTTGATTACGTTTGACCTCCAACTTCGAAAGGTCATAACTCCTTCGTCGAACTTTCAGGTCGGTATTCTTAGACTACATGAAGCCGGTGAGGTCAAGAATCGATGATATGCCTGAGGATGTTAGATATCAGACCAAGGTGTTAGACCAAGCTCACCGAGGTCGGGTCAGCTCGTCAGTGAGGATTGACGATATGACCTCGACTTCGAAGGTCATATCTCCGCCGTGGAACTCGATTCGGGTGTTCTTGGACTACATGGAAAGCCATTGGAGTCACGAGATCCAACCATACATGGTATGATAAAGTGGAACTCATATTAGGTCCATAAATAAGGAAAAAAGCAGGTAAGTAGATATGATAATCATAGTATATCATGCATAATATAAGATAGATATGAACAAGAAATAAATGACATAAGTGATTTTGATATGAAAAGGAATATAGAGAAAAGAATAAAATGATAAACTCGAGAGAACACGTATAATTGTATGATGCCGTCGGATATTGAATGACAAGACATATATGATCAGTGCTTCAGCACTCCTACTAGTGCTACGGCGCTTCTATCACGTGGGTAGGCACGTACATATGATCAGTGCTTTGGCACGTATACATGACCGGTCTTCGGCCTCACGCTAGTGTTAGACACTTCTGGCCGTGGGCAAGCCGTCTACGTTCTATCTTTATGCTTTGGCCCGCAGCCCGGGTATATATTATGCAGAGTCGTTCATTCTTTATCTCGGTCGAAAACAGCGAATGTTTATACGTGTGTGTCGAATAAGAAATGATAAAAAGGTAAATAGTTTGGACATGAAGGTGCAGGGTATTAAGAAAGTCATGTTGCACTCCTATGGGAGATAGAAACCGATCGATAAAGCACAGTAAAATGTACAAGTATAGAAATGTATATAGGTATATGTCATAGATATGATATTATAATAAGTACATGAAGATATAAGTTAACAGATATAAGATGTTACAGGAATGAGTACATGTACGAATGATGACATAGATGAATATAAGAGAATGAGTAAATAAAATACACGATAAGTAAAGAATATATATGAGAAGCGTAATATGAAGCTACAAATATGAGAATGAATACAGTTAAAAGTAATGATAGTATATATCATAGCCCATCCTTGATAACAATAGTTATTCGTGCTTATAAGATATGTACCGAAAAAATGTAAATGACCTTGAATGAACCATGATATGATAATAGAGTATAAGATTACATATGTGCATGTAAATTATATGTATGGAACATATATAAGCATGGTATATAACCGTATAGAATATGACATAAGTATACGATATGTTATATGTATATGTACATGTGTAAGAGTGAGTTATGAATATAGAAAAATGCAAAGATAAGAATAAAATGATTGTACATATTGCATATGATACAGATAATCCATAATTATTCGGGAATATGAGATATGCGAACATAAAATACATAGTTATGCCTTAGGAACTTTGGTTGAAGGATAGATGGGCATGCTTATTAGGAAAACAAGAGTCTGTGACGCCACAAACACGTCTCGAGGCCTGGATTTGGGTGATGAGATAGATCCGTTTGAATCACGGTGGCCGAAAAGAGGTCACCTGAGGGCCTTCGGGCCTTATAAGACCTTGTTCGCCGCAGTGAATACAGCGCCGAGCCCTTATAGACCAGCATTTCTGATAGTGTTTGGCGCCTTAGGCCCTTATAGTTTCCTTTATCTACTTCTAAGGTTTTATGCGACTGAAACATAAAACCAATATGAATTTGAATATGACATGTGAAAAGATATGATATGAGATGAGAAGCATAGCATTGCTATGTGATGATAAGTTCTGTAACATGAGATTATATGATCCGACATGATATATGAAAATGTATAAGAATGTAAAATGATCTAAAAAGTTAATATGAAAGAGGAAGTAACATGAAACAGTACATGAATACAGTATATGAAATAAGTATATGAACACAGTACATGAACAGTACATGAACAGTACATGAACATAGAAATAACAAATGGTATAGTATATAACCATGAAAGTCATATATGATAGACATACCTAAATGAATAGATGGAACATGCTATGAACACTCGATAGAAATTCATAAGTGGTAGAGCAGTGAGATAAGTAAAAGATGACAAAGCACGGGAATATAGTAAAAGTATGAATGGGAGATGTCAAATCTGAGAGGGAACATGTGACATGCAATAGGAATGTAAAGATGATAAGTAATAAAGTTATATGAATATGTATAGTCATAACTGAAATGCATATGTATAAACTGTGACGATCGCCGTGGTGGTTGTCATGTATCTTCCCACTAAGCGTAAAGGCATACGGGTGTTCAATACGTGTGAGTGCAGTAGAAGACAGGATAGAGGACGGGACATCCCACATCCTGAATGAGCAAGCCAACTTCCGGAGATAGGTGCTCAGCTACTTAGCTGCAGCGATCTACGAGGTTTGTAATAGAAAAATGTACATGTATAAGTAAATGGGACTCGGTATGTGTATAGATTTTGATGGACACCACTCACAGTTTGTAGTTTCTTTTGTAAATGAAAATGATTTTTTTTTATTAAGAGAAATTGTTTATATAGCACGGAGTACGAGTTCGGCTCACGAGAAGAGCCAGGTCGTGAGTCTAGTATATGATGGGTGGTTCTGTTCGAATCCACCATTCGGGTCGGATAGGGGATGGGGGCGTTACACGCTATGTTTAATGTCGTTAGCTCGACATTCTGCGGCGTGACACGGACCAAAATAACTGAGCTGTTGGTGACCTTCCACACCACTTGTCTGCCCCGGTGTGCTGAATGGTGTCTTCTGTGAGATTCTCCTCCAATACGGTTTCAAATCTCGTATTGTTTGTGAAGCTTGTCCCTTCTCCCGGATCCTCTAGGTATATTGATCTAATTGTGGCAGGAATACCCATCTAAATAGTAAAGTCACATGCCACACGGCTTATCTAACATACGATCAAATGGCAATGGAAAATAGTCTTTTCAGTGTATATTCAATTTTAAATAATCAATGCAAATTTTCCGACTTTATTATTTGCATTCTATTGACAATATATTATTCTCGTCTTTATCCTTTGTTGTTCCTCCCTTTTAGGCCTGACACAATAGGACCTCCCATTACAATGGAAATAGGATAATAACCTGACATCTAGCCATAGGTACTTCCTTACAAACTTCTTCTTTCGCTGGTTGGATTGATCTCCTCTCTGTAGCCTAAGGCTTATGACCATCTACAAGCGAAGGAGTGTCTTCCGTGAAGGAACTGAATCCCATTCATCGACGAGAGACCGACCCAGCGCGTCCTTGTGATCACGAGTACTCTCGATAACCTCCTTCAACCCTCTCCCATCGGGGATCTTCCGGAAATAATCACTAGTATGGTAGGCGTCCCCCAGATAAGCGCCTCAAATAGATTTGGGTAATGGCGGCTTTGCTCCGTCTTGGGTGGTTGTTGAAGGATGGCAGCGTTTGGCTTGATTCGCCTACGGGTTCTGTATTTCAACTAATTAAATTTGGAAGAGTCCATCCATTTACATACTCTTTGACCTCTTCTCCCAATTCTTCTTATTCACTCTGTACCAGGCTAGTCTCCAACGAGTCAGTGAGACCACTTTGGCTAGACACTATAGCCTCTACGGTCTCTATCATGAAGCATGTATCACTCTTTACTGGGTGTCTCACAGCCTCAAACACATTGAACTTGACTTCTTCATCCTACACTCGTAATTTCAACTCTCAGTTGCATCAGTATTACCACACTTACATTAGTGAAATGGTCTGATATTATGGGTATTTCTTTATCTTCTTCCATGTCTAAAACGATGAAATCTTCCGGGAAGATAAACTTGTCTACCTTTACCAGAAAGTCTTCTATCACCCCCACCTAGGATGTTTTGGTGACCTGTCTGCTAACTAGAGTGTGACTATAGTTAGGCGAGCTTCACCTAATCCCAGTCGTCTGAATATGGATAACGGCATAAGGTTTATACTAGCTCCCCAGTCACACAAGGCCCTCTCAAAGATGGAGTTCCCGATGGTACATGGAATAGTAAAATTGGCTAGGTTTTTCAGCTTTTGTGGCAATTTCCTCTAAAGGATGGCACTACATTCCTCGGTGAGATTCATTGTCTCGAAATTCAACAGTCTTCTTTTCTTTGACAGTATATCCTTCATGAATTTTACATAACTAGGCATACGATTACAGCATCGACAAATGGAATGTTTATATGCAATTTCTTGAACACTTCCATAAACTTTGTGAATTGCTTGTCCAATTTATTCTTCTTCAGGCATTAAGGATACGGAATTGGGACAGTGGTTTCAATCATGGTTAGTCGATCTTTAGCCTCGGTTTCTTCTTCCACAGACTTTTTCTTGGGAATTTGTTCCACTCTATCTTGTCATTCTTGCGAAGTGGATTACTTCTCTAGGTTTCTACCTCTCCTATCAGCGGTGGTTGCCACTGATATTGCTAATTCTCGCCGCTACTCGATGTGACGACTTTACATGTTCATTACCTTCTCGTCTCGGGTTCACCTATAAGTTGCTAGGTAATGATCTGTGTTGCCTCTCAGTCAACAATGTCATTTGGCCTATTTACACTTCCAGTTTTTTGAGTTGAGCCCCTTGATTCTGTAGCTGAGTGGATTGGTTTTGTAGCTATTGTGCCTGATTTTGGAATGTAGCCTTCGTCTTATTCATAAATGTGCTATAGAAAGTCATCATATGAGCTAAGGCTTCTTCCAAATCCACTTTCTTCTCAGGTGGCGGCTTGCTCGCTTGAAGTGGTGGCATCTTATTCTTGTTGTTCCTCGACCATAGTTCTTGTGCTATGATTATTGGATCACCTCTCAACGCGGCCTTGATTCGGTCCCGATTCTAGTACCTGTTATGATACATATTACCTTCATATTGTCTCTACTGTTGTTGATTTTGCTGATTCACATACTGTGCTTGCTCTACTATCATCTGCCCCGACTGACACTCCATAGTATTGTGTTGTCCTCCACAAGACTCGTAGATCTCTAGGGTTATTACGAGATAGCATTCAACGTACCTTGGCACATGTAACTATTTAGTTAAGCTGTCGCGATATGGTTTACCAAATTGCGGAAACCGTGTCTGCTCCATTGGGACTTCCTGAGTCTTGACCTATCTCGAGGCCAGCGATTAGTATTAGTGGTTGTATCTTCAATATCTCATAAGCGATCGTAGTCTTTTCCTTCGGGCACCTCTTGTTGAGGCATCGTGATTGTCCTAGGCCAGATCGCCGTCGTTTATAGAACGTGTGCACTTGAGTCCACCTAGTTAATCTGTGATGTGGGCATCTCCTCAGTAGCTCATGAAATCTGTCCCAAGCCTCGACCAAGTTATCCCCCTTGAATTGTCTGAGTGTGTTAATCTATTGCACCAGTTGTGCGATCTTTGTTGGTGGGAAAATTTTTGGTCAGAAATTTCTGCACTAAGTCATTCCATGAGGTAATGGAATCCGGTGGTTGGCTCTAGTCGACCAACCTTCGATCATTGAAAAGTGACAATGGGAATAGACAACATCGAGCTGTACATTTACTCCATTATACTTGTTGTCAATCGCGAGACTTCAATAAAACTGTCAGATGTGCATTCGGATTCTCACTAGGCAACCCATGAAGCTGTATACTGTGGAGCACTTGCAAAGTTACTCCTTTCGGCTCAAAGTTGTTAAGCTTAGATGGAGTGGTGCCGATATAGTTAATTTGAGCAATTTGTGGGTGGCAGCGAACTCCTCGAGTAGCATATCTGGATTATCGGTGTATAAAGGATGTTGGCACGATCTCTATGATTACTGTCCGATACATTTCACCTATGGTTCATTCCTTTCTTAAAACTACCCTTCATCCTCTTGATTCTGCATGATTTTAAATTGGTTTGCGTGTGCTTCTTTGTGTCGATGTGTCGCAGATTACAGTTCGGGGTCGAATGGAAGTAATTCCTACGATCTTGTCTTTGCATGCACACTAATTGCTTTCACGAAATCACGAAGTACGAAGTCGAGACGAGTCTGACTTTATATGAAAATAAACGAAATACACAAAACAAAGAATAATAAAATGATTAATAAGTAAAAGAACTAAATAAATAAAAATTTATCAAAGTACAATCTATGTACTTTGTTGTCAATATAAACACTAAACTTCTCCCCCTCTTGGCTTGAAAACTTGTGAGTACGAAAGTGAGTGTTTAAAAGTTGAGTAAAAATCTGGACTCGTCTGTGTAGTATATGCGTGTCAAGTTCACGTAGTGTAGTGGCTACTCAAGTGTCGTTCCCACGTAGAGCGTCTTGTGCGGCTTAGTGACCTAGACAATATTTGGATCCGATCTTATGGTGGTGTGACTAAATTGCTTATTTAAGGAAAGTCGATATTAAAATTTTGATTTAAGATAAAGATGAGAAAAGTAGGGTTTTGCCTTCGCCTACCACACCTGATGGATTTTGACCTAGATAGTGTATTTATTTAATATTTCATATGATTTATGTTAGTGGGTTGATCCCATGCCTCTGAAGATATTCTCTCAGATATAGGTGCCTATCTCACCGAGTGGGGGTGTATTGCATCTGCCTTTGACCCTGACTCAGAGATGCATAAATGTGCAAACCTTTACACTTGGAACGCGGGATATCTCTATTCCCTTATTGACTAAGTGTTTCTTTACCCATGTCCCTATGAGTCATCTTCTCTTAATATCAGACTTCTAGCATTAGCATGCCACAATTGGCCAAATAATAGCATGTAATTAAATTCAGGAGTAAAGCAACCATACAAATTCATACCAATATTAAATAAACCACAATTAATGTATTAATCCATAAAGGTGCGGTTAGGGTTGACAAAACCCTAGAGAGAAAAGTTAGTTCATAGTGATTTTCATTATAGACTAAAAGTTTTTCATCATCAAATGAATCAGGAAAAGAAATACAAAAAAAGCCATCTTTGTAATCTCTGGAATAAAATGCCACCCAATCTCTCTCCTATCCATCTCTCCTTGTGTTCGATTACGCCTCGAATCCTCTCTTGCCTCGAAATTGCTTCCTTTTATATCTCGAGATTCGAGGCCATCGATGGCCTGTCGGAGTTTTAAAGCTCACGTCTAGAAAAAAGGACTTCGCTATGCCGCGACGAAGGAGGCTACTTAGCGGCGTGCCGAGGCCAGAATCAGTCAATCACGGTTGTTGCCTCGTAAGGCCCTCCGCATTTGCTTTCTGACCCTTTCCGCGTGGAGTGCCTCGCTCTTCTTTGATGCCCAGGGCTCCAACGCACTTCTCATTACTTTCTCTACTTTGGTTCTTTTTCTTATTATTTAGATTCCTTTTATTCCAATATTGACCATGTCTATGTGCATTATAGTATGGGGGATTA
This sequence comes from Tetrastigma voinierianum, assembly GCA_016808115.1. Classification (NCBI taxonomy): domain Eukaryota; kingdom Viridiplantae; phylum Streptophyta; class Magnoliopsida; order Vitales; family Vitaceae; genus Tetrastigma; species Tetrastigma voinierianum. Next base: position 178,247 of record JAEQBH010001367.1, read on the forward strand.
GCGTAATATTAGTGAATATGAATGTGAATCATGCAATTGAGCTATGAAAACACATAGAAATTTTACTGAAATGCATGCATGATTCACTCCGATCAGACAGCAAATCCACTTCATGTAGTGATCTTTTCTCTTCTTTGCTTCATATAGCATGCATGTAACGAAACACACGAAATATACTCAGAACATGCTAAAAATAGGGCGGAAAGCTTCTAAATGCAGGGATCAACATGTGAAATTAATAGTACTTTATAACTCTCATCATATGCATTTTCTCCAAATGTAATTACTTTGACTCAAGCACATCACGAATTCAGTGATATCTAACATCAATATGCTTCGATCTTGAATGGAACATCGAATTCTTGAAGAGGGGAATGGCACTCAAGCTATCACTGTAAACAACATACTTCTCTGAGTACATACAGTGCTTCTAAATTTTCTCATCCACAAAGCTTCCTTACAACCCTCAGTAATAGCAATGTACTCAGCTTTTGTGGTGGATAATGCAACACATTTTTGCAACTTGGATTGCCAAGAGACAACTCCCCCTTCAAAAGTCATCAAGAACCCTGAAACAAACTTCCTGGAATCAACATCACCTACCATGTCTGAATCTGTGTACCCATCTAGCATAGGCTCACCACTACCAAAACACAAACACACCTTGGAAGTACCTCTTAGATATCTTAGTATCCACTTCACTACTTCCCAATGCTCCTTCCCATGATTAGTAAGAAACCAACTAACAACTTCAACTGCATGAGCGATGTTTGGCTTGGTACAGACCATAGCATACATCAAACTACCAATAGCAGATACATAAGGAAATTTGTTCTATAAAGCAATCTTAATAAGCCTTATAGTAGCGTGTCCGAGTGTCTAACACCGACACGCCGGGTTTGGATAAGGTCGGACACGCCACGTGGCGAAGCCGTTGACCAGATAAGTAGTCAATTGTGACAATGTGGACAATTTTACCAAGACACACCACAAAGCACGCTAAAATCTAGCCATAATTCTTAAAAACCCATAACCTTTTGAATTTATTTGGCTATGTTCTTCACTTTAGCATTCTTTCATATATCGGTAAAATATCGATGGATATTTTAAAAAAAATATTGGTAAAGAAAAAATTATATAAAATTTGAGGAACATATTTTTAAAAAGTCTAAAAATGACCAAATTAAGCAAAAATATGAGTTAAAGACAATATTCATATTTTGTTGTCAAAAAATTCATATTTAATGCCAAAAATGTCAAAATGAAGATCAACGTTGCAATGAAAAATTCATCAAAATGAAGATCGACGTTGCAAATTCATATTTGTAAGAACAATGTTTGAACACTTGTTTTTTATTTATTTAAATTGCTTTTTAAGGATAATATTTTTAAGGATAATTATTTTTTTATTATTTTATTATGTCGTGTCCTTACCGTATCCATGTCCTAGTTTTTTTAAATTTGTCGTGTCCCACTGTGTCATATCCCCGTGGTCGTGTCCTTGTCTGTGCTTCCTAGCTTTGCTCATCTCTTTCATATCTTTCTCACTTGTAGGACACTGCTTAGAGTTAAGCTTTAAGTGGCCTGCAAGTGGAGTGAAGAACCCTTAGCCTTTCTCGTATATGTTCAATTTTCAAGAATCTTCAATGTAGCTTTCTTGAGATAACCAAAGCTTCCTATTCTTCCTATCACGGGAGATCTTTCATGCTGCATTCCTGGCTTCGCCTAATTCAAGTCTTCATGGAAAACTTTGTTAAGCCTTCTTCAACCTTCAATCTACAGAATCATGACCAATTATCAACATACAGGAGGAGGATAATAAAATCATCATCAAAGAACTTTCTAGTCAATACACAATGATCATATGTGGTTCTAATGTACCTATGACTCATCATGAAAGAGTCAAACTTCTTGTACCATTGTCTTGGTGCTTGCTTGAGTCCATACAAACTCCTCTTTGACTTCCACATAAGATTTTCTTTTCCTTTGACTTCAAACCCTTCAGGTTGCTACATGTAGATTTCTTCTTCCAAATCACCATGAAGAAATGCAGTTTTCACATCAAGTTGCTCAACTTCTAAATTCAAGAGAGTGGCAAGACCAAGAGCAACACGAATAGAGGACATCTTTACCATTGAACCCCTTCACAACCAATTGTGCATTGTACCTAAGTTGTGAGCTCAGTTTTCAATCTATACACCCATTTGTTTCTGGGAGCTTCCTTTCCTTATGATAACTTCACCAAGTCATAGGTGTGGTTTTCAAATAAGGAGCTCACTTCTTCTTGCATGGCTTTAACCCACTCTTTCTTACTCATATAAAATGGAGTCTTGGTAAGTTTTTGCCTCTCCTCCATCAATAAGCATCACATATTCATTCAGAGGATATCTTGTAGAAGGTTAACGCTTTCTAGTAGATCTTCTCAATGATGGTTCATATGGTGGTAGTGGAAGTTCTCCATCAACTTGTTCAATTGGCTCGACATCATCAACTGTAGGGTCATCTTCATTTTTAGTGACACCATCACCTTCCTGTAACTCTCCCCCATGATTAGCATGCACTGTAGGCGGAACAACTGGATCAATTCTAATTGAAATTTCAGCATAGGAACTAGCTTTCTCAACCTTGTCACCATCATCAACAAGTTGTTCTTCAAGAAACACAATATCTTTGCTTCTAACAATCTTCCTGCTCATTGGATTCCATAGCCTATACCCAAATTCTTCATGACCATACCCCAAGAAAATACATGGTTTTATGAAACATCTTTTCTTGTCCACACTCTTTCAGGTGCATCACCTTTTAAAGGAATTGGTGGAGAAAGGTTTATCAAGTCAATTGATGTTCTCATAGCCTCTCCCCAAAAGGACTTAGGTAGCTTAGAATGAGAAAGCATACACCTAACTTTCTTCAATGGTCGTCTCATTCTCTCAATCACACCATTTTGTCGAGGAGTTTTAGGCATGCTCTTTTCAAGTCGAATGCCAAGTATTGCAATACTTTCAAATGACCTCCTAGTACCACCACTATTGTCCGCTTCTAACAAAGATTTAATTTTCTTCATATTTCTTCATTCGCATGAGTCTTTAAAGGCGTCTAGCACTTGATCTTTAGTTTTCAAAGCAAAACCCCAAACTTTTCTAGGGTGATCATCAATAAAAGTCACAAAATAAAGTGCACCACCAACAGTTCCAGTTTGCATAGTACAAACATCAATATGAATTACATCAATAACATTTGGCCTTCTAGATGGTGGACATGTGTGAAATGCAACTCTATGTTTTTTATTAACTAAACATTGATCACAAGTTTTAAGAGGAATACGTTGCAAATTTGGCAAGAATTGCTTTCCAACAAGAGTTTGAAGTCCTTTCTCACTAATGTGACCAAGCCTCCAATGCCAAAGTCCAATTCTTACATCTCGCTAAGCCGCACTGATCTCTTCTTTATGTAGCATAGCTTCCATGACATATTGGGTGTTTTCTTTCTTTCCTCTTATTAATTACTAAAGAGCCTTTGTACTTAAATTTTATTTTCACTAAAGAATTTGTGAATCCTCATCATTAAGAGTTTGTCTCAGGATATTATCAACACCATAACATCCCAAACATGTCCAAACATCCCGGCTGCACCAGCCTGCTCCAACAATAGCCTCAGCCTACCAATCCTCAACGCCCATAATTTCAAAATCATTGTTTCCCATTCTAACATTACCAAAATCACCAGTTCTGTAGGAAGTGAAAAAGTCATTATGAGAAGTAACATGGAATGAGGCACCAGAATCAATTACCTAGTTGTTATCTTAGGTTGCAAGAATGAAACAACCATCATCAATCACAATCATAATATGACCTTCAGCAGCAATTGTATTAGTCTCTTTATTTTCTTTCTTCACTTCATTCTGTTCCTTTTTCCAAATCCTACACTCTTTCTTCATGTGGCTAACCTTGTTGTAGTGATAACATTTGATATGATTTCGGATTTGATCTTCCTCTAAAACTCGGGAATTTCTACTTTGACTTCTCTCCTTCACTTTGCCTTCATGCCTGTTTTCTTGATATGCCAACACTTGTGGTGCAAGATTCCACCTCTTCTTCCTCCAGCCTTCTCATTAGTTATGTGCTGTCTTTATAATGTTCCTATTAATTAACTAGTTTGAAAGTAGCCTCAATCGCAACCACGCTTCCAATCACGTGAATGGCAGAACTAAGAATGGAAGATGTTGCATTCATCATCACGATCATTCGATAAAACCAACTGTCAGCAACGTCTCGGCGCAAGAACTGATGTCATCCGCGTTAAATTTATCCTGCATCAAATCGATAAGTTTAATCGAATATTTATTATCGCAAAAGATTTTCTAATTTTTCCGCCAATAATCGCTTTTGTTTATCATAAATGTATTCATGTAGATTTCATCCATCCATACTTAGAGAAGCAACAGGTCATCGATTCATTATCCAATCACCAGATAATAACAGACGGTTTTTCTTCTCAACCACGGTTATAAACTACAAGAGCAAACTTCATCGCTTTTAGAATAATTCATCACTTAATGATTGTGTTACAACCATGCCTTAATACGCACTTAATCAACTACTTCGATATCACTACAGGCACGGTCAGTATAACATATCCAAAATGGGCATTTCTTTTGTAACAAATAGTTCATCATCAAACAAATCAATAAATAATAACTAACTATTAATGAGGTAACACTTTATGAAACCCCGTTAAAAGATATAAAACCACAACTTATAGTCACTTTAAAATCTTCCACTGATCAACAACAGATTTATCTTCTATAAGAAAACTGAGTTCACAATCATGATGAGTCAAGAATATCATTTGTTGAAACATCAAAGAAACAAACATCATCACATTGGATTAATCGTAAGATAAAGAAAAACTTACAGTAAAGAATAAAGCCAAAGGGCATTATGGAGAGAGCTAAACGAAAATAGATACAAACATAGATCAGAAAGTATCCGTGCAAACATCACACAATTGAACAAAAGAATGTTTAGCTTCATCTTACAAGATTTAAAACTCAACTTTATTTGTCTCATAACTTCCTCTTTTCTTCAAAATCACATACTACATCAAAAAATTTCCTTGATTTTTTTACCAATCGTTAATACGGGAATCCATTAATGATCCATCTATTCAACAAAGATCACAAACAAAAAACCTGTTAGATCCAATCATATACAAGCCAAACATCCCATCTCAACAGTAATCTATGGAACACTTAAAGAAACAAAGATATGCATGAAAATACCACCAGCCTCACTTAATGGCAAATTTTCGAAAGCATTAAGTGTCATGCTCTTCATATATTATGGGCTCACGGTTGTCTCTCCAAGGTTTCTCCGTTCAGATAAACTTTCAGATGGGTCTAAAGGCGCTTGCAGAAAATAGCTTTCCTCCATGTTGCCTACATTACTAGCACTTGAAAGTTTACGAGTCAAGTTTCCTACACAGTTTATAAAAATTAGAAAAAGAAAAACTAAACAAGGGTAAAATACAATATGAACAACGAGATGTTGAAAATTTTCAGAAACGATTTAACAATTTGGATCCTAATAGAACAATTAAATCAACCAATTTAACAATCATGGCATAATTTACAGAAAATGAAAAGGAAAACTTACTTGAAGAATCCATCACTATAATTGAATATCCCAAGTAATAATATATGTTTTTCCTATGCCAGATCCGTAACACTTAAAATCGCCCTTTGATGATATAAGGACTTGATTGATTCTTGACTTTCTGAATCAAACCCCTTAGAAGCTGTGTGTTTTTCTATGCCTTTATATATATATATATATATATATATATATATATATATATATATATATATATATATATATATATATATATATATATATATATATATATATATATATATATATATAAAGGCAGGAAGAGGAAGAGTTACTAATATTAAATGTTATTAAAGGCAGGAAGAGGAAGAGTTACTAATATTAAATGTCTTTTATTAAAACATTTACTAATATAACAAAACACACTAAAATACTTAAATTTTAAAGAATCGGCACGGAGGGATTTACAATCCGAGCAATTGTCTCTAGATACTACACTAATCATCACCGTGTGTACAACGAAGAATAATTATCAATACTTAAATTATATGAATCAATTAGAAACAAAATTTCTAACATTCTCCCACTTGATTCATATACCACTAGTATACAACATATTAAATATAACTTGAGCTCACTTAAAATGTTATATATAAGTCACAACTTCAGAAGAACTAAAACTAACTGACCATGGCGGTCACGAGCCTGACAAACGTCTCGATTCCTTCCATGTATCACAAGTCAATTCAATTCAAACAGTCACAATTTGATAAGGTAGACACCCAAAAATACCTTATCCCACAATGTATTAAATAAGACCTAATATCTATAATCATAATAAAATATGCATAACTGAAATACGATTCATAGATAAGCAAAACCAAACAAAAACATCGATATTCAGAGTATCAAATAAACATAAACGTGCTAAACATAAATTCATACATGTACACCAATCATCCGATATACGCGACTTCGCGACTACTCCCATTTTACTAATATGGCTAATAAATGTTTTAGAGCTAGTCCTTTAGTCAACGGATCCGCAATCATATCATGGGTGCTAATGTGCACTATTTTGAACTTTTGATTTTGCACTCTTTCTTGACAGATAGATACTTTAACCATGCTTGGCACTTTGGAGCATCGAATATCATTTTGAGAAGAATACAAATTGTCGATTATCACAATAAATCCTCATTTGCTTAGCAATGGTACCAATGATACTTTAAACCATTAAAGAAATTACGCAGCCACAACGATACTGCAGGCTCCAAAGTTAACGTTTATAATTGTGCTTATAGTGGAAGTAGAGAATGATGATCATTTACTACCTATTAGATATTCATGCCATTAGAGCAACAACAATGTGGACTTTAATCCCCATCATCATAATCGAATCCGAAGGCTAGCTACTGGTACATTAGTTTTTCCAGATATGACTTATACTCAGGTACCCCCAAAACTTTTCTTTACAAATCTCTCCAATGAAATAATCCGGGATTTGATTGATAACGACCCAACATACCAACCGCAAAGCTTATATCCGGCCTAGTACAGGTCTGAGCATACATCAAACTCCCAACTAAAGAAGCATAAGGAATATTATCCATTTCTTTATGCTCCAAATCGTTCTTGGGACATTGGGATAGACTGAAATTGTCTCCTTTCTGGATGGGAACTGGACTAAGTGTACATGATTCCATCTTAAATCTTCTAGAACTTTGTTGATGTAAGCCCTTTGAGATAATCCCAAAATTCCTCAGGATCTATCCCGAAATATTTCCTATTCCGATCACATAGGAAGCCTCATCCGTATCCTTCATTTCAAAGTTACTAGAGGTAATTCTTAACATCATGCAATAACCCACGATCACTAGCGGCAAGAAGAATATCATCTACATACAACACAAGGATTATGAACTTGCTTCCCACAACCTTCATGTAGACGCATCGTCAATGTCATTTTACAAACCCATATGACAATACCTGGGTGATCATTAAACTTCAAATACCATTGTCTGGAAGCTTGTTTTAATCCATAGATTGATTTCTTCAACCTACATACCAGATTTCTTTTACTTGTGGTCTCAAATCCTTGAGGTTGATCCATATATACCTCTTCTTCCAAATCTCCATTGAGAAAGGCCTCTTAACATCCATTTGGTGAAGCTCAAGATCAAAATGAGCCACCAAAGCCATTACAATCCTTAAAGAGTCGTTTCTCGAAACTGGAGAGAAAGTCTCTTTGTAGTCAATGCCATCCTTTTGAGTGTAACCTTTGGCAACAAGTCTGGCTTTGTACTCTCGACATTGCCTTTAGAGTCTCGCTGTCTTAAAGAATCACTACAGCCGACTCTTTAGAATCCTGCAATTCCACATTTCCCAAACATTATTGTCATCCATGGATTTCAACTCTTCCTTCATGGCCATTAACCACTTATCAGACTTTTCACCGCTCATGGCTTGGTCGAAAGAGACCGGTCATTATCAATGCTCAAGTCACTTTCATGCTCAAGTGCATAAACTATATAGTCATTCAAATAGCGATCTTTTCTCTCTCTAGTAGACCCCTTTGATAATTATTTCTTCTGAGGTCGCACTTGCTCATTAACTTGAGCATTTTCCTCCTCTCTTCTTGAACAATGGCATCCATAGTTGGGCCTTGAAAGACCCATTTGTTGTCGTTCCATATTCATGCCTGTATGCTAAGTACAATAGGGAACTTCAATTTGAGATGGATCATTTGATGGGTTTTGGTCTATCAATGACTCTCTTATCTCCACATCACGTGCTCCCACACTCCCACTGACACTGCCATTTTCAATGAAGCAAGCATCTCTGATTCTGCCAATTCTCGCACGCGGTTAGACAATAGAATCTATACCCTTTCGACCTTCCTGATATCATCCAATGAAATAACCACTAATGGTCCCGAATCCAACTCTTTCATGTGGATTATATATCCTCACTTCGGCTTGACAGCCCCAGCCACGTGAAGTTGGGAGTCTAAACTAGGCTTCCTGGGGATGTCCGCTCATAAGGTGTCTTAGGAATCGCTTACGACAGGCACTCTATTTACTATGTGTATGCGGCTGTCCTTAATGCATACATCCGCAATGAAGGTGCATGTAACTATCATTCACCATACTCCTTACCATTTCCATCACGGCAGATTACGCCTCGCTATGCCATTTTGGTGTGGCGATCCGGCAAGATATATGTCTTTCCATAATATTCACCAATTTATCGAACGTATTACCTTAACCTTTCTATTTAATTGTCTCTCAACCTCTGAAATGAATGTCTCAAGGACATCAACCGATTGAGTTCTTTCATGCAGCAAATAAAGGTAACAGTATCTAGAGTAATCATTAATGAAGGTGATGAAATACCTCTCACCGCCCCAAGACGGTACATCGAAAAGACCAAAAATATCTGTATGTATTAAATCAAGTAATCCACTACTCCTCAGGGCGCCTTGTTTTGATACACATGTTTGGTTTGCTTACCCCACGTAATCCACACAAGTATTATTCCAATCGGTAAAATCCAATTGAGGCAAAACTTCGCTTTAATTGTCTCAAAATCCTTTCTTTGATATATGACCGAGCCTTTTATGCCACTGCCGCTGTAAGACCCATTATGCACTCCTTTCATACCAACATCATATTTAACATCAACATTAAACAGGGAATTAACAAAAGTAGAATTCAGATTGAAACAATATAAATTATCCGACAACGAACCAGTACCACAAAGGTTTGTTCCATGATACAATGAAAAACAACCATGTCCAATCCTAAAATCAAACTTAAAACATCCAATCTAGAAACATAAACAAGATTTCTAGAGCAATCAGGAACATATAAACACTTCTCTAGATCAAGGCAATAACTCGTATCTAACACAATTCTATATGTCCCTACACCTTCAATCCTAGCTTTCATCCTGTTTCCCATAAATAGAAAGCTTCACTTTCGCATTCGTGGAAGTTTAGGTAACTCATATACATAACATTAGAAACACGAGTGGTCGTGACCAAAGGTCAAGCCACCAAGTATTAGAAGAAACCTCAATCGATTTGATTCAAAGCATACGAAAAACAAATGTATACCTCTCTTTTCAACCATGCCTTCCTTTGGCACTCGGCCTTCTTGTGCTGTGTTTGTTGCAAAAGAAACATTTCAGAATCTTTTTCAACTCCTCTCCTTTCCCTTTTATCTGGGCTGCACCTTTAAAATGGCCGCTTCCCCTTTGTTCTTCCATTTCTTACTTGAGCTTTGCCGCCACTAGAACCAGCATTTGATTTACCATATGAGGCAAAGTTGGCTTGGGGAAGTTCGACCTTAAGGCCTTCCCCTTTGCCTTGCCTCCTCTCGTAGAGCATGGCCTTAGGGGCATCCGAAAGAGACCATTTTTCCTGCTGGGTTGTGCCTCCTTCAAATCGCTTGAAATCATCACCCTTACATGATTTCAACAGAAACTCAACCAACACTCGCTCACCAAGATCCATATCCAAACTCTTAAGCCAGTTGTAGGTATTCACTATGTGAGTAATATGTTCCTCCATCGACCGAAGCATGGTGTACTCTATTAGGATAAATCATTAATAAGAGCGAAGAACAATAGACTTATCCACAATGTCCTGGCTATAGTACACTCTTAATTTCAACCACAAATTCCTCACATTTTCAGTCTTGGGCTGGGAAGGCTTAACATTAGGCGCTATGCTAAGCTTAAGAAAGCTCATCATAAGCCTATTTGACCTCTCCCAATTCTCCCACATTTTCTTGTCTACCTCCAAACTAGTATCAGTCGGTTTAGTGGGTTCATCCATAACTAGAGCTTAATCGAGTCCCAAAAGGCCAGCATTTAGCTTGACATATTCGATCTAGTCATCATAGTTCTGTCCATTAAACTTGATACCATCAAGGGCCACATTAGAGACGGGCGTAAACATTTACATCTCACATATTAATTACTTTGAATTTAAACCACAATCTTACTATAATATATATACTAAAACATTGCATTTAAATTCACCTTTGGGCTAAATCTAAACACCACCAACAATCGTACCAAATATGCATCATTCATATAACATATATAAGGTCAATCACAAAATTTAATTTAACATATAAGTCATCTTTTGATGTACACTATATATTAATTTAAATAGTTCATAACTCATTTCAATTGTTATTAACATGAGTAAGATCTACTTTTGGGTAATCGTATAACTACATGTTAATAACTATAAATGCTTATTATTCTTAAATGTCATTTATGATGTTATATCAAATAAACATTTATAAATATTATTTAAATCATTTAATGAAATCAATTAGGCCACTTTGGTGACTAACATACTCACAAAAAATATTAAAGATTTAAATCATATAGCTAAATTAATAAGTTTAATAATATAAAAAGACTACTCTTTAATATCTTTTATTCTTAATTCATTAACCTATTTCTTAAGGCTCAAATAATAATATATAAAAAATCTAAAACATTAAATTGGTTTTATGTGAAAAGATTTTTGTAATTCTGAAATTTACTAAGTCTCATATATGCACATGCATATCAATTCTTTCTGTGGACAGCATGCATTCACAAGATTACTCATGATGTGTGGACGAAACGAGTCAGATTTCATCACAATTTAGATGACAGGTGGTCAATTAAAACCAAACTTAACATTGTAAAACTATTCAAAATCACAATTAAAGGAACAATTTACGTAGATACCCGAATATAGATTCAATATTCAGCCAAAATGTTAATTCAAATTAAAAACCCAGAATTAATTATACCATAAACGGTTAATTTAAACATCAATTACTTCTGTTAACACAATTGAAAATACCCAAATTCTCATAAACCCCTAAATTATTAGTGAATTTCTATTAAACCTTACTCAAATATAAAATTATTGAAATTTTAGAGAACAATTTATAATTTGGATCCCTAATAGAACAATTAAATCAGCAATTTAACAATCATGGCATAATTTGAATGAAAGAAAAACTTACTTGAAGAAGAATCCATCACGATAATTGAATATCCCAGTAATAATATATGTTTTCCTATACCGGATCAGTAACACTTAAAATGCGCCTTTGATGATATAAGGACTTGATTGATTCTTGACTTTACAGATCAAACCCCCTTAGAAAATTTGTGTTTCTATGCCTTTATATATATATATATATATATATATATATATATATATATATATATATATATATATATAAAAAGCGAGAAAATGATTACTAATATGCAATGTTGTGGGCGAGGAGAGGAAGAAGTTATAATATTATCACATTGAATATTTAATAATATAACAAAACACATAAAATACTTAAATTTTAACGAATCGGCACGGAGGGATTTACACCCGGCGTAATTGTCTCTTAGATACTACACTAATCATCAGGTGTGTACCTTGATAACTTAATTATCAATAAAAATTATATGAATCAATTAGAAATTAAAATTTCTAACAGGAGAGACATGTATAAGCATATCCCTTACCATTTCAAAACCAAAACTCTGCTTTTTGTATGGAGTTTGATTGGATATAGCAGAAGAATTAAGACGGCTCCGTCCTTTCCAAATCCGAACGTGTGTTTTTTGTTAAAAAATGAAAATAAAATAACTTTCTAGGTTCTACAATTTATTCATAAATAACCTAGAACACTGGATCTTTGATTTCATGATATTCACATTTACACAAAATAACAATTTATTGTTAATAATCTGGATCTTTGATTTCATGATATTCACATTTACGCAAAATAAGAATTTATTGTTACTAACCTCGATCCATGTTAACAAAGTCTTCTAAACAGGAAATCTTGTTTCTCTCACCTTTTACCTTATTTCTCTCATGATTTTCAATACGTGATGGTGAAAATTTTTGTCTCTGAAAAAAAAAAATTTATGGGCAGGACCTTTATAAAATGGATTCATTTAAAATTCAAAATTTTAAATCATTTACCGCTACCATCAACGGTGCCTAAACCAATGGTCAAATAGTTTATATTAATACGTCTGATATTATCATAGATATCTTAATTAATTGAAAGCGTTCCCACATTTCTCAGCGACTCATGCCCAGTAATAATTTTTATGATTTAATAAACATATTTGTCATAATGCGCATTACATTCATTCATTCATTGGCATCATCATAAAATCATAATTAAGAATATATAAGAACTAACAAGAGTTATGGTGGTTGTATGTCATTATACAACACAGTTCCTCCAATAATACCCCTTTGTATGCTGATTCTCTTACTTCTTCATTATTCATAAGTGAGATATATATTTGGAGGTCCAAATGTTATCTTTCAATTTCAAAGTAAGTCTTGACTACCAATCATCATAAAAATTACGTATACACATAAAGTTGTTGTAGCGAAACTCATAAACTTGGACTGTAGGCTCAAGTGTCAATGTGTATCTTTGATCAGTGTCATAAATCATTAGACACGAGGCCCATTCTTTCTCAACATGACGATATAATCTTTGCTTGGCACCCTTTTAAAGGATGGTAATCATAGATTAGTGATATATTTAGTGACCTCTTTGTTTCTACCTTTTCTTTAACAACAGTAACTCTAACCTATGTGTAACACCTTTGGAATACTTATCATTCTTACTGAAGAAGACTGATGCAGAATTATCAAAATAAATTTTTAGGGGTCTGGCTATACTTTCAACCCAAGCCCTTAAATAAAGTTCCTCAACCATTTAGCTTGAATCATGGCCTCAAAGCACGCCACAAATTCAGCTTCCATGGTAGATGTAGTAATCACTAACTGTTTTACACTCTTCCAAGAGGTGGCTCCTCCTACTAAAAGATACAGATAGCCACAAGTGAATTTTCATGTGTCTACACAACTAGCATAATCCAAGTTTAAATATCCAATTTCTTCAAGATGATCAGATCTCCTATAAGTAAGCATGTATTCTTTTATTCCTTGCAAATATCTTAGAACATTCTTTGTAGGTTTCTAATGATCTAACCCAGGATTACTCTGGTATCTTCCAGGCATTCCACGCGAAAACATACATGGTCTTGTCTGAATCTAAGCATACATCAAACTCTGACAACGGATGCATACGGAGTGCTTCCATTTGTTTTCGTCCAAATCATTTTTTGAACGCCTTGGCATGAGACCAAATTGTCATCTTTACGAATTGGAGCAAGAGTCTGGAGCATTACATTTGAATCTCAGCTTTGTTTATATAGGATTTTTTAGACAAACCTAAAATTCCTTTTGATCTATTCCGGAATATCTCTATCCCAATCACATAGGTCGCCTTACCCATATCTTTCATTTCAAAGTTATTAGAGAGAAACCTTTTCATTTCATATAAGAGACTAAGATCGTTAGTTGCTAGTAAGATATCATCAACATACAAAATCAGAAATATAAACTTACTCTCATTGACTTTCAGATATATACACCGATCAATAGTGTTTTCTTTAAACCCAAAAGAAACGATAGCATCATTGAACTTAAGATACCATTGTCGAGAAGCTTGTTTAAGTCCATATATTGATCTTTTGAGTTTACACACTATATGTTCCTTTCCTTTTTCTATAAAACCCATTGGTTGATCCATATAAACTTCTTCATTTAGATTTCCATTCAGAAAGACAATTTTCACATCCATTTGATGTAACTCTAAATCATAATGAGCTACGAAAGCCATAATGATTCTAAGTGAATCTTTTTTAGAGATAGGTTAAAAGGTCTCCTTATAGTTAACACCATCTTTCTAAGTAAACCCTTTGCATGCGATAATCGACCTTGTAACGTTGAGAGAATTACCATGGGAGTCGCGTTTGGTCTTAAACACCCATTTGCAACCAACCTTTCGATGACCTTCTAGTAATTCAACAAGATCCCAGACTTCATTTTGTACCACATACTTTAACTCATCTTCCATGGCTTCTAACCATTTATTAGAACTAACGTCATCCATGGCTTTTGAAAATGTCATTGGGTCATTTTCAATTTTTAAGTCACTTTCTGACTTGTGTAGGTATACCATGTAATCATTAGGAATAGCTAATCTCTTTTCTCTTTGAGATCTCCTTAATGTTATTGGTTGTGGTTCGTCTACTCCAAGTTCATTAATCACAATTTCATTATGAGTAATGGGATCATTAATTTGTCCTTCATATTGTTCATCGGGGTTATTAGGAGTTGATATGAGGATCGGTGGAGGAAGAATAGCTTGATTAGGGATAAGTTAAAGGAATTTGTACCACATTTCTTTAATATCCACTTTTGTGGTGTTTCTCTCCGCCTTCATCGTCTCGATGAACCCTGGCATTCTAGATTCTATAATCCTCGTAGTATGGTTAGGGCAATAAAATCTAAACCATTTCGACTTTTCTGGATAACCTATGAAATAACCACTGATTGTTCTTGCATCTAGTTTCTTGTGGATTATAATATCTAATTTATGTCGGGCAACCCCAAACATGTAGGTGCCTTAGACTAGGTTTCCTTCTTATCCAAAGTTCAAAAGGTGTTTTTTGAACTGCCTTACTAGGAACCCTATTTTGCAAATACATGGCAGTTTTTAGAGCATAAGTCCATAGCGAAATAGGTAAAGATGCATTATTACTTAACATACTTCTAACCATGCCTAACAAAGTTCTATTACACCTTTCTAATAACCATTTTGTTGTGGTGTACCTGGCATTGTGTATTATGCACATATACCACACTTTTCTAGAAATCTAGCAAATGGACCTAGGTGTTGTCCTTTTCAAAATGCGCTTTCCATAATATTCACCATCTCTATGGATCTTACAATTTTCACATTTTTGTCCAGTGCGTTTCCAACTTCGTGTAAGAAATTTCTAAGGCATTTACAACCTAAGATTTCATGCTTAGCAAATAAACAAAACCATAGCATTGAAAAATGTTCCATAAAATGATCAAATATTTTTCTTTATTAAAAAATAACTGACATCAAAAGGCCCACATATATCGGGGCATGTGTATTATTTCAAGAAGTTGTGTGCTTCTTGTGGCTCCTTTCTTTGTGTGTTTTGTTTGTTTACCTTTAATACAATCCACACATACACTTAGATCAATAAAATCCAAGTTTGGAAGGATTTCATTCTTTACTAATCTTTTCATTCGTTCTTTGGAAATATGTCCCAAACGTTTATGCCACAAGTAAGCAGATTGTTCATTGGCTAAAATACCTTTAGTATCAACATTATGATGCAGGGTCATAAGAGTTCCAGCATATAGATTGTCAAATTTGCTATATAATCCAAATGTCCACATAATGCTTTTACCACCAATCATATGTAGTGTTTTTGTACAAACCGAAACAACCACTACCAAATTTAAATACATATACAACTTTATCAAGTTTGGAAAGTGAAACTAAATTTCTAGATATACTAGGTACATAAAAGGTTTCCAATAAGTCCAAATGATGTCCACACTATAGAGACCAGATGGTAATTTGACAACTTCCCTTCCAGACTTTCATTCATTGCCCATTAGGACAAATTTCTCATTTGGTCTTGTGGTTTGGATTGAAAAGAATCCCTACATTATATTAGAAACATGAGTTGTACATTCATAATCAAGTCACCAAGTGTTATAAGGAACTTCAGCCAAATATGATTCGAAACATACATAAGCATTATGTTTACCTTTCTTTTCAAACCAAGTCTTATGTCTGGGACAATCCTTTTGAAAATGCATAGTCTTCTTACAAAAGTGGCATCTGTCAACTTTAGTCCCATTCTTGTGAATCTTAAAAGCAGGCTCTTCGTGGCCCTTTTCCTTTGTTGCAGCTTTCTAGCTCCTTGATTGGTTACATAATTGATGGAGTGAATTCCTTGGTTTTTAAGTCTAGTCTCTTTCTGAACTATCATGTTTTGTAGTTCATGCACATTTCACTTATCCTTCATGGTATTATAGTTCATTTGGAAGGAACCATACTCACTCGGTAAGGAGTTCAAAATGAACTGCACAAGGAAACTTTCATCCACCTCCATTCCTAATGACTTAAGTCTTGTCTCAATTACATGTTCATGCATAGTACAAGAACCATCAAATTTCATGGTGGTTAAAGTACTCATTATTGTCCACAAACTTTAACCTTTCTTTAGCGTTATCAGTTTGTGGGGAGTTGTCTTGATGTTGTTTTCTATGCTCAATCGCATGTACATCAAACTCAATCTGTTTGATCTTTCTCAGGTTTTATAATTAGTCTTTTCTTGTGTGATTGCTCAAAGCGGTAATATTCGGCTTTTACCGACTCGAGTGCAAATCTAGATCCATTACCCCAAGGTAAAAATGGATATGTTCACTTCTTTTAGAAAAATTAAGACCATTAAAAGCTGGAACATACGAGAAATGCGAGTGCACAAGCATTGTTACTGCAAGAAATATCTTAAAATTAATGCTTTGATCTTGAAATTAACATGCTTAATAGACTAAGAAAACATATAGTAAATATAATAATTATATATTGATGTTTACCTTTAGGCAATCCATCAATATACTACATATTTAATTTGGTAAAGATAAATGCAGTAGTTAGATGTATCTACTATCTTTGGATATATAAACACAACACAACTACTGATGCATTCATATTACCAACATTCATGTTCATAAGTTATTAAAAAAAACAATCAACTTTTGGGTGATCCTTAACTGTTCTATAACAATGAATCACAATCATTCACAAAATTATTCATATCACGTTATTTATAGCATTCATTATGAGAATAATTGTTATTTCTTAAATAAATAAACATCATAAATAAATAAACAAACATTCAAAATGAAAATTATAACGCTTATGGGTAGGTCACTTTGGTGACTAACAAACCCTGATTACAAATTCAATTTATTTATTTACTTATGTATTAAAGAAAATTTTCATTCAAATGTTTCACATAAAAAGGTTATATGCATAAATATTGCATGAAATGACTAACATGTGTGTAGTCTAATGGTTCAAACTAGAGCCAAGAAGAGACACCCTAGGTCATGGGTTCAAATCTCTTTCTAGTTATTATTATTATGGATACATAATAATAATAATAATAATAATAATAATTACGTAAACAAGGAGTAATACATATGGATACATCTACACTTTCTCTGCATGTATTATTTGGGTCCATAATTTAATCCTAAGGAATTACGTAAACAAATAAAATTTATTTAATCATTATCTGCAATTTAATCCTCATCTTTATTTGTATCTAAACAAATATTTATTTATTTGTTTAATAAATTTATTTATTATCTAAAATTTAATCATTATCTAAACAAATATTTATTGAGTTTATTTATTAGACTTCTTTGGATACGTAAATAAAGATGGTAGCCTGTAAACATTAATTTGCAATTGTAGATAGTGATTATTATATAAATTTAGTTAGCTCAGTATTATCTAGTCCTAGACTTCGAAAAGCTTGAAAGCAAACAAAAGCAACAAACTTCTTTCATTCTGTCATCCGAATTATACTCAGATTTATGCAGGATGCATAATTGAATTCATTTGTAGATCACCAATATTAATCAAGTTCATTCATGGAAAATCATGAATCTCAAAACACATTGCTTTGATACCACATGTAAAAAATAAAAATAAAATAACTTTTTGGGTTCTGCAATTTATTCATAAATAACCTAGAACATAGGATCTTTAATTTCATGATATTCACATTTACACAATAAAGTTATTATTCTTAACCTGGATCCATAATGAACAATGTTGAAAAATGTATTGTTTCTATCCTTTACCACCTTTTCTATCTCTAACTTTCAATACGTGATGGTGAAAATTTTTGTCTTAGAGAAAAAAAAAATTTATGGGCGGAGAGAGAACCTTTATAAATTGTATCATTTAAAATTCAAAATTTTAAATCTTTTACCGCTACCATCAAGCGGTGCCACCTTAAACCAATGAATTAAATTATACATGTTATTAAATCTAATATTATCACTCAAGTGACTTAAATAAATTGAAAACATTCTTACATTTTGCTCCCGTTCAAGTTCTTGACAAGAAGAGGAGTTAATTTAGGAAACTTTTAAAATGGTCAAATATTTATAACAATTATAAAGGAGGCACTCTGCTATTTACTATTTAGACAAAACTATTGACATAAACATGTAAAATCTAATGCACTCATCTTGTCAACAGTGAGCTGAAGAAGTTTACCGAAATTCTTAGATCCACAACTAAGATGAGAACTTAAAAGAAATTATTTAAATTTTCATCTTTGCCTTAAAAGAAATAAAAACAAGATTAGAAGTTCTCTTCACACTCAAATAGAGAATAGATGTATGGGTAAAAAGGAAAAAGTAGAAATAGAAAACGAGAGGAACTTAAGAGAGGAGGTAAAGATTCTCAAAATGAGCAACCAAAGTTTCAATCAGTAAAACAGAAGGCTTGCTATCCTCAGAAAAATTATAATCTGCATTCTAATCAAAACTAAGAAATCTCAGACCAAGAAAAAAAAATCCATTTGTTGAAAGCAAAACTATATAACTCAAGATTTTCCAGGATTACAATAAAAAAGGCAACTCAATATTTACTGCAAAAAGCATGTCAATTTCCATGGTTTTTGAACCTTGGAGTATTTACTGTGCAGGGTAATCATGCAACATATGATCAACATTGTTCAATAGAATCATTCAAGTCGCATGGAAACCACGATCATTATTTACCTGCTGCAGGATTCCCTGTGTGCTAGTGCATCTAGTAGCTCTTGCTTGTGAACACTCTGAGTTCTCTGATTTCTTCTTCCAGCTGTGGTTTGACCTTCAGAATGTCAGCTTCCTCTTTGCCTGATGCTCTGCTATTTCCAGGCTCTCTGTCTCTCCTTTTCTATAGACCTACTCAGCTGTGTGTGTCCACAACCACTGCTCTAGACATGAAATCTGTACATCTGCTAGTGTTGGTAATATTTATCAAATCCATAACTAGCATCTAAATCTGAAAGAACTGGAATCACCTGGGCTAAGGACATTTCTCTAGATATGGGTTTGCGATAGCGCTCATTCTGATTGTTGTATTTTAATTTTGTGGATTAGTATTAGTAATTTTAAGATTTGTTTATTGGATTATTAAATAATATCAATTATGTATTATTATTATATTATGTAACTGATATAGTACTTGACCAATTAATACGTAACTGACGTATTGATAGTCTATGATGAAATTTGGACTATCCATGAGTACTATTTATATGAGGTCCCTACTCTCATTTGATATGAGCCTCTCTGACTTTCCCATCCAGTGGAGATTAGGTTTCATTTGTATATCGGATAGAAGCTGATCCTCTCACCTCTCTCTCTCTCTCTCTCTCTCTCAGTTTTCAACAGCAGTCACTTTCTGGAGAAACTATGGATCCTACTTTGGTGTCAGGTACATGGTTTTGAGTCCCAATTTCAGATGTGTATATGAACATGTTATATTAACGTATCACGGGTTTGGATCTATCACAGGATCTCTCTTTCTTTGCTTGTTTGACTTTAGCCTCACGCACTCTGTAGTCATAAGACCAAATAATCCATAATTGCAAAGCGTTCGACAATTTCTAAAATCTAATTGTTGGCGACAAACTATTAAACAAACACATGTAGGAGTTCAAAGATCTTTCCAGCTGCGGTCAAGCCTGCTCTTTTAGGCTGTCTCCACAGTACCTGGTGAAAAGCCGTCAAATTGCTCGATCGGCATATGTGCTTGATAGGAGTTTGAAAAATAGGCTCCCGGGTCCACTAGCGAGCCAGCAGAGGCGCGCCGGTGGTCAGCCTTTGGGCCTTTGGCGCGGCCCAATGAAGGCCCGATCCGCTCGGCCAAAGGCGATTATGGATAATTAGAAAGCGAAACGTGCATAAGTCAGCTAAATCTCATCGATAAGGAAACGAGAATAATCCCGATAACATATTATCTGCGAATTCAACTAAATCTCACGGTAGAAAATAAGATAATTCACGTCATAAATGTCACTACGAAGTCGATGAGATCCCCACCAATGAGAAGAAGATGATTCAAAATAAGCGCTCTTCGACTCCCATAACCAATCCGATACCGATATAAAATGGGAAATACCATTCAATAGGAAAGAATCTAATCACCTAAATGGGAAAACATATACTATAAATACCGAGGTCACCCACAGCGTCGGTGAATGGTATGAAACACGATCGCCCTACAGCGGTCCCATCTTTTCTCTCAATGGCAGGCATGGGCGACTCACGAGCGAAGCGCGCGGCGCCTCTTTCTTACTTGTCTGCGGGGTGGCGCGTCGAGACAGCGAGCCAGTAGGTGTCACATCCGGGCTGCGGACCAGCCCGGTGCGGCCCGATCGACCCGGCGACCCCCGAAGCGCTCACAGCGGTCAGGTTGAAAGAGTCATGTTGAGCAAATGCGTAGGAATAGCAGTTCTTTACAAATAAAGACTAATCTCGATTTATTGATAGTATCAACTTCCGGAACACAAGCAAAACAGCGTCAATCCACAAGGATGCGAGACCCGCGGGCGGCATGTGAAGCCTCCGAAGCGTGAAAGCGTCTGGCAAACACGGACGAGAGTGGAGGCGCTGCCTCCTGACCAACGCTGATGCGAGAGTTAAACAACTCACGAGGCAGATCGCGCCCAGCGGGAGGCCGCAAACTTAAGTCATAACCTCACCTCATGAAGAGCCACATTCGGCCTCCCGAGGAGGCCGACAAAAGCGAAGTCCAGTGAGCCAGGGGCATGGACCACACTTAGCCCCTAGAGAAGAGGGCAACGAAGCAACACTCGGGGGGCATGTCGGGAACGGAGAACTACGTCACCCTCAGCAAGTAGCAAGAGAGCAATCATGGGACGAGTTCGGGAGGCCTCAGACGGAAATGTCAGTGTGTGAAGGAGGTTGTAAGAGGGCGGCTCACGGCTGTATGGACGCGCGTGACGGTTGAGTCACCGTTCCGGCGGTGCTTCACTTCCCTCACCGTCAAAATTCAGATACCACAGTGGAAGCATTCGATGGTGTCGAGAGATCGGTCGATCATCTCAACACTTACAAAAACCAAATGGAGCTGCATGGGTATCAAGACCCTGTGCTATCACATTAAAAGGCCCGACCTTGGCCTGGTTTATGACCCTTCATCAATCTCCTCATTAGGGAAGAGCTATCATTACCGTCTCCTTTACATTGGGCGAATGTATAGAAAGCCAAGTTACCATCTATTGACCATCAAGCGGGCTACCGCGGAAGCTGGTCCTATGTTCAAGGTTAGCGCGAGTCTCACGAAGGTAGATATACTGACGAGAGTTAAACACGCATTCATTGTGGGTTAGAGTGCGATCGAAAAACGATGTTTTCCATCTCTAAAAATCCTCAAGCAAGCATGGCTGAGGTGCTCGCAAAAGCGGTGAAGTACATTAATGGCGAAAAGCAGCTACCATATCCGAAAAGAGCTCCCTCCTTTATAAAGAAAAAGCGCGGGACGAGACAAGCGGCGAGGCCAGGCCCAAAAAGATCATGGCCGGAGAGGTCTCGAAAGAGGAAAACGGTCCCGAAGGCGTTTAAGCCTCGAGAGAGATGCGTCACAGGCCCACCTCGGCTTCGAGGCAGCAAGCATTACCGCCTCGGTTCACCCCTTATGGCCTCGGTATCTGAGTCTGCGCGAAGTGTGAAAGCGAGCAGTTCTGAGGTGTGACCGAATGAAGTCAGACCGCGAGAATAACACGAGTATTGCGAGTTCCGGGGACTACGGGCTGCCTGAGATGATTGCATCATTTCGGGGAAGGGAAATGAAAAATTACTTAATACAGCGTGGATATCTACGGCAGCTTCACCAGCCCTAATAAGCCTGAATCGGGCTGGAACCGGGCTCGGGCTCGGCGGCCGCCACCACCACCTCAGCGGAACCTTTCGGCCTGATAGCCTTTAGAAATCCATGATCTGGGGATTTGTAGGAGGGAATCTGCTTCGGCTCGGAAGGACCATACATGCGGCGCGGTGGGGAGTGGCGGAAGTGCGGTGTCAAGCGCACCGACTCGACATCCATAACATTCTTTAACCGTGCGGAGGATGCGGCGCCCCAGCTGACCCTTGGTAATTCGGCGATTTGGCCAACAAAGCGGTCCATCGGGTCTGGTTGACGGGAGTTCAGCTAACATCATCTTAGCCTCGGCGCCGATAAGATGGGCATCGGAAGGAGGAAGCGAAGCGGTCGAACCCATTTGCGGATTCTCAGAAGAAAAGTATTACCATGGAACCGATACAACTAGTGCTCCACGGGAGATCCCCCATGCCCGAGCGGCGATAAACCCGGCGAGATTCCTCGTTGTAGATGCCCCATATGCCTATAATATGTTGTTAGACGGGCCTGTCAATGCGTAAAACCATTCTCAAACACCACATGATGATCAAGTTTCCTCACGATAGCGAAGTAGGAATGGATTCGAAGACCGACGTGGCAGGGAATGCCGCTCGGCATCGTGAAGCCAACGGTTGATAACATATACTGAAGCAGGCTTTCGACATCGCTGACGAGGTGCTCGCCCGACCTAAGCCTCAGAAGAGCGGAACGTACAGTTGGATGGCGACCCGCTTACCTGCGCCTACATACCGGCTCCAAGCTGGAGGACCTCGAAGCCCTCTCACCCATTTTTGAAGATGAGCAGGCATCTTCCGCGTGAAGCGGTAGACATAAGAGAATTGACTGATGTCCTCCACAGGCGAGCGCTGTTATCCTTCATGATCCAAACAAAGAGGAGGAGCTTCGGCGCGGAAGGCAAGAGATCAACGAGGAGGTGCGGCAAGCTCACTCGGCGGGGAGGCTTGATCGAGAGAGGTGGAATATCTGAATGGTTGGCGACATCGTACTTGTCGAAAAGCGAGCTGTGAGTGGCGACTATCGACTTCAGCGTCAACGGGGCGCCCAAAGAGCGGTTTCCCTTTGCGCGAATCGACCTCGCCATTGGATGCCAGCATCGGCCATGAACTCCTCCTTTTATGGATGCTTTCTCATTCTGTCAGTTAACGTGGATCGGATGACGAAAAGAAGACCTCATTACGTCCACGGGGTAGAGACTATTATATCGTGTGGTACCTTTAATTTCAGACCTTAAAGTATACTTATCAAAGGTTTGTGCATGGGATGTTCCAAAAGCAAATGAACGACATGGAGGTATACATAGACGATATCTTGTAGGAAAGTACATCATTCTTAGAACTCACACCCAGCTCACTGTCGCAGGCGTTCGGATCTTGAGAGGGTCTGACATGAAGCTGAATCCGGCCCAGTGTGCCTTGAATTATCAGCCCGGAAAATTCCTAGGTTTCGCAGTTAACAGCAGAGGAATTGAGGCAAATCAGTCAAACCGAGAGCTATGCTTGACGTACATCACCATCGGGCATAAAGGAGTCCGTCGGCGGGGAAGGATTCTTTGGGTAGGTCCATTATCCGGGGCTAGTAATAAATACGGCCTTCCAAGTTTTCAAGAAGGCCTTTCAATGGGATCACCAGTCACGACATTCAGCGTGAAGACATGTTTGAGCTTCAGCCCCGATTAGTGGCCCAGAGAATATAATATCTTAGCTATTTGGACTTCTCGACCCGGTCTTTCCTCTTGGGGACAAGGGCCAGTGCGACACCAGTTTACTATTGCGGCCAAGCTGCGAGGAGGAGCGGAGGTATCAAGGATGGAGAAAAACTAATCCTTGGCATTGGTGACCCACGACTCGGAAGCTCGCCCTCTTTCAGGCTCATACGATAGAAGTTCCACGCTGAGGAATATCCGATGAAGCAAGTGTTGCATGTGAGACCTCGGGAAGGCTGATGAAGTGGGTCATGGGGCGACGGTGACATCGGATATAAGCACAAAAAGCTATGATAAAGGCGAGGTCTTAGCGGACTTCATCATGGAATTCACTGACAGAAACTCAGAGAACCCTGAATCTGGTGACCTCCCCATGGAAACTCTCTCTGTAGATAGGACCTAGACGCTGCAAAGACGGGTCGGTCTAATCGACCTCCCCAGGAAAGGAATAGATATTGAATACGCTCAGTTAGTTCCAAGCCTCCAACAACGAGGGGCGAATTATGAGGCGAGTCATAGCGGATGACCTACCGCCCATTCAGGTGACCGACTTGAGGTCTACGGCGACTCCCAATGGTAGTAAAGACAAAATAGAGATACCTACGGGCCAAAGTGAAAGAATGATCCTATACCTCAAAAAGTGCAGGTTTGAGTGAAAAAGTTGTGCTGGTCGGGTGGTATGTAACATCAGAAAATACCCTAGCAGTTTTCGGATTTGTTTAGGGTATATTAAAAGTTAAATAGGAATTTTCGGAAATAAAACAAGATACCCGGAAAGTTTACAAGATACAAGGGCAATCTTGTAATTTGTTAAAAAGGACCTATTGGTCATAAAAGTGAAATATTAGGGGTTAATGTTTAAAATCCTTGAAAATGATATGTAAATAGAGGGAGTTATAGGGTTAAAGGCAAATAAGAAAATAAACCAAAAATGGATTTTTGGTTGAAGACCCAAACATGGCCTTAACAAAAAAATGGATTTGGGCCAAATTAGATGTTTTGAAGAAGAAAGAAACCGTAGAGAGAGAGAAGAGCAAAGGAGAAAAGGAAAGAAGAGGAAGAGAAGAAGAAGAGAAGAAGAGGAAAGCAAAACTAAGGTATGGATTCTATGATTTTTGGTATGGAAACTACTTTGAAGTATGGATTTATGGAATTCTAAGGCTTGGTTTTGTTAATAGCTTGTCTCCAAAAGCTAGGGTTTTGTTAGAATTCATTCTAACCTTGGATCTCTCTCACTTAGAAAATAGGGTTGATGGAAATCCCATATGTTTAAGATAAACAAGAATCACTCTCGCTTTAGGATGGATTCATGGTTGAGTGAGGATTTGAGTTAGGGTTTAAAATAAACTCTAACTAACATCATGTTTTGGTTTGTGTATGGGTCTTAACCCATATTAGTGTTTTGGAAGGAATCTTGATATTTTTTTGGAAGAAAGATATGTAGTGAGAGAAGAATTAAGTAAAATTGAGTTTCTGAAGACATATGGAGTGGTCTTGAAGTGTAGATGAAGTAAGTTGGAAATGGGGATCAAAATTATGGAAAAGGTGAGAAAACACCCATTCTGGGCATTCTCAGGTGTCTTCTACCGGTGAACTTAAGTCCTACCGGTAGAACTAGATGTAGTCGATTTGGCCAAGTCTACCAGTAGAAGTTAAGTCTGCCGAGTAGAACTTGCACAGTTTCTGTTCTGACCAGTTTTCGTATTTTGGCCATAACTTGCTCATTTCCTCTGATTTGGGTGATTCAAGTATGTGGTCTAAAATAGCTTCAAGGAGAATAACTTAAAGAAGGCATTGCCAAACTCTGATCTAAGTTGCCCAAAAATACCTCAAAGTGGGGCATGTGCAGGCCATTTCCTGCATCAATGTTGGTTTGACTATAGAGAATTCGATTGATTTTGGCGTGGCAGGTTCGGTGCTCGAATTGGGTGATTCCAGTTGGAATAGAACCCTGAGCACCTTATCTTTAAATAAGTACAAGGACCTATTGTCAAAATATGAAGTTAAGACCTCGGAAAAAAATGAGTAATCCAAACTGTCACTAGAAAAATCGGTAAAATGACTAGTTGGCATGAAAATGCCATAACTTTAGTTTGGATGATCCGATTGGATTGATTCAATTCTAAAAATAAAATGATTCCCATAGAGGAATAAAAAATATGAATGAGGTGTGATCTCATAGACATCATACTTCATAAGTATATGAAGTGCACTATATGTAATAGCCATGAAACAAGAAAAATATAGAAAATGCAATATGTATAGATATATTTCACCAAAACATGAATATGATATTAATATAGGATATGTCATAAGATATATGATGGTATAAGTCATAAGATATGATAAGATCACGATGGGACATGTCATAAGATACGATAGTCCTAAAGTACACTAATGAAGGCACATATGAATATAAAGATTATATATTTATAGTTATATGATTGTCATACATAAACGAATAGATGAAACATGATAGAAATATAGAAAGTATATGAATAGATAAAGACATAGGAATAATAAATGATAGGAATATATGATAGACATACCAGAAATGAATAAGAGGAAAGCGTACTGAGAACTATGATAAGAAAGGCATAAATGTAAAACGATAGAGATAAGCGAAAGATGACAAAGCATAAGAATAAGTACAGAAGTACGAGGAATAGCTAAATCGGGATGTAAAACGCATAAAGGATAGGATGCATAAATAATATAATACAAGAGTGCATAGATGCATTCGCGAAATAGACAAAACTAAATGATAGAAAAAGATTAGAATATAATATTATATAGATATGAACGAAATATGAAACTACGATTATGAGAACTATCTGAGTAAAGTAATGACGTATATATGCATAAGCAAATATGATAACAATAGTTATTATTCAGCTAATGCTTATGAGATATGTACAGAAAATGTAATAAAGTGATTTATACATGGGGACAGTAGAGGGATAGATAGGCATGCCTATAGGGAAGATACGAGATCTTTGCGACATATTCATGGAAACGTGAATGAGGCCCAGTTTGGGTGGTCGATGATATAGATCCGTTTGGGTCGGTGGCCCATGGTCACCACAATAGACGAGATCATAAATGCGGTGATAGTACCTTAGTCTGGAGTAGCATATGACATAGGTCAGCGTACGTACGGTGATGACACCTTCGGTGTTAACGGACGGAGATCAACGCTTATCGTGCGGTGATAGGTACCTTCAGTACACATAGTTTCCCGCATCCGCTTCTAAGGTATTAGGACATGGAAACCTAAAGGAAATGACATGTATAGAATATATGACATGATATGTGAAGCATAACTTAACGCTATACGTGTGAAAATCTGAACGATTACAAGAACAAGAAGTACATTATAACTTGATATGAAAATAGAGTATATGAACCTGAGAAAAGTAATGAAAGTATATGGCACAGTAGATAATAGATGAGATATGGATAATATGCGATGTACAATTATGAATATGTATGTATAAAAATTATAGATATAACATATCTCCAGAGACATAGAATAGGGTATGACTTACGACATATGAAAAAAGACTAGAGCGGGTAAAGACATGCTGAAAGAGCAGTTATAAAAGTATAAAGTCAACAGAATCAGCGATAGAGATAGTATAAGATAGGTTATATGAAATTATCTACGAGACAGCAGAAAGCATATAGGAAACTTGCAAAAGGAACATGATACAAGAAATAAGATGAAATAAGATCAAAGTATCTTTGATATAAAGCAAGGGACAAATAAGCCAAAGTATTTGTAATGGAATAAGGAATGATATGATATCGTGACAGTATAAAGAATGCAATAAATCATAGAACCCCCGAGAAGATGAAAAAGGAGTATAGACTAGAGAGACATGATATGTAACATGAAAAGAATAGGAACAGAGAAAAGACATATGATAAAAGCGTGAAATAAACACATGACAAGTATAGGAATATACGAAAAATAGAATTATAGTAAAAGTATAGATAAGAGATAGGCCAAAGTCATAGAATATGTAACAGAAAAGATTGACATGCAATAGAAATGTAGAGATGATAAGTAATTAAAGTTATATAAATGTGTATAGATAGATAATATGCATATGTATAAACATGACAGTCATGGTGTTGGTTGTCCTATGTTCATTAGCGTAAAAGCCCAGCGGGTGTTCAATCCATGTAGGTACGAAGGAAGACAAGGGATGGGGCAGGACGTTTCCCGCGCGCCGGCAAAGTAGGCTGGAGATATATGTGCTCACCGGTAGCCCTTAATTTACGAAGTTTTGTAATAGTAAAATTTATTAAATGCAGTAAAGGACTCTTGTATATGTGTATAGTTATGATGGGCGCGCTCTGGTGGTAGTTCTTTATATGTACAAATGATTTTGTTATTTTGAAATTGTTTGTGCACCAATGGAAATGCAGTCTACGAGTAGAACATGCCAATGAGAGTCCATTAAAAGTATAGATATAGTATAGATAGCATCACGCCGGACTTGGTTCGGATCCTTGTCGGGTCGGCGGGATCGAAATGTCGCTATCCCGGAAGCAGAGAACTTTCTTTGAGCCGATGCCTTAGCAAAACTAGCGACAACCTCACAAGAAGACCTCAGCAGATCAACGCCTGTCGAATACCTTGTAGAGCCTTCTATAGATCTCTGTGACGTGGAAGTTTCCCCAATCAGGTCCAAGTCGAGTTGGATGGACCCCATTTGGGATTACATAATAGACGGACGTCTACCGGCGACCCGAAGGCGGCTAAAGTGGGACGAGGTCGGCCCGGATTCACTAATCTTAAGGGAAGCCTTTACAAGCGAGGTTTCTTGCACGTCTGTAAGTGCGCCGGCGGGAAAAGAGCGGCGACTATGTGCTAAGGAAGTGCATGAAGGTATGCGGAAATCACGCGCTGGGCTCGGCATTAGCGAGGGAAGGTCTTAAGGCAAGGACTATTAACCCCACAATGACTCGGAGGCGCGGCAGGCCTAGTCGGGAGATGCAAGATCTCGCAGGAGCATGCGAGATCTCTCGCCTCCCGTCAGGCCTTGACATCAATCCGCGAGCCTGGCGCTGCTTGATGGGGTTTGGGCATCTTGGGACCTCACGCCCATTGGGAAGGGCCAATGCAAATTCATCGTCGTTGCGTTAGGTGCCGCTAGAGTGGGCAGGCCGACCTTGCCGCAATCACGGGGAACAAAATATCTGCCAATTTTGTGTGGCAGAAAGCCATAATATGCGGAGTTTGGTATCAGAGCCACAGTATCGGACAATGGAAAGCAATTTGACAGCGCTTGAGTTCAGGGTTTTTGTGCGAGCTCGGAATTAGAATTATTACTCGTCCGACACATCAGCGGTCTAATGGTCAAGCGATCATAGCCCGAACCACAAAGGCGCATTGAAGACGAGTGGAAGATCTTAAAGGCAAATGGGTAGAATACCTCCCAGGGTGTTATGGGCCCTGCAGGACTACTCGCCGTCGGCTTAACCGAGGGGAAACCCCATTACATGTAGCCTTTAATCTTGAAGCATTAGCCTGACCGGTGGGTTAAAGTCCCGAAGGATCAGTTAGCGATTGGAACCTGTGGCGAGAATCTCAGCCTGTTGGACCTCTTAGATGAAAGCGTATGAGCGGAGTCCTAAGGCGCACGGAAGATGCAAGGAGAGCTGACGTTATTACAGCCAAGTCAAACCCGGGAGCTACATGCCGGGTGACCTAGTCTTGAAGAAGCTCACACGCGGCCAAGGAAGAATCCGGCCACATGGAAAGCTAAGCCCATTGGGAAGGCCCACATCCTTATCAGCGTCATCGAGCTGGACGGTGAAGCTCTAACTGAGAGGAAAAATTCTACATCATGCTTAGAATCTGCAGGCACATAAGCGTTTTTATGACCTCGGTTTGTAATCTTAAATGAAATTATCAATTTTTCGGATGATAGATTTGGCATTGGTTATTTTATTGGCGTCTCCAAGCTGACTCGGACATGGAATGCAGCGAGAAAATTACACACAACGGAATGTGAGTTCATGATCAAAAAGGAAAATCTCTCTTGTTCAATCAAATTACATTCCCGATTACAATCATTAGTGTCATCTATTACACCTCGGAAGTACACAGAACAAGCGGTTCCCTCAAAAAAAAAAAAAAAACCCTCGAAAAGAAAGAGAGGAAGAAGGAAAAGCAGAGATGGAAAAAGGAGAAGAGAAGAACAAAGAGATGGAAAAGGGGAGAAAGAAGAGAAAGGGATGGAAAGAGTTTATGCGAAGAAGGAGAGAAAGGAAAAAGGGAGAATGAGATGTAGGAGAAAGAAGGAAGGAAGGAAGAGAGAATGAAGAAGGAAGGAGGAGAAGAGAAAGAGAGGAAGAGAAGGAGAATAGAAAATAGAAAGCGGCTTAATGCTTACCGCCCTCTGCAGACGTATTCAGCCTGGTAGGGAATAACATAGCACCATCTCGCCAAAGGGGAGACTAGGAAAAACCACAGCTCCACAGCGAGGTCAGTGGCTTGAACCCGAATCCTCGGGCGGATCCCTGCGAGCGATCAAGCCTCGGCAGCCCCATTTTAACGCGATTTGAGTTACACACACCTTGGAAGGCGAATCTGGCTTATGGGTTCCCATAGCAGCGGGCCGCCATTTATAAGAAGGCTAAGGCACTGGGAAGCGTCACGAAATACGTTTCTCCATGAACTGGCATTAAAGGCGCTTGCATCTTTCCAGAGATTAGAAGTCAGGCATTTTCTTGGCGACTCGATTTGTGAGCTCGACTACTTTGCGCGAGCCATGCGGCTAAGAGTCGGTCGGCTCTCAAGCTATTTAGCCCACAAGGGCCTCGGTGCGGAGCCCGATGTAAACTCGGTTGGCGGGCTGACTGCTGCGCCGGAACCATGCGGCCTAAGAGTCGGATCGGCTCGGGCTATTCAGCCCCTGAGCCTCGGCGCCCGAACCCGATACTTCGGTTGACTGGCGCTCGGCTACTGCGCCTGGCCATGCGGCCTGGAGTCGGATCGGCTGGTATTCAGCCCATAAGGCCTCGGCGCCGGAGCCCGATGGCTGGTTTGGCGACTCGCTCTCTGGGCCGCCCAGCCCCTAGAGTCATATCGGCAAATTGTCGACTAGAAGGCCTCGGCGCGGGTCGTGCGCTGGGTTGGCGAGCTCGGCGCTACTGCACGAGCCATGCGGCCTAAGAGTCGGATCAACTCGGGCTATTGACCTGAGGCGCCGGCGGCCGGAGCCCGATCTTTCGGTTTCCACGAGCTGGGCTTTACACGAGCAATGTCGGGCTGAGGTCAGGTCGGCTGGTATGGCCGAGCCTCGGCGGCGGAGCCCGATGGCACCGGTTGGCGAGTTAGGCTACTGCGCACGAGGCCATCGGCGCTGGGTGGTCAACCAGTGTCGGCCAGGCCTCGGCGCCGGGCCCGGTAGCTGGTCGGCGAGCTCGACTTCTCTACGTGAGCCCGTACGGCCTAAGAGTCAGATTAAGCGTGTGACCCTTCTAAGGCCTCGGTAGCCGAGAGCCCTAGTAGCTCGGTTTGGCGAGCTCACTACTGCACGGGCCGTACGGCCACCGAGAATTCCTGATCCGGCTCGGGTTATTCAGCGAAGGCGCCAGAAGCCCGATGCTTCGTTTGATGAGCTCGACTACTGCCGCGAGGTCATGCGGCCTAAGAGTCAGTCCGTCAGGGCTGTTCCCAGCCCCTGAGCCGCCAGGCGCCGAATTGATGGCTCAGGTTTGTGAGCTCGACTACTCTCTTGCACATGCCTGCGGCCAGGTGGTCCCGGCTCGTTTGTTGACCCGCAGGCTTGGTAGCGGGCAGGTAGCTCGATTTGACAAGCGTTCATTACTACGCACGGGCCGTGCGGCCTAGAGTCGGATCATTTCGGGCTATTCAGCGCCGGGCCAAACAACTCAGGTTTAACAAGCTCGGCCGCTCCCGAACAAGCCAGTGCGGCGCAAGGTGATTCATTTCGGTGGCCCGACCACTGAAGGCCTCGGCGCCCCGAGCCCGGCTCGTTTTAGCCAGGCAGCTACTCTGCTCGGGCCTGACCTAAGAGTCATATCAGCTCAGAGCCGATGACCGATACCATGAGGCCTGTTGCGAAGCCCGGTAGCAGTTTGACGAGCTCATTTACTCTACACGAGCCCGTGCGACTGGTGGAACCATTCGGTGTTCAGCCCGTGAGCCTCAACGCGAGACTAGTAGCTTTCAGTTGATAAGCTCAACTACTCTTCTACCGGGCATTGACACAGGTGAATCGGCCTGCATTATTATTGTAAGGCCTGGCGCGAACCCGATATCGTTTGTGAGCTCCGCTACTCTGCACGAGCCATCTGGCCTAAGAGTCAATCGGCTCAGATTTATTCAGCCCACAAGGCCTCGGCGCGAGACGGCGGCTTTCGGTTTGTGAGCTCAACTGCCGAGCAGGGCCATGCGGCTAAATTCAATTTAGCCGTGTGACCTGAGGCCTGTTGCCGAGCCAACGGCTGTTTTGGCGAGCTGTTCTGCACTCATGTCGCATGCGGCCTAAAGTCGAATCGGCTCAAGCTGGCCCACAAGGCCTCTCGGCCGAGGCCTTATTTCAATTTGACGCTGGTCTCCAACCAAACCATCGGCCGAAGGGCGCCCAGCTGGGCAGCTCGACTCATCTTTATGCGACGAAATTAATTCGGTTCGTAATGAGCGTAAATGCATAGTAAGACAAAGTGGTAGTGAACATTTATTAAGGAAAGGCTACATCACGTCTTTTGGGTCCAGGCCCGACCAAAATAAATAAAATAAAATCGGCGTCGACGGCGAAGATGCGTGGGAGTCGAAGCATTGAAGGAAGGAGGGAAGAAGTGGGCTGAGTTGTCAGGTTCTCAGTGGTGGCGAGGATCTCGACGTCTCGTCGCTAAAGATGCTCAAGGATTTGAAGTCGAGGCTGATGGCGCTAACTTTCCCTCTGGCCGTACGAAGCCCTTCAAATCTGAGCCTCATCCTCAATCTTCCTATAACCGTCCGTTAAGCAGCGAGTTGATGAAGGTCCCCACGCAGCCACGGCGCTCCTCGATCAAGCGTTACGCGGGGCGGCCTCGGAAGCCTCGGTGAGCCCCATCCATCGGTGTTTTCTTGCTCGCGCAATTCATCTTTGCCCAGTACGCCGTAGCTCTTGCGACTCCGCGGCTATGGGATACTTCAGGCTATCCCTAACCATACGAAACTCCCTCTTTGGTCAGGCTGCGGCCCGTCCCGAGGCCTCTAAGGTATTTGTGCAACTCGCGGCTCATCCTCCGAAGAAGCTCACCTTCGACTCTCAGTATTTCGGACTCTCTTCTCTACCTAGGCACGGGCGGTGCGGCATCAATATGTTTCAAATCGGACTTAAGCTTCTTTTGCCTCCTCGGTCATCTGTTGCACCGATCCACAGCCAGTCCGCTCGGAGAGAGGAAGCCACCCTCACCTTGTAAACCGGGGCGGCTTTGGCCACGACCTTCGAACTGGTGCTTTTTTGACTGAGCACTAAATCAGTAACACTGTTCCATCCACTGTAAAGTCAGGCATCCAGCAGACCAGTGCCAACAGGGTGAAATCAGACAGCTCAGATGTGAGAACTTCTGAGCAGCCCTGGAGGACGACCGAACCTCAGCGGAGCGATGACCGACCTCATGAGGTGAGTCTTTCAGATGGGACGGTGCGCCATGTAAACGTTGAGGAGTAGGGTGTATCCTGGCCGATTCGAAACCTTCTCTTCAACATCGACCACCAGGAAGACGACCAGCCTCGGAGGTTAGCGTGGAGGAAGTGGGCGCAGTGACGTGTTGCTCGAGCGTCGCTCCGAAGAACCTTTGCGCTGCAACAACCTGCGAAGCGGATTCTCGACTGGAGCTCTGGGACCTCAGTGGGACATCGTATCGCGATGTTGACGGGTAGAAGGAAAAGCGCCCCGTTTGAACCTTGCCCCGAGTCGGATGGTCTTTCCAGCCCGGTCAGAAGTTTTCCGTTCACGGCTGCGGGACTTCCGACATAGCGTCCCACCGAACTCCCCCTTGGTGGGCTTGGCGGAAGGCCCGATGGGAGCTTTCGCATAGTGGAAGGAGGCGAAGGCCTCAAAGCGACAGAGCGGGCTGACCTCGAGCTCGAAGGCCGGGAATATCAGGCTTGATCGGATCAGTATTAGGGACGTGGGCAGAGTTTGCATTTGGCCTGGCTATGGCGTTATCTTCAAAGTGAAGGATCGGGTCGAGCACACACGAGAGGCACGTGGACAATCTCTGGGAATTAGAGATATCCAATGACCTCATAAAGATTATACGAACAAGCAACACTCAGATTCTGGGGGTGGTCAAAGCGATAAGCGTGGGGTGTAGTCTCACGGTCGAGAGGGTCATATACTCCCAGTGCGGCCCATGGGTTGAAGTTACATTCCTTCCAAAGCAGCACAGCGAGAGGAGGGAGGTCGGGAAATCACCAGAGGAAGCGCCAGTACCTTTCTTGGAAAAATAAAGGGAAGCCCTCGCGGTTTTCCTTTGCGCTAAAAGATTAAGGAGCAATTTATCGGGGCAGGCCCCCGATAAAGAAAACCAATGAATGACCAGAATACCCCAGCAATTGGGCGAAAGTTGAGAAGGACAGACATTGAAGTGCTGTTGCAAAACCCCTTTTATGAAGGGATGCGAGAGGAAACGAGAGCGGATTATCAGGCTACTTCAAAGAAGCATGCGTAGGTTCACAGATCCATGAAAGATCACACAATGCTGCTCAGCCCATAGAGGAATAATAAATCTCAAACCTAAATGATATGAATATCAAACAAACACACTTTGCTTTTTTTGTTTTGTTTTTCTTTTTCTTTTTTTTTTTGCTTTTTTTTTTTTTTTTTCTTTTTGCTTTTTTTTTTTTTGTTTTTGAGTCGAGACCTTCAGAAGTGGGTCGAATGCCATACTATACAATCAGCCAGAAAGAACCTCAAACCTCTAAGCCCAAATGGTCCCTTCAACCTAAGAATCCCGGATCAAAACCTACAGGTGGAATGAAGGGTGTGACAAACGACTAGTAGCTCTAGGATGAGAGCATGTCATCATGCTAAAGGAGATAAAAATTGAAACAAATAGAGATGATGAAACTAGACTCAAAGATAGATGGTATGAAGATGCAATGGAAAGAAAGAAACAAGCGTGATCTGAGAAGAACAAACGAGAAAGAATGTCACAATGTGTATTATGCATATCCAAATAATGAAGCGCCTGAAGGGTAGCCCCCAACCCGGTCGAGAGAGAAAAAAGTAGGATGAAAGAAATAGGCCATAATAATAAACCGCGTGAGGCTGAAGGGGCTAGCAGTGGGATATATCAATGTATGGGTGTAATAGGGAATATGGCTACTCAAGGTGATGGCCACCATCCTCTAACCCATGTGATCTCAGCGTAAAACCTCTTCGGTACGATCCACATTGGTGGCTGGCGCTGTGAGCGATTTCCGTCAGTCACGCCGACGGTGCTCTTCTTGAGTCGGATCTTGGATAACATAAGGCCAGCTCGATTTGGTCTAAACACCTCTGGGTCGTTGAAGTCAATCCGAGGACCTTGAAGACTAGATCTCTGTACGAAACCTCTGGGCTTGACCTTTGCAAATACGAGTCATTTTCCTTTGATATGTGCGAACGCCGTCTAGCGCCCTCGATCTCCTCTGCGTCGAGAGTGAGTCTGCGTCTGACGGATTGGTTGAGGGCTCCGTCATCCGCTCATGAATATCCCGAAACTCAATCGGATGTATATGCCGGGGTGGAGGTGCGACTCCCAGTGTCGCTTAGGTGGGAGGCGGATACGTAGTCGCGAGCGTCCTAAATCAACGAACCTTGATCAATCAGATCACGAATAGCATGCCTCGGTCACGACCGTTAATACGTATCATGACCAGCTCTTTATTGATAAGCCTGATGAAGTGCGTCCTGAATCCGGGTGGGGGTAATTTGTAGTGAGGTTAGTGCGGGTGGTAGTGGAATAATCAAACCCTTCAGCCAATCTTTGAAATGCTCGGCTCGGTGGCATCCAGAGTTGTGTAAATTACTGGCAGGCCTCGGGGTGGAGGTGGTGCTCATACTGCGTGGTCTTATGGAAGTGGACTGGCCTTTTGTGTAGCATATCTTGATTTGTGGTGTGATGTAGGAAAGAAGTAGGCTATGCAGGCTGAGGAGTAGGCAGTGCATCTGACCCGCCACATCATATCATATGGTAGGAGTGCGTCTGAAGCGGAGGTGACGTAGGGATCTTTGTCTGTCATGCCAATGGCTGTAACATGCGATGGTGCGGGTCGACCACGGCTTCTTCCTTTGAGTGCGAAGGAAAAGTGCCCATAATCCTCTAGATATGCCCTCCTCAATGCCATAGAGGCTGACTTGATGATCAAAGTACATCTATGGGAAGCCCATGAGATGCACAACAGCGAGGGTGAAGACTCGCATAATCATGCCGTCGGTGGCTCTACGGGTCTATCTATGTCTGTGCAATCTTCTCTCTCAGTGGAGATGAATGAGATTACCGACTCATCCGGCCTCTGCACAGGGAGCCCTCCCAACTCTCTCAGGGATACGTCATTCACAGTGTCATGTTATCGATAAACTCGCATCCCAATTAAGCCCATGTCCCTCGCCTCGAAGGGTCAATGATGCAAACCAGCGACGGCTTCCCTTTCGGCATGAGAGGAAAAGCATGATCATCGTACTTGCCGTCCGATCTATGCGCGCCTTAACAGCGTTATTATAGCTGAAGTGAATACGGGGCACCATCCCGATTAATACCTCTCGATGTCCGTATGTCACGAGCTTAGCGGCAGGGGCACGCCCGCTGGAAGGTCATCATATCAGTCCCAGCCTATATATCCATGAAACATCAGAGACACGATCCTCTGCTCAAGCCTGTCGGGCTGGAGTGTTATCGATAATCGGTGCGAGGGCGACGAGAATGGGCGTGGTCTTAGTGCAACCGCGTAGACAAAAGCTCCAGCACGTAGGCGTGGACAATGGTGGTGGTGGGTGGAAGCGTGCCGATCCGCGTGCGAGGAGGCGGATAGGTGGATTACTTCATTTATCTCCCGATGGAGGGAGAAGATAGCCTGATTATAGATAGACCCTCGGGCGCGTCGGATCGGCATGATTATGCGCGGTCAGCGGCCTGGCTTTCTTTGGGCGCTCTAATGAGCTTCCACAGACGGACTTTGGATCATTGGTTCGGGCCCTACATGGCATTAAGGAGGCATATCTAGAGGATTATGGGGAGAGGAACTCTTTCTCCTTGATTTCAGGGAAGAAGCCGGTGGGACCGAGACCGTCGAATGTTGGTGCACCATTGGCACTCGGCACCGAGACAGATCCACGGCGTCACCTCAAGTTTTCAGGCGTTGGCTCTATGATGAGGCGAGGAACCGACCTCGGCCGGTTCTTTCTACATCTGACATACATTCGATATGCTCGCGACATGCTGCCGTGTCGACAAACACCATCCCGAGGCGGTGGGCATTTACGACCGGATCTGCCTGGCCGTGATGGGCTCGCTGGGAACACCCGCTGAAGGCAGTCTTCGCGCTCATCAAAGAGGCTGGTGCGATGCGGTGTGTGTTTGGTACTATTGAACGATTGTTTATTGATACGCCACTGAAAATACGACCGTCATGACATGGCGCACCGGTACGACCGGTGGTACGAAGATGGTATTCTGGTAAAGTGAAGCTCGCTCTGACACCGGCGATGAGGAAGGAAAGATTGGCGAAACGTCGCCGGTTTCGAAAATGACGCGTGCGACTGGTCAAGCCGGAAGAGAACACTACCGAGAGATCAGCGACAGAAAGTTTGGGCCAGTAGGCAGAACACCGTTATCGAAGATCCGACCGAAAACGACTGGTGAAAAAGAACAGGGCAATGCGAAACGTCAATGATATTTGTAGCTTTACGAGATCGTAATTATACATTAATACTCTTCGCTAGCAACTGCCTATTCATCGGCAAGCCTGGGGTGAAAACTACCCCTACTCTTATTGACTGATTATATGAAGCAACTATAACAGCTAGTAGCTCTTTATTCTTTCTTTCTATCTTCTTGTTTCTTTTCTTCTCCCATTGCATCTTCAAATACAACATCTTTGAATGGTTCTAATAAATATATGACTGACTCTTTTATCTCCTTTTATATGATATTACTCTCATCCTGGAAGCTTTACTAGTCAAGTTTGTCACACCTTCCAATTAGCACGGCAGGTTTTGTTAGAGTTCTGGGTTGAAAGGAACCATTTGAGCTGAACTGTTGGATTGTAGTATGGCATTGAGCCTACTTTGAGTTCGACTCAAAAGTAAAACAAAAAGCAAAAAAAAAAAAAAGAAAAAAACAAAAACAAAAAAAGCAAAAAAAGAAAGAAAAAAACAAAACAAAACAAAAGCAAAAAAAAAAAAAAAGTGTGTTTGTTTGATATTCGTTGCTCATTTAGGTTTGAGAGATTTGTGTCTCAGGGTTGGTGAAAACGTAGTTAATTACATTGGAGTATGAGGTTTGGAGTTTGCTTACGCACTAGGTCCACCGGATCATTACTGCATCACCAACCATCTTCTGTGACTTGCTTTGACAACGTTCTTGGGACGAGTTGTTCGTCATTATCCTTACATTGCCACATTTGTATCCCAACTGTTTCTTCCTTTCTGCTTTATCCATTTGTCATTTTTCTTATCACTTTAGTCTTAACTTCTCTTATTGATCATCGTCTCACTTCTTAGCGGCGTGTCCTTTAGTGCGCTTCACTTGTCATTTCACATTGTTCATTCGGATGTTGGTTGAGTCACCTTGCTCACATGATCCTTTGATGGCGACATTGCTTGGCGTACAAGGGTTTGGCAGTATTTGTGGGTGATTTGGGCCTTTGTTTCCCATCATGTTTCACTCACCTGGCTCCCATTACCCGGTCAGTGTTAAGACACGCTGAGACCATGAGATCTCGTGTTTGCTTGAAGCATTTTACATGAATGGTCCCCATCTGATTGGAAGTCTGGGATGTTGACAGTCTGTTCTTAAGATATCAGGTCACATATTGCTTCCTCCATTCAGTTTGCTTGCATCAGGTCCATGATGGGTATAAGGCGATCTGAGTCGGGGACCATGGATAGCCATTAGCTTTATGCTTTAACACGCTCCACCTTTGGGGGCATGCCCTATCCTTTCATGTTGGCATTGGCTGCGTGCGCCACCGCACGGCAGCCATTTACGCTGAGTCGTTTGGCATCAAAGTTTGAGTATGCTCCACATACGGTGGGTTTCTTCATACAATGGAGTCTTTAAAGCGGCCCCAGGTAAGATTAGCTCATATTCGTCGACTCAATGAGGTGTGGCCACCCTGGCGCACACCCCATATGTTGTCTTGTTCGCTTGTTCAGACGATTGGTTCTTCATAAATTTATTAAAGTTTTTCATCAAGGCATACATATCGGATGTGCGCAAGATTCCATATTAGTTTTATGGAATACCAAATGGACCAGTTTTTCACAGAATGAGTGATTGTGATATTTTTCGGCTCTACGGCTTTGACCGTGTGTAGTTATGGGATTTTGACATGGTGATGCCTAGACTAGGGGGCATAGCCCTTTTCTTTCACCCTTGGTCACATTTGTGCGATTGTCCCTCTGAGGGCTACCACTGTTTCCATGTGTTATGAGTTCTTGGTTTCATAAACATAATTTGGCATTTCTATTGTCATATTAGGGCATCCCCCCCGCTTCTTTTGTCACTGGTATGTGTTTACGATTGGCTTGTCGAGTCATTTGTTGGTAGACCTGGATGTCATACTAGGGCCTGCTTTCCGCAGTTTGTTGCCGTTTAGCTTGTTTCGGGTTCTCTAGCATCTCGCCGGTTACCTTTAAATTTTCGCTCGGTTCTATTCACAGGTACTGGCGGGATCTATCGTTTTTCGATTACTCGCGGTTCAACCTTTCGATTACTGGCGATTTCCCATTACGGGTACTCGCCGGGATCCTACCATTTTACGGTACTCGCCTAGATCCCATTTCCGATGCCACGGATCCCACATTTCTAGTACTCGCGGATCCGTTTAATTTTCATGCCAGATCCGTTTCTGTTACCGCGCGGATCTGCTGATGCCGGCTGGATCCACATTTCTGATACTGCTTTGGATCCTGCCTTACTAGGTACTCACCGGATGTTACCTTCGGTACTTGCACGGATCTACCTTTAAGTGCTGCGGCGAATCCGGCACCGATTACTACTTTGGATCTACCTTTCGGTACTCGCGGATATTGCCTTTCGGTACTTGCGGATCTGGCCACCATAATTTTCGCGCCGGATCCACATTTCCAATACTTGCTCGGATCCTACCTTTTTCCGGTACTCACCGGATGTGTTACCTTCATTTTCGCTGGATCCTACCATTTCACGGTGCCGGATCCCGCCTTCGGGTTCGCGGATCCTACCATTTTACGTTTTCGCCCGGATCCATTTAGTACTCAGCCCGGTTCCCATTTCAGTGCACGGGTCTACCTTTTCCCATTTTCGCCCGAATCCCATTTAAGTGCTGCGAATCCGCTGTTATTGAATCCTTCTGATATTGACCTGTTGACCGATGACGGCGCCGTGCGCGCGCACTTTGCCGCCGCGGATCCCGGCCCGATACCGCCCGAATCCACCTTCCGGAACTTCGCCGGATCACCATTTTCGGTACTCGCCCGGATCCGCATTTCGATGCACGGTCCCCATTTCTAGTACTCGCCCGGATCCGCGTTTGCGAATTTTTCGCCCGAATCACATTTCCAGTGTTTACGGATCCTACCTTTCACGGTACTACTTGGATCCGTTTACAATTACTCGCCAGGATCCATTTCGTTGCACGGATCACATTTCATTCGCTGGATCCTACCTTTTCCAGGTACTCACGGATGTTACGCTTCCGGTACTGGCGGATCCCATTTTACGGTACTCGCCGAATTCCACCTTTGGCACTCGGCGGGGTCCACCTTTTTTCGGTACTCACGGGATCCGACATTTTCCGGTGCTTGGGACCTTTCGAGAGTTTGCGGGCGTCCTCATTCCTTCCTGGGCATAGCATAGGATGTCATTATCTTTTCGGCATTATGTCAAATCACTCATCTTCGAACGTCAAATGACTTGTTTTCTTTAAGTCCAACTAATCGGATGGCTATGTTAAGGTGTCCTTCAATATACTAGGTAAAGGGACAAAATTGTGTTGGTCATCTGGGTTCTTCGCTTAGAGTTCATTTCACTTTTGCATCGCTTGCGCCGCACCCATAGTTCACTCGTTCATTCACTCTACGAAGGGCATATTTGTAGACCTCAGTTTGAAAATCCCTAGCATGCATTGAGTCTATGGTGTCATACTCACCCGTTATTCTCATATAACACCATTTAGGCTGACACAGGCTTGGTCTTTCTCAGAGCCTCGGCGGGTGGGCATTGTATATAGTCAGTGGAGTGCGATATGTATTTCACTTGAATTGTGCGAGTGTCAATTATTGGCATCCGTGCCATATGAAATAGTGGCGCCCCCGAGGGTTGTTTCGATCCGGGTTTATGGGTATGTCGTATTTGAGACAGGCTTTGTTTGATTATCTCCTTTGTCAGGAACTCAGAATTGTTCAACATTTGTTTTATTTAGATTCCTTATTCGCCAGGAGGTTTATGTTAAAAATCATAATTTTGGTCATAGTTTGACCAATATTGGTTTATTGGTTCGTCGATCTCTTAGTATCTTATCCTGACTTCTTGTTTTTTGGTGATTTTGTAAACACTCCTCCTTGTTTTGATCATATCTCCCTCATCAAACTTAGAATGGTGCACCGTTTTTTTTTGTTGGTCTCCTTGTTCTTGGGGGGCATTGCCTCAAAATTTATAATTTTCTTGTATTCATTGGTTTGGCATCTGGATTCAACAGGTTAGTTGAGATGACTTGTGGAGCCTTTGTTTTTGTGATTTTGGAGCCCAAATCCTAATGGTTCGGTGCAAAGCTCAGCTCGACCTTAGGAAGTATTGTGGGTTCTTTTGGGCCTTGTCTTAGGTTACATACAGCCCACCATGAACCCATGTGGATGCTTGGTGGTGAAGCAGAAGCTAAAAACTTAAGTGATTCGGCTTGCATGGGAGTGGGGAGGGGGAGTGAATGGGAAGCTATTTCGAGATTGATTAGGGCCTTTCCAAAGCTTGAAGGAGAGAAAAACGAAGAGGCTTTGATGGCGCCAGGTGAGTCGCATAAAGGACATAGAATCGAGTTGGAAAGAACCTTTTGGAGGGGCACACTTAGGGCTCAGACACACCGTTCTTTGGTTTTTTAAAGGGATGTATAACTTGGTTTTCTGTTCAGCGTCTTGTGAGAGTGAAATG
Source organism: Tetrastigma voinierianum (assembly GCA_016808115.1). Taxonomy (NCBI): domain Eukaryota; kingdom Viridiplantae; phylum Streptophyta; class Magnoliopsida; order Vitales; family Vitaceae; genus Tetrastigma; species Tetrastigma voinierianum. The sequence continues at coordinate 220,846 of JAEQBH010001367.1, forward strand.
GACGCCTTTCTCCACTCTATTCTTTAAGATCGTTCTGATCAAATTTGAAGTTTCTCCTCAACCCATTTGAGCCGGTTTTTTTCACCTTCGTACGTGAAAATTTGGTTCTTGATTTCTGCTAAAGGCGGTTTACGTGAGTTTTTGTTGTTTTGGTTGGTTCTCACTCATCCAAGCTGAGAATCAATCCCAGTTTGTTTGTTAAGTTCCTAACTCCTTTATATAAAGTTCTGGAAATTTTGAGAGCCTCTCAACGATTTGGTTGGTTGAAAACAGGATATTCCCGGTTCATTCAAGTTAGGTTTTCCAGGAAAGGCAGTTTGTGTGGTTTTGTTGTTTGGTTGGGTTCTCCTCCTTCAGGCTGAGAATCAATCACCGTTGTTTTATTAGATTCTAACCTTTGTAAGTTCTGGAAATTTTTGAGCCTCTCTCAACGATTTGGACTAGTTCGAAAACCAGATCATTCGGTTCATTCAGATTAGGTTTCAGGAAAATGGGTTGTGTAGTTTTTGTTGTTTTGGTTGGTTCTCCCCACTCATCCGAGCTGAGAATCAATCACCGTTGTTTTTAGATTTGCTCCTTTATAAAGTTCACAAATTTTTGAGAGCCTCTCAACGATTTGGACGTTCGAAAACCGTCATTCGGTTCATTCAGATTAGGTTTCGGGGAAAGGCAGTTTATTATAGTTTTGTTGTTTTTGGTTGGTTCTCACTCATCCAAGGCTGATCAATCACCCGTTTATTTTGCCTAACTCCTTTGGAAGTTCTAGAAAAAATTTTGAGCCCTATCTCAACCGGCTGAACTGGTTGATAAACCAGATTAATAGCCGATTCATTAATTCAGTTTGCTGGAATGGTAGTTCGGGTAGTTTGTTCGTTTGTGTTGGTTCTTGGTCATTCGAATTCGGGTGTACTCCGTTTATCTTTAGATTGGCTTTCTAAGGAAGGTTCTGAATTTTGAAATCTTTTCTCAATTATCTGGACTGATTGGTAAACAAACCAGCGGTTATTAGGTTAGGTTTTAAAACGGCCAGTTTAGGTACTTTGCTTTGTTTGTGGTTCTTGGTGTTGAATTGAATTGCACTCCGTTTATTTTATTAGATTCCTGAGTCTGTGAGGATTTTCTGAAAAAGTTTCAGAATTTTCTCAATCATTTTGACGGTGAGAAAAATTCAGTTAACTGGTTGTACAAGACGACTCATAGGCAGCCCTATTTGGCATTTGATTATAGAATATATTATGGTGTATATAGTTGCTAAAAGCATGCAAGCGAGACTTTAAGTCTAAGTTCAGTTTCAGTTTTAGTTCAAAAATGATGGTAATCATAGGATTTGTAAGTGTGGTTTGATTTGTGGATTTTAAAAGGGAATGTGTGTTAAAGCAAACCACTTACCTCCTTTCGGCCTTTCTTTGGTATGGGATCCGATATTTGGTTTTAAATGCATGATGTATGATGTATTATTTGCCTCTATTCATAACCATAGCTAGGGATCTCGGGTACATGCTTAGGCATTAGTAATTTATGTTCATGTGCATTACCTTGGTGTTTAGTTTAACATTTAGTGCATTTAGGCTTTTTGGTGACCTCTTATGCGGCGTGTGGCTAGGACAGGTATGTGCTTTAATGTTGGTAATGAATTTCACATGGATGCTTTGTGTTTTAGATTGTGGCCATATTTGCATATGTTTGGTGGCTAACCTTTGATGTAGCCAGTGTGGGGACCAGGTAAATATTTGCCATTTGGTTGAGTTTTTTTTAAGCATGCTAGATACCAATTAGGTTGGTCTGATCCCCTAAGTTGTATGTTTAGCTGTGAGACACTATCGATTTTGACCATAATATACCTTACCCAATTCACTAGTAGGGCAAAATTCGGGCTTAGAGGGTGCCTCATATGAGGTGCCTTTAGTCCAGTGTCCTCGATCCCCGGACCCGGAAATCTGGTTTTGCGGGACCGCACCATCTTTGAGTCATTGGTTTTTTGTTCTTACTTGGTTTCCAATTTAAATAAGAAATAAAGTAAATTGGCTGACTCAATTAAAACCGTTCCTCCTTTGGGACGGATTTTCCAAAACTGAAATCTTGTTTCTTTTTCATTTTTTCTTTCGGTTTCGCGAGTCGAGGTCGAGTGGATCGGGTAGGGTCCCACACACATACCATCTTAGGTGCGGAAACCACGGAGGTTAAACATCGGGGGACCGGGACTCGGACCTTGAAGAGGTTGGTAACACACAGCGAAAGTGGCCCCACAAGGACCAACCTTGCTAGGCCCCATTAGCATTACGAGCAATGGATTTTGGGTATTCATTGGGATACTTAATCGGTCTACTCTCCCTTACCCTTGTCTAAGGAAAGAGCACTGAGTTTCTTCCAGATGAGCCAGTTGAACGGTCTGAGAGCGACGCCGAGTTATGAACCAACTGCGGTAGAAAGTCGCCTCAATCTGCAGAGAAGAAGAGCCAGGACCCATGGTGATAAGCGGGTAATGAGAGACGAAACTTGGCCGGCCTAACCTAACGCCTCGGCGTATCGCTAGAAAAGACACGGAAATAGAAGACACGACGGTCGGGGCCAAGGAAAAACTATCTTGGGAAAGACGCTAGAAAAGGACTCCACACAAAAGGTTCAGATGGAAACTAAGGAAGAGGGAAGTCCGAACTCGTTAAAAGCGAAGAAAAAGTTTCAAGATCAGGGGCACACAAAACAGAGAATGTCTGCGGAAGAAACAGAAGGAAAATGAAAGAAGTGGGAGAAATGAGCGCCAAAATCAAAGAATCGTCCATTGTCGCCAAGGCGTATGACGGCGACCAGCCCTAGCAGCCAGGCGAACCGCGTGGAAATTGCGTCAATACGAGAAAGCGCGTTCTGACCGCGCCCCGCACACCGCCTGAAATTTGAGGCGCTGTAGTTTGAAAAATGGGCACAGTCCGCGCTCGCCAAACCGAAGGCGCACCCATTATTGAAACACTCGGGCCTTTGATACCCAGCCCGAAAATGAAGCTGATCCGCTCGACCAAAAGGTAGGTTATGGATAATTGAAAGCCCAGCGATGCAAATCAAACTAAATCTCGCCGATAAGGAAAACGAGAATAATCCTAATAACATATTTATCATAAATTCAACTAAATCTGGCAGCAGAAAATAAGATAATCCACGATATAACGACTCATCCTGCGAGATCAAGCGGATCCACCAATGAGGAAGAAAGATAATTCTAAAATAAAGCTGCTCTTTTCGATATCCCTTATCAGATCAAATCTTAGATAAAAGCGAGGAAATATCCGTCGAACAGGAAGAATCCTGTCATTCGGCCCAGGAGAAAAGCATGCTACTATGTCCAGCGCGTGGTGAAGATCAGACACATTGCCTCTAAGCGATCGCTTTTCTCTTAGAAAGCGCTTAGGCATCGGAGCGAGTTACGAGTTTCTTTCTTGCCCATCTTTGGAGAGTTGGCGCCACATCGAGGCAATAAGCCAGTGTACATCGAGCACGAGACCAGCCCAGCGGCAATCAGCCCCAACTGGCCCTGACCGCTCCGGCCTAGTCCGGTTGAAAAAGGCATCATCGGTGCCTGTACCACTATATATCGGCAGCAGAAACAAGCCGAAAAGTGCACAAAAGTTTCCATCCAGAGTAATACAATTAACAAATAGCTCAAGCATATATTCAATTGCTTAAAGAAAGTCTAGTGATTTAGGGCTTGGGTGATCAACATACCATTTCACTAGCCTGAATAGCAACAATTTTCACATTAGAGAATATCTCAAAGATCCATGGAAACAACTGACAAGAATAAAATAAAGCGGAAGTCTGCTATACTTGATAACGCTTTTGAAGATCCTCAATATCTCTGCGTAACATATCCTCTTTAAACACAGCCTGCAACATAAAACAATAAACAAAAAAAAAAAAACAAAATAATATAAACTACAATTATTCAGACAGGTCCACTTCATAAAACCCATAAGCTCAAATCTTAAAAGAAAAACCTGCTGCTCTGTTCTACTTAGCGTTTGCCTTAGTTCTTCAAGGGCCTGAACCAGCATAAAAACTTCGTTCCTCAAGCTTCCTGTGAACGAATCTCTGTGAGTTCTCGCTTCACTGTTGGCCCGTGCCTCAGCTAGTAGCTATGCTTCCTTAGCTGCAGTCTAAGCATTAGTATAATATTCTTTTTGAGTTGCAGCAGAGAGAGAGAGAGAGAGAGATAGAGAGAGAGAGAGAGAGTCCATAACTAGATGATCAAACAGAAGAATGTTTAGGAAGCAGAAAAAAAAATATTATCCCTCAGAAATGTGGATATTTCAAATTAGACAGACATAAAACAGGAAGAGACCGCAAGAGTGTTTCAGAAACTAGATGTTCTAGCAGAGAATACTTAGGAAGCAAGAAGAAAATATTGTAACACAAGATCTAACAGAAGAAGTTTAGGAAGAATGGAAAAATATTATCCCTCATATATATTTGAATTCAGATTGAATGTGTAATAGGATAAAGAATGAAATTAGAAACAAAAAACAAATAAATCAAATTTGTCAAGGGGGATAGTAGCAAAGTACCACGTACCAACTCCACCACACCCACAATCCAGTAAATTCAATGTGATTTTTTTTCCTTATGTATTTGATTTTGATGCTAGTACAAGACTTTATACAATTGAATTGTTTCCATGTATTTAGTAAGAAGATTGTGGGTTAATGGAAATTGATGATGAAGGTATTGTTTCCATAAAGTCAGTGAGGTGATTCTGGCTTAATAGAAGGATCATTGGACTGTGTTGACTTAATAAAAGTTCTACTAATGCCCATGCTTTACACAAAGAAATTAAACCAGAGAGACTTGGCATATGAATATTGTCATTATGTACATGATAGGAAAATAGGTTCAACCATATAAGATGAATATTTGGTATTTTAAGTCTTTTCAAGAGGTCATATCAAATCCCTGTTTGTCATCAGATCTGGAATCTTAAGTATTTTAAGCTTCTTAGGATTACCAATTATATAGACCTTGAGTTGTTTATTCTTATTATTAACCTGGATGCTATGTCATCCTCTAATGTTTTTAGCACTTTGGTTTCTATTTTCAAATATAATGTCTTGCTATTTTGAATCAATGAAATTTCTCTTTTCAAAAAAAGAAAGTCTTTTCAAGAGGTAGGGAAGATTTACCTTTTCTAATTACTAGCATCAAAATGAACCATTATGTACATCAAAGCTTTTGAGAATCATGGAATATTCTCTAGATATTCTTTGATTTATCTCTTACCTTTTGTGTACAATATTCTTCTTCCTTTTACACTTTATTTTCCTTCCTTTTACCCTTTTATTTTGTTTCCCTTTTATTCCATTCTTTTGTGTATATATAGGTGTTTTTATACTATGTAATACTCACTTACTCATTCAATAAAGAAAAGCTTTCTTTTATTCTCTCATTTCACATGGTATCAAAGCCATGGTTGGTTCTAGAGTGAGCCCTATTTTCCAACTATCTTCTCAGTTGGATCTTCTTATCAGATCTTCTCCGGCGGATCTTCTCAATCGAATCTTCTCCGATGGATCTCCTCATTAAGATCTTCTCCGGCAGATCTTCTCCGGCAGATCTTCTCCAACAGATCTTCTCAGTCTAATCTTCTCTGATGAATCTTCTCAGTCTGATCTTCTCAATCGGATCATCTCCGGCGGATCTTCTCTGTCGGATCTTCTCAGTCAGATCTTCTCCACCGGATCTTCTTCGGCGAATTTTCTCAGTCGAATCTTCTTCGGCAAATCTTCTTTGGAGGATCTTCTTCGACCTTCTCCATCGGATCTTTTCCTGTAACACCCCAATTATATCCTAGTAGTTTTATTACATATTTAGGATATAATAAAAGGCAAATTTTCCATTTTTGGAAATCTAAGGGCTAAGTGTGAGTTAAATGGTAATTACTTCCAATTAAAGGGACATTAAGATGGAAGATTATATGTTTATTGTTGAATATTGATAACTTGAAGTGCAAATGAAATAAGAATGGAGGACTAAAATGCAAAAAAGTAAGAATAATGAATTCCATAAAGCCAAACATGGTCTTCTAAGAAAGGGAAATTTCCCATTTTGATTGGCTTAGGTTAGGGCATTTCCGGTGGAGGAGAGGAAGGAGATAATTTGGCTTTTGTGCAATCCATTATTTTTGCCCTCTTTGCTCACGGAAAGTAAGAGAAGAAAGCTTGGTTTTGAAGATTTCAGAAATTCTTGAAGAATATCTCAAGGAAAAGGAAGAAGAGGAAGAGGTTAGAGCTTGACGTGTTGGAAAGTAGATCTAAGGTCTGGGATCCTAACCTTGATTGTGTGTATATTTTGATTTGGTTGAGTTGTTGTTTTGATTGTGACCTCTAATGAGGAACAATTTGTGTAGAAAAAAAGGTAAATGAGTTTTATAGGGAGATCTTTGTGTCAAATTTTCCCCATACCCTATGTTCTTGTTTTGGCCATAACTTGGCTCACCGACCTCCAAAATGAATGATTTCAGTTTGTAAGGAAATTTAAGACCCATGGCTACATTTTCCTAGAAGAGATCTAGATCGAATTGAAATCAGGCTATCGGAACAATCCCTTGAACTGGAGTAATTCCGGGTTTTTGAATCATAACTTGAGTTTTGTTGATCCAAATAGTGTGATTCAAATTTCGTACAAACTAGACATCTGGGAGAACAACTTTCATGGAAGAGTATGGCCCAATTTAGTCCCTATTATTATTGGAAATTCCTCAAAGTAAAGAGACAGTGCATCCCCTGAAACCTATATCGGAAGAGTCCCTAAATTTGGAGTAAGTTTGTTTGGACATAACTTGAGTTTTGTTTATCCAAATAGTGTGATTCAGTGCATACAAGCCTAGACATTTGGTAGAACAACTTTCATGGAAAGGAAGTATGTAAATTTAATCCACTATGTGCAAATTTGTCAAAGTAAGGGAACAATTTATCCACACAGAGCTTTGTCTGAACGATCACGTATTAGGACCGTATCTCCCAATTTAAAAATCTAAGCGACCTAATTTGTGACCTGGGAAACTTAAAACATGGGGGAATATTTGCATCACGTCTTGTTCGAGCGGGGTGAAGAGCATAATGTAGGCATTTGCCTAACCTTCTTAGATGATGTCTAATGTGAATTAATGCACTAATGTTACATGAATTGGTGCAAGTCCATTAAAATGATCATGATAAATATGTGAAAGAACCTATGTTAAAGATACCGGTATGACTAATTTGGAAACATAAATAACAGAATGCCTACTTATATCCGGGTAGTGGATAGATAGGCATGCCTATAGGAATCTCTGATGTTGTAGCTTACTGTTCTATAGGCCCGGTTTGAGTCATTAATTGGGCCCCGTTTGGGTCATACTCTAATCTGTTATCACTGTCTTATATAGTAATGTACCTATGGGTACTTATTGTTCTGTTTCCCGTTATCCATTTCCATTGGAAGATGCAGGCACAAAACGATTATAAATAAATAAATAAATATATATATATATATATATATATATATATATATATATATATATATATAATAATGAATAATAAGTACATGCAAGTGCTTCTGAGATATATGTGTTATGAGTAATGAACAACAAGAGCATCAAAATGATTAATATCTTTTGAATTATTAAAAACTTTATCTTTATTATACTTATTTATTATGCTATGACAAATGAATGATGTATTGTCAAATATATGTCCATGTATATGATCGAGGTTTGTGACGATAGTGGTCGTCATGTTATAGTCCCCCACTAAGCGCTATAAACAGCAAGATTGTTTTAATCACGTGTAGGTTTTGTTAAGAAGTGACCGTTAAAGACATACATTCGTGAAGACTGACACCAATAGGACTTATCAAAGATAGATCTTGAATTTTGGAGAAATATTGTGCATATCCTATTTTGTATGGCATGTAAATAATAATTTTACATAAACCCTATAGTGGGGCTTTGCAATATTTTGTAAGAATATGAGCTTAAAATTATAATCTGGATTAGAAAATTATTGTTAGGATTATATAAGTTAATCAGGTTTGAAGTTCTCGATATTGTAATGACCCTCTGCAGTGGAGGGCCACCACATCGGTGGAAGGTGCATTGTGTTGGTGCAGGGCATCACATGACACTTCTTCTCTAGTGACCCTCGATCGATCCGTCAACTCCATCAGAACACTTACCTCGAATGTCACATTGTTACGTGACATCGGATAAGATTAAATACATGCTTTTATAAAAAGCTTGGTGCATGACTGTAGTAACCATCTTAAAGAGGAGTGTTGAGAATCATGGAATATTCTCTAGATATTCTTTATTTATCTCCTACCTTTTGTGTACATTATCCTCCTTCCTTTTACACTTTATTTTCCTTTGTTTGCCCCTTCTGGCTTTTGTTTCCTTTTTATTCCATTCTTTTGTATATATATAGGTGTCTCTATACTATGTAATACTCACTCACTCATTCAATAAAGAAAAGCTTTCTTTTCTTCTCTCATTTCACAAAAGCTATACAAAGGATAAACTCAATAAAGCTAATTAATAAATGACAAAAAAATTTAAGAGCATGTACGTATTAATTTCAATTCAAATTTGCAAGCATGCTTGTTATACTAACATATCATATGTAATATTCTCTCAAATAGTTTTAAACTTGTAAGTAATAATGAAAAATAAGTAATTGCAAAATAAATAAGTGTATATCCATTTTATAAACTTGAATCTACATATAAATACGCACAATTTTCATTTGAGCATCTATGTAAAAGGGACTATATCTTAGAAGCAAGTGCAAAAAGGTCAAGCCAACTACCACATATCACGAGGAAGAGACTCATCAAGTTAATAATGATAATTTGCTGGTATAAAATAAGGATTGTTTTATAAAATTTTGGAAAGAAAATTTGTTATGGCAAGGAAAGTGCTTTCGGAAAGCAAAGTGATTAGAGCAACCTGCATAAATTTATCAAAGATATTAGCTTAAATAAATAAATCAAAAAAGAATAATGAATAAATATTCTCAATATTTTGTTCTATGACTTGATGAAATCATTTATATAAAAATTGATGTACTTGGCAAACTCATCTCAACACACACACTTCCATTACGGAAAATGTATTATAAAGTATTATTATCTCATACTACAAATATATAAGAAAATTCAAGACACCTAATCCTCCATTTACAGTGTATGCATATATGTAAATGGTTGTTTTTCCCTTTTTCATTTAAAACAAAATAAATTGTTCTTCATTTAGCTGCCTTTTGGTTAATTTACTAACACCGTACATGAGCGTGTTGTAAGGTGACTTCCGTTGACACCACAGCCCTCCCTTCTTTCTTGGTTTCTTCCTCCTCCAAGAGGTTCAGTTTCATTCACAACATCTCTCATCTCCGTTCAGAATTATCTTGTTCAATGGAATCGTGTTGAATTATCGTACTAATATTAATGCTCTTTTACTGATCTTTCATCTCTTAAAACCAAATGCGGATCCATGATTTCCATCACTCGCTCAAATAAAGATGTCTTCACAAAATCATGAAGAGTAAGACCATCTTGGAAGATGTCATCCAGTGGCCTTCTTCCTGTAAACATCTCTAGTAATAGAATTCCATAACTATACACATCTCCCTCTGCGGAGACAAGTTACCACTAACTTACCATTCTACAAAATAGTTGAGCAAGATTTAGTAATCATTATAATAGTTGGTTCTAAATGTTTCACATTGATTAAAGATAATAATTTTATAAAAATCATAAAAGTACTACAAAATAACTCTTGCCAAAGAACTTTCAAATGAAAATAATTCATACTTGAGGCAATATCGTATTGATCCTTTCCTTTGTGGTCAAAGGCTACTTTGGTTGTGTAGTAGGTACTACTAGAACTAAAGATGGTAGAGATAATCTTTGTAAACTGGAAATCACTTGAGCATGGGCGATCATTCATGTGTCACCGAGAGAGGACATTGTGAAGCAAGATCACTATGAGCGATAATGCCTTCCACGGTGACTATAAAAGATATTCTGGTGTTGAAGTAGAAACTACATCAAGGAATATCAAGTTTACGCTGAAGTTAGCTTTTATGTCCATTTTCTCCAGCTTTTGGATGCAACCATTTATTTGAACTACCTATTGGCATTAGCTCATAAACAAGAGCCTTGATGTGAAGGACCCAACGGATACCCTCCGGTTCGGTTGATCCATCTAGTGAAGTCCCCTTGTATAATACTCCTAGGAGAATCAGTTGGAACCCCGCTGCCTGAGAAGGGAGTAACACCATGTACAAATTTAATACCCAATTATACATGTATATATATAAAAACATATGATTATAAATGAGGTTTCATAAAAGTTCAATACGAATATCAGAGCATTCTAAGAGTATTGTGGATTTAGGGGTGCAAGTGAAATGGAATGATCGATACATGAACACAAATGGATAAATGCAATAGAGTCTGACGGTGTGGCGGGGAGAGGCGTCAAATCGGCGTGAGTAGGCCCTACGATCTGTGCGGACCTAGAGACAGTTTAAAAACAATAATGTGAGATAATAATCTGAGTGAGTGGCATATTTATAAGGAAAATAACATTTTTATATTTGATGGTTCTTCTCTCAAAACCTTCCGTTCAACTCTTTGTAAAACTCACAGAAACATTCACAAGCCAACTTTTACCCAAATCCTTTGATGATATACCTTGAATGGTAGGCCGATGGAAGATGTAATCGCCTTTGTACCCCATGACATAAGTAACAAAACGTAACTATAGCCATCCAAGTAATAAGATAACTTTGAATGCACGAATCGCGGGTATTAGAAATAGTTATACTATGTTTGGAGAAACATGTCCATACCACATACCATCATAAACCCGTCCGGTGGGAAGTGACCTCCACGACCGTGACAACATGTTTGTGGTTACACGACGTCACGTGGCGGCTAACAAACCTCGGTGGGCCGCCATCGCATTGGCAGCTAATAAACCTCAGTGGGCGGCCATCACGTGGCAACTAACAAACCTCCAGGTAGACCCGGCCATCACGTGGCACTAACAAACCTCCGGGCAAGCCCGACCATCACGTGGCACCTAATAAGAAGCCTCAGTTAAACCACATGGCTATCACGTGCCTAAATAACCTCCCAGATGAAAACTTGGCCGTCATTGGCACTATCGAATAAAACCTGGCCGTCACGTGGCTATCAAACCTCAGGAACACATTATCGCGCCTCTAATAATCCTCGAGTAACCCGGCCATCACGTGGCAGTAATAAGCGCAAGATGCTTGACCATCACGTGGTAACCAATATAACCATTCCTTTTCCATACATGTACCTTGCTCGATATCTGGTAAGTGGAGTCCACAATCTCCAAGATCCACCTTTTCTTTTAACAATAATTTTTCACGATAGTTTACAACTTGAATCCATGTACTCAAAATACAAACACCACCAACTCATCCACAGACAGTGACTTTTACCAAATAGTGAAATGTTGACAAAATTCACATGAAATATGCTGTTTTATGAAACCGGAAATCATGTTTGAATGCAACCAACCATCTACGATCAGCAGGTATATATGTAAAAAGTATTTTATCACAATATATCAACATAATACCCCAAATCATTTTAAAAGCATATAAACCACTCACAGAGACTATAGGTAGCTGGTCTGCTTTCCCTATGAGGATCGTCTCGCCCGGCGTGAGTGCCTGTAATATAGATAAAACTCTGCTTAGGCTCACAATGGCCCGAACCGACGACATAGGATGCCCCAAGACCTTAAGATAACTGTTATGGCAAAGTATCAAATTTGAATAGACGGGTCCATAGTGTGCCAGGCGATACCTAAAGTGGGGCTTTTTCACGGAATAATTTCTCGAAATTGAACCATCGATAATTCAAAGCATCCAATTTCACTAATGACTTCCAATTTTTCCAAATTTGCCAATCGGTACTCTATTTGAGTCCGACTCCTCGGTAATTACGAAACAACCTAAAAATGGAAACCTAACCCAAGCGATGTCCAAAATTTACAAACCACATATCAATGGAAAGCCCGAGAGACCGAGAGACTCATTGGTACCATTACCTTGGTTCAACGATCATTTGTGGTGGCGGAAAACTCGATCAGCCTCCGACGTTTGTTTTTCATTGCTGGCTTTAAGCGGTGAGGAATGCAAAAAGGGACCACGTAGATGAGTTCGGGGGTCCAAGATAGTGGAAGGCTGTGGGGTGGCCTGAAGTGGCGGGAATCGAAAAATCCGACCGGCGAAGCGGTGCGTGTGCTTCTCCGGCCCGGATCCGCGCGTCCGTCGGTTGGCCGTGGGGAATTTCACGGCCCAGGCTTCGTCCGGCACCCCCTGGGCGGCGCGTGTAGCACCGGAGTGGTGACCGGTGGGCGCCTCCTTTTATTGCAATCTTCACGGCGCGCAATGGTTGACCATTGTTCGGTCCTGAGTTTGGAGAATATTTTCTAGGGTTTGAAGAGCTGAAGTGCTTTGGGGGCTAGGGTTTCCTTTGGCATCTAGGATTACGCTTAAATAGGGCTTTACAGGGTGAAACTGGGTAAAGTTTGAAGGCAGTTTGGACCTTTGTTAAAAAACAACTGCCGTTTGAAATTTCCGGGGTTATAACTTTTTATCGTATCGGTTGGACGATTCGACCGGTCATGAACTACGTATCGGCCGAGGCCTCGTAGTGTCTTAGTGAACCTAAAACTATTCATCCTTGAAAAGATCAACTTTGGTCCATATAGTGTTGGTCAAACTGGTCAAACTTAGTCAACGGATCCAAACGTGTTTAAACTAGTATAATTGGTGCGGTCATTTACAACCTACCACCCAAAGAAAATTTAGATCCACAAAATTCGTACTGTGTCTGGAAGGTGGGGGTGGTCCGCGGTATCAGTTCCCAGTCGCCTCCTTCGACTAGGTGGTTTCTCGAGGAGGACCTTCACTAAGGATATTATCTTGTTCTCGAAGCTCCTTCTCTTCCACTCTGGAGATGCACTTGGCTGCTCCTCATAGGATAAATCTCGAGTTCAATCTCTGGTGCCTCTAACACATGTGAGTCCTGAAATATACTTAAGTAGCATGGAAGTCATGGAAGGTATTTATGGACTCGAGAAAGTTCCTCCGGCAAGTCTAATCTGTAAGCCACTGGACCTATCCTCTCAACAATCTCAAAGGTCGATGTAAGGTAGCTTCATAAACTCCCAACGTACTACACCCTTCCAGGAAGCGAGAACACTTGATCTCAACCTCGAACTCAAGATCCTTTCTTCGCTTGTCCGCATAGCTCTTTTGCCTATCTGTTTGCTTTCATTTGACACGTATGATATTAACCTTGTCGCATCGTTTTGTACAATCTCGGGGCTAGTAATTTCCTTTACGATTTCCGGTGACATAATGGAGTGAGCATTGTTTCCCATATAACGCCTCATAAGGTGACATTTCAATGCTTGTGTGGTAGCTGTTGTTATAAGTGAACTGCGCAAGGTGAATATATTAGTTTCCAACATCACTTTAGTGCGATGCATGATCTCAACATATCCTCTAAGGTCTGAATAGTCCTCTCATTGTCCATCGGTCGGGGTGAAAGCGGTATATAAATTCAACTTGACACTGGTTGCTTTGTGGATCTTTTCCAAAACCTCGAGGCGGCGCGGATCTCTATCAGAGATGACAGTGACCATGGCACCTATGCAAAGCCATATATGGTTGAAACTCAGCGCTAGTTTACGGGGGGAAAACTTCTCACGTATAGGTAGGAAATGTGCCGGACTTGGTAGGCCGATCAGCTCTACGAGAATGCGAGTCATGTCTTTGGAGTTGTGGGAGGGAGCTTGAATACAAAATCCATTGTGATGTGTGTTTCCATTCGGAATAGGTAACAGGGTTCTGTGAGAAAGTCAGGATGGCTGTCTGCCTTCTTGTTGTTAATGAGCTAGGCACTTGGATACATACTTTCGACAACCCTCTCTTTTCATCCACGATACCAATAATATTCTTGTCTGGTTACATCTTGGTACTAGATTTCAACATAAGTGATTGAATACCCAATATCTAATCCTTTTTAACTCTTAAATTGCAGTGAGTTCACAGTCTGAGACCAATCACAGGCTCCATACGTCTACAATGCAAAAGAATCATTGATTCCTTCTTACATTTTCTTCCTCAAGCTCATCAAATAGGGATCTTCTAGTTGTGCCTCGAGAATTTGGTCTACAAGTATCGGTCGTAGTTGGAAGCTAGCAAAAAGTGCTCCTGAGACATGCATCCCCAACTCGACACACCCGACTCATGATTCGAGGCCATATTGGAAGTTGTATGATGTATATGAGGCACAGACTGCAGACATCCATACTGTTCGCCTTACGGATGGTAGGTAATGGTGCAATCATAATCCTTAAGTAATTCCATCCACCTCTTACATGGAACATCTTTGGTGAACAAATATTTAAGGCTCTTGTGGTGGTGTAAATATTTGTACGTCCTTCATTCTAAGTGAAAATGCCTCCAAGTCTTGATGAGATGCTGCAGTGAGGGTTCAAGTCATGGGTAGGATAATTCAGCTCGTGTTTCTTCTTGTGTCTAGAAGCATACGCCCTGACTCTCTTATGTTGCATCAACCGCCTTGACTAAACCACGATGTGAAACATCGCGTAAACCTCGAACCCTCGTTGCCCTCAGGCAATGTGAGCGGCAGCGTTAACCTTTCCTTGGTGTTTGGGAAACTTCCTTCACACACCAGTCCATTCAAACTTAACCCCTTTCTGATTATTATGAAGTAGTCTGCTATCTTTGAGAACCCTTCTATGAACTGCGGTAATACCACCTTTAATCCTGGAAGCTCATATACATCACCGTAGTGGGTTGCTCGATTCGCCCACTTTGCTTCTACCTTCGAGGTCCACATAAATGCCATCGACCCGGACACCACATGCGAAATCCCTAGGCTCAACCAAAACTCACATTTGTTGAACTTGGCGCCTTTGGCCCGATCTGCGCATGCGTTTAGCACCAAACGAATGACTCTCATGCTCCATTCGCTTCGAGGTATACCAAGATATGCTCGTCGATGAAGACAATGACAAGCCGATCCAAGTATGGCGAAAGACGGGTTCATCGAGATCATGGCTGTTGGGCTGGTGGTCAAAGACATCATTACAGAACTCATATTCCCGTATCTAAGTCTGAATCTGCACACAGTTTTGAGGCGTCAGTTCCCCTAATCCGCAGCGGTGGTAACGACCTCAAGTCAATCTTGAGAACACTTTTTTCTGGGCGATCAAATAAATCATCAATCCGAGGCCAAAGGATATTTATTACGAATGGTGACCTTATTCAGCCCCATCCCCATAGTCCGCGCACTGACCTCAAAGTACCATCAACTAACTTCTTTACAAATAACAGGCGCTCCCAAGGTGAAATACTGGGCCTAATAAATCCCCCATCCACCAGCTCTTGTAGTTGCGCCTTCAACTCTTTCAACTCGGCCGGTGCCATTAGCAAATTGGTAGGAGATTAGAAGTTGTACGGGAACTAAGTCGATGGGAAGTCTGTCTCTAGATTACGGAGGTAGGCACGGAAGATCGTCGGGGAAACACATCCCAGGAATTCCCTCCTCTCTTTGGTACATCCTCCAATCCTTTGCATTGCTTTCTGACATCAACTACATGGGCTGGTGTACCCTTTTTACAACTACGGAAGCAACCGTCTAGCGAAATGGCGAAATCGGCGAATACTCGCCTCCGTTCTCCACGACCTTTCTGTGGCAGTCTGGTCGTCTAAATATCACTTCCTTCTTGGAAACAATCCATTGAGCGTAGTTTGCGACAAGCGATCCATCCCAGTTACATCCGACCTGAGATCTATTAATATCAAATTTTGCTTCATATCTTGGCCCCAAGTAGAACAAATACCAGTAGAAAAGCATCGACTAGGCCATAGAGATTCTCCTGTAGGTGTGGCAATCTCCAAACCACATCCCAAAGGGGCCCGAGTCGATCGACTCGTGCAACATACTCATGTGAAATAAAGAGTGTGCTTAGCCCACGGATCGATGAGTACAGTGTGTGCCCAAAAATAGATAATGTACTGTCACCCGTCGGGGGTAGTCGATTGCCTCGACTGATCATCGCGTAAACCACACTTGCCTCTAGCGGTGGGTCGTCCTCGTCCCACACTCGATCGATTTGAGACTGTCTGTCTTTGAAGGAACCGCCCAGGAAGTGCATACATCTGCGTGTCAGGTCCCCCATGTCCACTAGTCGTAGGCAAGGCATGATTTACGACTCTGATGCAGTAGGGCCTCGATGAGAGCGATCCTCTTAAAGTGCCACCTGCGCCCGCGAAGCACGCATAACCCAGCGGGGCCCATGCACGCGCTAACCTGGCGACGCGGAAACCACCTCGGGTGCAGGACCCTGAAAATAGCTACGTCGCTGTCGCGGGTCGAAATCCGAGCCACTGTGCGTGCCCACCTCCTGCGGGGCCCGCTGCCGGCGGCGCCATGTCTTGTCCCCATTGGATCCTCTAACTTGCTTTGAGCCCAGAGTTGAAACTACCCCTCTTGGATGATCCCGACTAGTTCCACTGAGAGACAATCCAGCCGTATGAAGCGGCCTTTGATGCGGCGTGTAAAGTATCTACCTCTAGGGCGTCTCATTGGCTAGTGCGATGGGGTGATGCTGAGAGGCTCAAAGCTATCGGCTCAGCCAACCTTCGGAACCTCCTCTTCTTCTTGCGACTTCATCAGCCACCAAATTGGGGCGTCGATAACTCCACGAACTGTGCTCGTACTCCGAGCGTCATATCGCCACAGTAGCGAGTGTCTGAACTCTAGCCTCTTGTGGTCTCGGCAAAGTGGGGGGCAAAGCACAGTGAAGGCAGCTCTGTGAGCTGTGCCCAAATTAATGCGTTTCCTGTAGTCTTCTCATCATCCCACCACTTCCTTGGAACTTCCGGCGAGAAACCCGGCTATTCGACTGCATCCTCATGGGACTTCTTTGCCTAATCAGAATCTTCCATGTCATCTAGCGAGGATAGGGCCACCATGAGTCAGGTGGAGCCATCGAGAACCTTTGCTCTCTGACCTGGACTGTCTGACCGTGCTACCGGTGAACCATCCTCTCGATGATGATGAGCGGACGTTGGTGGATTTTTCCTCATAGCTAGGTGCACGGGCTTTCAGCCAGAAGCTTCTGGCACAGGGACCTCGTCTACACGGGCGCCATCAGAAAGGAGCGTATTGCAGAATCAATGTGAAGGAATGGAGTCCCAATGATAAGGTTAGGAAGGTATACAAAACATGGATGGTCATGACAATGTGAGGAATTAAGAACCTGGAGCTCACGATACCAAGGCGTAGGACCAACCAGGATACCCTCCCAGTTCCCGGGTGGTCCAGCTAAGTGAGAATCCCCCTTTGTATACTCTAGGGAAGACCTATGGGAAGGAGTAACACCATGTACAAATTTAATACCCAATTATGTGTATATAAAAACCCTTGACAATTATAAATGAGTTTCATAAAAAGTTCAATGTCTGAATGTCGAGCATTCTAAAGAGTATTGTGGATTTAGGAGATGCAGTAGAAATGAATGAGTCAAGATACATCGAACACAAATGGATAAATGCAATGAAGTAAAACATTGGTATTAAACGGCGGGAGAAGCGACGTGAATCTGGCGCCAATAGGCCTACGATACATGCAGGACTGAGGAGCGATTTAAAAACAATAATGTGAGATAATAATCTGGTGGTGGCATAATTTATAAGGAAAATAACTTTATATTTGCAATGGATTCTTCTCTCAAAACCTTCCGTTCACTCTTTGTAAGTTCCCGGATTTGAAACCCTTCCTGAAAACCAGCTTTTACCCCACGTCGACATATGCCAAATCATGCTCCACAAATAGAAGCGACACAATGTTAAGAAAATCATAATACGCCTTGTACACAACGCAAGCCAAGCACAAAACATGTATAGCCATCAGTAATAAGATAACTTTGAAATGCACCAAATCATGGTATTAAATAGTTATACTATATTTAGAAGCCAACATATCATACCACGTACCCATCATAATGATCGGTAAGTCGACCTCCGCGACAAGTGACAACTAATGAACGCAATGGTTACACGACATCACGTGGCAACTAACAAACCTCGGTGAACTTAGGCCATCCGCATTGGCAACTAACAAACCCTCAGTGGGCCAGGCCATCACGTGGCGGTAACAAGCGCTCAGGGTGGGCCGTGATCCGTGGCAACAAACCTGGGAGGCCCGGCCATCCACGTGGCACCTAATAAACCTCAGGAAGTGAAACACATTGTCAGTGGCACCTAGTAGCCCTCCAGGATAAACTTGGCCGTCTAACCTTGTATCAAACCTCAGATTAAACTTTGGCCGTCACGTGGCATCAAACCTCCCAGAGGTGAACATGTCGTCACGTGTCCTCACAATAATCATAGGAATTAGCCGTGTCAATGGCAACCTAATAAGCCTCGGGTAACGACCATCACGTGTTAACCAATATAACCATTCCTTTCTCATGCCTTTAAATATCTGTAGTAGAGTGGAGTCCACAAAATCTCGAGATGCACTTCTTTTATGATAATTTTTCCACGATAGTTTACAGCACGAAATCCATGTACTCAAATATCGAACACCACCAACTCATCACGAACACGTTAAACTTTGCGATGGTGAAATGTTGACAAAATTCACATGAAATAATAACTTTGTTTATATAGGCTTAGAAATCATGTTTGAATCTGACCAACCATGATCAAAGCGTGCCATGTAAGTATTTTATCACAATAGATATATCAACATACCCAATCATTTAAAGCATATAAACCACTCACAGACTATAGAAGCTCAGTCCTGCTCCCCTGCAGGATCGTCTCGGCCGCGTGAGTCATATAATACTCTGGGTGGCTTCTGTAGGCTCGGCAACTGGAACCAACCTTAGGATGCCCCAAAGACCTTAGAATAAGCGTATAACTAAGAAGTAAAGTAGATTGAATTTTAAGACGGTCGATTACATAGTGTGCCCTATAGGCCTAGATACACAAGTGGGGCTTTTCACGGGAGCTAATTTCTCGAAATTGAACCATCGATAATTCCACAAACATCGATTTCACTAATACAACTAATTTTCCAAATTTGACCAATCGGTACTCTATTTCGATCCCGACTCCTCGGTAATTACGAGAAACAACTAAAAATCGAAGCCTATGATGTCCAAAATTTACAAACCACATATCAATGGAAAGCCCGAGAGACCGGGGAACTGTTGGTACCATTACCTTGGTTCAAGTCGACATGGTGGCGGAAAGCTTCGATCTACTCCCGATGATTTTGTTTCGTTGTAACTTCCAAACGGTGAGGAATCTGCAAAAGGGACCACGTAGATGAGTTCGGGGGTCCAAAATGGTGGAAAGGGCTATGGGGTGGCCTGAAGTGGCGGGAAAATTCGAGAAAATCCGATAAGCGACGACCACCGTCGTCTTCTCGAGGCCGGATCGGCGTCCGTCGGTTGCGAGTGAAATCACGGCCGGCAAGTCGGCCAGTGGCGCACCCCTAGGCGGCGCGTGTAGCGGTGGTGACGGTGGCGCGCCTCCTTTTGTACCGTCTTCCACGGCGCGCCAATGGTTGAGCCCGCTCGGGTCCACAAGTTTGGAGAATATTTTGGGTTTGGGAGCTCGAGGGAGTTAGCTGCAGGGCTGGGTTTCTTTTGGCATCTGGGATTACGCTTAAATATAAAGTTTCAGGGTCGCTTTAGATGAGTTTGAAGGCAGTTTGGACCTTTATTAAAACAACTGCTTAGTTTGAAATTTAGAGTTCTTTTTATCGTAAATTGGTTTGGACGATTACGACCGATCCTATGAACTCGTGTATCGGCCAGAATACTCTGAGGAAATGGTGTCTTAGTGAACCTAAAACTATTCATCCTTTTGAAAAATTAGCTTTGGTATATATCAAGTGTTGGTGGCGCAGTTAAAACAGTCAAACTTGGTCAAACGTGTTTAAACTCGTATAATTGGTGCGGGTCATTACACTTGAAATCATTACCTTCGAAGTCAAAGCTTGAGCAAGTGCTCAGGATTTTGACAAGGTTCCTATGCCTAACCTTTCTCAGGGCTTTGCATTCTAAAATAAAATTCTTTTAAGCTCCCCTTCACTGAAGATCGAACACCTTTACAGCAATTTCCATTGCGTCTTGGTCAAGAATCCCTTTATATATGGAGCCATAACTTCCAACACCGATTACATTTGACTCAGAGAAGCCTCCGGTAGCTTTGTGAAGGTCTAAGTATGAAATCCTATTGAATTGATTATTGATCAACTGTGTGGATGAAGCCTTCTTCCTTGATTTTCTTCTCCAGTGACGGACAATGAGAATCCCAGCCAACAAACTCAAGCACAAAGTTGCTGTGATAACAGGGATGACTACTTTGACAACAAGATGCTTCTTCTTATCCTTAGTAGAGGAGGTGGGGCATATGGGAAGATTAAGTTGTTGGATACCTCCACACAAGTTATAACTTATAAGGGGTTTTGGGAAGCCGCTAGATTGGGAGGATTTAAACAAGTTATTTGTCTCATCGAAAGTAGAAGGCTCAAGAGGTTAGATTACAGTGAAGATGGTATTCTTCCCGAGAGTTCATTTCCATACAAATATAATGATCGCAGTTTTTGAAGCTTTCCAATGTTGGAAGGGATGTTACCTATAATTCAGTTGGCGGTCATCTCAAAGATATTTAGATTCGTCAGGTTTGTGATTTCTAAAGGAACTGTTCCATGTATTTGATTTTCTCCAAAATTTAATCCTAAGAATTTGGGTTGAGAGATTCTATTATTAACAAGCAATGAACCTCAGAGAATTGTCCCCAATGTCAAATATTTAAGCAGGTGCAGTTCACTAAAGAGGGAATGAAACTCAAGTGTCCTAACTGATTAACGGCCATGCTTATAAATTGAGCATTATGGAGCATTCCCAAATCCCGCGGAACTGTTCCAGTGAAATGGTTGTTTTGAAATTCGATATCTACAAGGTCGGAGGCATTAGAT
The DNA here is from genome assembly GCA_016808115.1 of Tetrastigma voinierianum. Taxonomy (NCBI): domain Eukaryota; kingdom Viridiplantae; phylum Streptophyta; class Magnoliopsida; order Vitales; family Vitaceae; genus Tetrastigma; species Tetrastigma voinierianum. Next base: position 241,948 of record JAEQBH010001367.1, read on the forward strand.
AAAGAAACCGGGATAGGCCCTGTGAATCTATTATCTGCAACATACAGCTCAATGAGATGAGGAAAAGCGAGGCCGATATCTAGATGAATGGTTCCCCAGTTTGACATGGTGGAAGTCCAATAGAGCTGAGAGATTGTAGAGGGAAGAAGGGATCGTACCAGTTAGCTTGTTGAAAGCTAATTCAAGATATTCCATATTTGTGATTCTACCAAGATCCTCGGGAATACTGCCTTCCAAATTGTTTTCCATCAAAGAAAATCTAGTGAGAGACAGAGATTCACAAGTGAAGCTGGGATGCTTCCAGTAAAATAATTCTTGTTCAGGCTCAGACATTTAAGTTTAGAGAGGGAACCAACATCTGCTGGGATTTACCCTTGGAGTTTGTTATCAATGAGATTCAGGTACTCGAGATTCAAACATTTGGTCAGATTGATAGCTTTGTTTATTGTAACGATGGATAAGAAATTGTGTGTGAAACTATATAACTTCTGTTATATTTTGACTAATCACAAATCCCATCATTACAGATGGTTTTGCTTAAAGGTATAGCTTATAAAGTGGTAATTTCACCTTTGTAATAGCGTTTTTCTGGCTTTTGGGTATTTGTAGTATTATTGATTACTTAGATATTTCTTTTGTTTCAGTTAGCAGAAAGGTGATTTGTGGTCTAAGTTTGTAATTATAACATTAGTGGAAGTTGTTCGTTGGTGCTTGGGCGTGGTGTTCCTCTAAACCTCGTTAAATTTTTTGTTGTACTCTTACTTTTCTATTTTTAGTTATTCTACTTATTGTATAATTTGGGTGAATTTACACAAACTTCAACAAGGCCTCTCATTTCATGTGTTTGAAAGACATGCGTGCCTGCCTGGTTCATACTGGATTATCCACTGAAGGATTAGAATACAAATAATGTATATATCATATATACATTCAGTACATTGAAGGAGTACTACTTGAGTGAATCTTCTAAGATACTCTTCATGTGATGAATATTGGATTCATTGATTCAAGTGATATCCTTGCCTGCAACAACCCAATATCGTATGGATGTACTTGGTTTTTCGAAATTGATTCTTATATTTGGTTATCTAATTAAAAATTTAAAAATAAATAAATATAAATAAGATTATTTTAAAATTTATATATTCTTAAATTATTTATATATATTGATGAATTAAAATAAATAAAATATCTCGAGATGGAATAGCCATATATATTGTTGTAAAGGTGGTTAATCTTCCTCGAAGGGGGGCTTCCAAGAAAGCTTTAGGCCTTGAGAAAAATCCGACATAGGAATCTCGTCGCTGTCTTGACTGCTTACTCTAGCTTAGACTGATTATTGCTACAGAGACTTACCTTTCTATATAAGACTGATTATTACTATTGACGTTGCTTGCACTGGAGTATCTTAACACTCAATGTGATGAAATTGTAATTAACAAATATCTTAAGCCTAATAATTCTTCTGGCGATGATGTGACGGTTGTATCGGTGATTTATATTTCAAAGATCATTTCTACATTTCTAGTACGATTACTACAACTATTAAACATAGAAGCCGGCTAAAATACAATGGCGAAAAGGTCCATAGGCTACATTGGCTTCCTTATACCAGTTTCAACTATAATGTTAAATATCTATTCATTTTTGTTTAATATTTTCTATGGATTTCTGTGAAGAAACTCCAAATTTTCTTTTTAATAATTATTATATAGAATATAGTGTGACTGATCAAGTGTCGACCAAGGGAGATATGTATAGTTATGGAATCCTTTTATTAAAGATGTATACTCAAAGAAGACCAACTAATAATGAGTTACAAGGTAGTCATACTCTTCATAACATTGTGAAAACATCTTTGCCTGATTGAGTCATGAAGGCCAATCAAAAACCTCTTAGGGACGCAAGCCCTTGAGAGGGAATGTAGAAGAGCATATTTGTTGAATTAGTGTTGTAGTATGGGTCAGTATGAAAATCGCATACAATTTTAATTGTATAATTAAACATTTATTATTAGATTACATTTTATGATATCAGTTTAATATTAGCCTTATTATGGCCGTGGTTTTATCTTCCTATTATTTTAGTAAGGTACCATTGAGCAAAAACTGATTATTCCCTTATGCTCTATATATATATAAGTAAATGGAACCTATAATAATTTTTATAAAAGGTTTTGTAGAAACAACTTTAGGAAGGAGAAAGGGAAATATCGGGTACTGGCCTGTATTAAAATGCTATTTTTAACATCTTTACTTCCACGTATTATTCTTTGGAGATAAATGGCGGTCAACAGTCCATTAAAAAACCTTCGAATTATGTTTTTCTTTATACCTTTTCTGCAATTGATATGTTTAAATTCTATTTGATAAAGTTATTATTTTTGTAATGTATTTATTAGATGCTGATTGTTGATTAATTGCTTTTAGGATCAATAAATACTCTTGATTGTATAAAAATAATTTAGCAGTTGGTATCAGAGCCATTTTAATCAGCATTGAATCTATCAATTTTATTTTTCTGCATTTTCTTGGTTTGTTCAGGTTTATTCCCATCTTCAATTATCTTAAGGATTTTTTTGCAAAAAAATATTTTCTATACTGATTTTGATCAAAAGGAGAAAAGCAATTCCCTTTATATTCCTTTTCGGCTGATCTCAATAGCGGTCTAGTAGATATTGTTCTTATTATTGTTTTTTGTTTGGATTGATGGCCCCTAATAAGTACTTGTCAAGTTAAAGTCGAGAATTTGATCTTTACGTTTTTTGGTAAAAAGTAGTAATGGCCCCCTGGGAATCAGCAGAGATCAATCAAAGTACACTTTTGAATCAGAAGATTTTTTTTTTTTTTTTTTTTTTGCCATTAATGGCAGTTCAGGAGAATAAGTGGAAATTCTCCTTTTATTATTATATTATATTTGCTTGTATTTGACTGTCATAATGGGACATGACACGTGGGATAAATCAAGAGGATTTAAAAAAAATTAAATTAAATGATATTTTTCAATATGATGGCTTCGTTTGGCATGAATAGTTATCTCTTGTTGAATCTTTAAAATTGTTTTTTATTATTTATTTATTTATTTGATTGACACTATTCCAACCATGAAAACTGGATTGAAGTTTTCATAGATTGGAAATTAATCCTCCTTTTATTATTATCTTTTTAATTGGTTTATCAAATTGTCATGAAAAATGAAGTTATGTTTTCCTTTTAGGGTTTCTAGGTAAACAAAACGAAGAAATATTGAGTTTTTTTTTAAAAGGAAACTATGTGCTCTTTTTTTCTTCCTCCATTATTAAGACAAGCACAATTTTGTTTTTTAGAACCCTACCTTCTTTACTTAAGTTCCTTTTTTTTTTTTTTGAATAGAATGGTATGATTTATCAAAATTGAATTTTTACACAATTTTGTAATATTTTTATTTTTCTTTTCAGATATTGCTTTAGCAATCTATGTGTATACTATTTTCAATCATTTATAATATAATAGTGTGAATAAGATTGAATGTTTATGAACTTGGGTGAAAATTAAGAAATATTGAATGAATATGAACTTGCCTCTCATGAGTTTGAGCATGTCAGATATTTTTTGAAATTGATGATGCAAGCTATGATTATAAAATCTTGCGCAATCAATTTTGGTGAAATTGTCTATCGATGACCGTGATTATTTGATATGATCTCTTGCCCAGTTTGGTGAAAATTTTCATTAAGTCTGTAGATGTATCAATTTCTTCTGCATCGATTGAAAAAGTGGTACATTTAGTTATGACAATTTTGGTGAATTGTTCTTACCTATGTATAAGTCTTTTTGCATTTTATAGACTCTAGCATTTAGTGACCACTTTTGTGGTCATTTTAGTGATAGTAGAAGAATGAAGCGATTTCATTGTGTTTGACAAATTGTATTTTTATTACTCTCTTGTTTATTCTTTAGCTTTGAGCTTTCCTCAGTTATCTACCATCATGAAATTTAATGGGACTAATTATAAGTAATAGGTTGAATCTCTCATGATGAATTTGACGATTATGAAACTGAACTTGGCTTTGAAAGTTGAAGCTCCTCCAAAACCCACTACTAAGAGTTCTATAAAGGAGAAAAAATCTTATGAGGACTGGGAGTATTCTAACAGTTGTTGTTTGATGATCGTGGAGAATCATATGGAGGGCTCTATTTATGAAAGCATTCTCGAGAGGTAGTGCACAAGGAGTTGTGGATGTCGTTGGTAAAAAATACACAAAGTTCTTGAAGAATGAGCTTCTGGATACTCTTCACTCCACTTTCTATGATGGGACAAGTAGGGTACGAGGACACATTGATAAAATATTAGCTTGCTACAATAAGATTAAGACAATTGGTATGGAGTTTGACTCGGATTATGTTGTTTGGTTATTCATGGAGACTTTCCTATCATAGTTTGATAGTATTAGATCTAGGTATAAAGCTCAGAAGGAGCAATGGACCATTAAAGATATGACTACCATCCTCGTTAAGGAGGGGGAGTATATGAAGAAAGGAAGATTCAGGAGTATTTCTAAAGTGACTACCCAAGGCAGTGGGGGTTAGAAGAGAAAGTATCCTTATAATACAGCTTCCAATGAGAAAAAGTATGTCAAGAAGCAGAATACTAGTGCCAAGGGCAATGGCAAGAATGTGCCTTCCAACACCAATGCCGAATGATTTAAGGAAAATGCAATATTGCCCTGTGATTTGGACATATGAAGACAAATTGCAGGAAGTTGATTGTCTTTCAGGAAAAGAAAGGTAATCAGTGGGTAAATGTTTGTTTTGAATCCAATGTCATTGATGTGCCTTCTAATTCTTGGTGGTTAGATAGTGGTGCTACTATCCATGCTTGCAATTTTGTGCAAGTGATGATAAACAGAAAGAATCCAACTAGTTAAGAGCAGTACATGTTCATGGGAGACGGCACAAGAGTTCAAGTTGTTTTTTTAAGAGTTGTTAGATTGCATCTTAGTACATAATTTTTTTTTTTTTAATTGCAAGACGTGGCGTTCATGCCCTCTATTTAATACATATACCTATTTTGGATAGACTTGGATATAGTTTTCTTTTTGGAACTGAAAAAGTTAATTTATATAAAGACTCTTTATTAATTGGCAATGGAACACTTTGTGGGAATCTTAACAAATTAGAGTTGTATAGTTTGCTTTCTTTTCTCTTCTTTATTAATAATGTTAGTAGCACAGAGTTTGAGATTGAATAAGTTATTTCTAAACGAGAGATTTGAAGATTACTTAAGGATGGAGTCTTAGGATCTTGATTTCAGTTTTTATTCTTATTGCCTATTATGCAACCAATCTCTAGCCCTATTGTTGACCCCGACATCGTTAGCCATTCCAATAATAAACCAATTGAGGATGCAGATCCAATAGTCTGATGTGACCTATTGTGTGGATGTAATCATATATATACCCTTGAGGAGGTCAAAGAGGGCACGTAGGCCCGTAATTTCATATGACTACTTTGTCTACTTGCAAGAGCATCAGTATGATATGGGTAATGTATCAGATCCGACAACCTACAAAGAAGTCATTGTTAGTCTTCAATTCAACTTCTAGATTAATGCAATGAAAGATGAGATGACTTCCATGTCACAAAATAAAGTGTGGATCTTGGTAGATTTGCTAGATGGTTGTAGACCTATTAGGTGCAAATGGGTGTTCAAGACCAAGCGCGATGTCAAGGGATGGATAGAATGTAAACTGATTGACATTCCAGTTTACAATCAATGAGAATGTATTGATTTTAAGAAACCTCCCATGTCCACTAAAGACTCTTTACACATTATTATGGCTAAAGTGGCTCATTTTGATTTGGAGTTGCATCAGATGGATGTGAGGACAGCTTTCTTGAATAGAGACTTAGTTAAGGATGTTTACATGTCTCAAGTTATTGTCTTTGAGGAAGTTAGTAAAGAAAACATGGTTTGTAAGCTCCACAAATCTATTTATGGTTGAAAGCAGGCTTCCAGGAAGTGTATCTCAAGTTTGATGAAGTTGTCACCGCTATTTGTTTTAAGGAGAATATCGTCAATCAATGCATATATATGAAGGTCAGTGGGAGCAAATACATATTCTTGGTTTATATGTTGATGATATTTTGCACGCATCCAATGATATTAACCTATTGGTTGAGACAAAACAATTATTGTTTAGCCATTTTGATATGAAGGATCTTGGGGAAGCATCTTATGTCTTAGGCATAGAGATACTTCGCGATAGACCTAGTGGCATTTTGAGACTATCTCAATTGACGTATATTGAACGCATTCTGAAAAGGTCCAATATGCAATCATGTTCTTCTGGTAAGGCACCAATTGTAAAAGGGTGTGAATTTTCCAAAAGGTCGATCTCAAATGATATTAGAAAATCATATGAAAGTAGTCCACTTATTCTTGATGAGTGGGCGACCTAATGTATGCTTTCAGTATGCCTGAAGCCCTAATATTGCTTTGTTTATTTGGCTAGTTGGGTAGGTACTTGGTGATCCTAGTCAAAGCTACTGGAAGCGGATGAAAGTTTTTGAGGTATCTTCGGTCAGGATCTAATGTTGACATATCGGCGTCTGCAGGCCTCTTGAGGTGGTTGGTTTTAGTGATTTTGATTTGCAGGCTACGTGGATGATAAAAAGTCCACTTATAGTTATATTTATGATGGCTAAATGAGTTGTTTCGTGGAAAAGTGTCAAGCAGACACTTACAACTTCTTCTACTATAGAGGTAGAGTGTGTGACGTGTTATGAGGCTACTTTTCATGCAATATGGTTGTGGAACTTCATTTCAACTTTGGAGGTTGTTCACTCCATTTCTAGACCCGGCCCAGGGGTGTTCTATGATGGCTGGATTGTATCTTTCTTTAGGAACACTAGGAGGACTTCTCACTCCAAGCACATTGATGTGAAGTTCTTTTTTGTTAAAGATAAAGTTGTAGAGTCCCCCATTTCAGTTGTGCACACGCCTACGACTAGTATGTTGGCAAACCCACTGCCCAACAGAGGGGAGGGGTATAGGGATGGTATAAGGAGGGGAGGGGTCCCGGGTTCGAGTCCCGGCGGGGACAGTTTACTACATGTTCAATGTTTCAAAAGCGAGTATAGGAGGGAAGATGAGGTCTAGTCGAGTCTGATGGAAACGAGTTTACTACATGCTCAACATTTCAAAAAAGCAGGGTATATGGAAGGGAGGGGTCCCGGGTTCGAGTCCTAATGGGTACAGTTTACCACATGCTCAATGTATCAAAAAAGCAAGATATAAGAAGGAGAGAGGTCCCAAATTTGAGTCCTAAATGAGACAATTTACTATATTGTAACTAAAGTGTTTAACAATAAAAAATAAATAAATAAATAAATAAAAACCCTAAATTCCAAAGTTATATACCCCCAAGTTAGGATTTTTCGGAGACATTTTTCTTGAATTGAGGGAGAGACTTTGAAGGAAATATGAATGAAATGGACGATGAATCCGTTGGAACAAGAAAATTCATACCTCAACTCAGGCTATGTTTGGTGCCTAAGAAAGAAAGAAATTAAATGTTAAGCAAAATACTAAAGAAAATCAATTGCAATTTTACACTATTTCTTTGATCAAACATTTTCCTCACATTTCCCAGGAACCAAACATGTGAGATACTTTGTCTAAACACCAAAGTTACCTTGATTTCCTTCGCTGGTTGCAGACTTGAGCTTCTTGGATTAGCTGCTTTGTTTCTTCTATTAGGCATTTTTTTCTTGATTGGAGGAAGAAAGTATCGACTTTGAAGTATGTGTATGAAATGAATATCAATGATCATGGATATGGGTGTGTAGGAAAATATTTGTATAAATATATATAACTTATATTAGTGAAGTTAATAAATAATTAAAAAATTTAATAATAAAGTTCATAATTATTGTTTATTTATCTATTTATGGTTATAAGCATTTGTTAAATAATATTTGATTTTTCTTTTTATTCACTTTACAATACACCATAGTATTTTGTTCTGCACAAATTTGTCTCCACTAGGACTTGAACCCTCAACCCCTCCGGCACTCATGTCGTCATTTCTTTAACCACTTGAATTTTATTTTTTTGGTCAAACCATGTGGTGCCCTTAGTGGGCTCGTGCACACACAGAATGAGTCTTTAAGTCATACCACGCACTAATCATCATCTACGAGGCAGTGGGACCACAAGGGTGGTAAAGCTCTATCGTTAATCATCATATACGAGGCGAAGACCACAAGGCGGTAAAGGCTATAGCAGAGTAAATGCACTTAGCATTTCTAGTCTTCGAACTCAAAGACCAATGGTTAACTAGAGACTTTTGTTGCTTCGCATGATCATCTGAACATTTAGACGCCAGTGGCGTAATAGAACATACGCAGGCGTCAAACTGACAGGTGGGTAGGCGCCTTCAGATGATTAAGTCAAAAGATGGAGAAGAAGAAGAGGAAATGCACTTACGATTGGAATTGCTTACCTTCCGTAGGGTAGCTCCTGGTTTATAGAAAGTGGTTCCACGAATATCCCTTGATTTTAGAAAGCGAAAATCTTCTTTGTTGAGGAATCCCTTAACTTCTTTATAAGGATTGATCTTTTTAAAGTAAGGGGATAAAAGCAATCGCGGATAAATATCTCTTTAGTGTATTTTCGGCACATATATTATCCATAACGAACTTCCCATATACGGTGGGATGGTAGGCTAAAGGGACTTAAGGCTCTAGGCGGTTTGCCACAGGTAGCCTCTGGGAAGACACCTAGCTTTCTCACGGGCCGGAGCTTGGATTCTCCTTGTCCCAGGTAGTGCCCTTTGATTTTAATATGATATGTGGGCTTGGGCCGCTTCACGTTATAGGCCAGGCTGGCCTTGGACCAAACGGGCTTTGGGCCCATTGAGTAATGGGTCTAAAGACCATGGTCCCTAATGCCATTTTCGATTGGAATTTTTTGTACTTTTTCGAGTTAGGAAAATCTGATGTTTAAACCTTGAGTGGAAAGTTGAAAGAGTGGAAGAATTGCGTACATGATCACGTCGGAAGGTGAAGCGTGTTTGGTCACAAAGCGTGTATTGGGTAGTGCATTCCCAGTATAGATTGTGGTGCATGATGTTACCATGTGGCACATTTAATGCCATGGTGTTTCTTTATATCTGTTAGGCTCAGAATCTTTGCCTCTCTTTTACTGGCTAAAGCCTTTCACCTGTTGCAATTTCTTTTCTCCTGTGCTTCTACAAACCGTTGCTTCAAAGCGATCTCGGGCTCCTCGACATCTTTGATGATTTTGGTGGTTTCAAACCGTTTTGCGTTGCCTCTTTTGTGTTTTTTGTGTCTCTATTTCTGGAGTATTTTTGTGTTTATAAAGTTTTCGCCTCTTTTAAGGGCGTGTCCATTGTTCATCGGTGGGATTTTGGTGACAAATCTATAGGCGGACTGCAGGATGATATTCTAAGTTTGGAGGTGTCTATTAGGTCACCAATAAAGCTTCTTGTTTGGGAGGTTCTTTGGGTTTGGTTATTAGTGGGTTGTCAAACCTTCAAAAGGGGGATTTCTTTTGTCTCTCTAGGGTTCTAATGCCTTCATTGCTTTAAGGTCCTCAAGCTAATCCTCTTTTTTTTTCTTTTTTCTTTTTTTTTCTATAGTATGGCGAGAGGTCGGAAAGAGACTTTTACCAGTCAGGCTAGGCGTAGGGAGGCTCAGGGAATGCGACCAGTCTGGCTTGACTGATGCTTATTTGCTATATCTGTAGATGAGTTGAGATCCTTACACATCCAGGTACGTGTGACGTGGTCGTCTAGAGTTGGCCAGACGAGAGCGAATGTCTCAATTGTAGGAGCGGCAGATAATGTCGTCTACTTCACCCGGGAGCAGTTTTCTGCTGGACTTTGCTTCCTCATCTCGTCGTTGGTGAAGTAGTTCATGCACTTCATGTAGCGACCCCAGAGGCTAACGGGCAGGTTGGCGGATCCAGACCAAAGCTTAGAAACCCGGCTTGAATCCATCAATCAAATCCGTTTCATCAATCACGACATTTTCTCAAATCTTCGGCGATTTCAATTTGACGACCCATAAACATTTACAAATTCAATACAATTCATTTACAGAATATGCATTTACCCAAAAATGGCGTTTTATGTCGTTTACAACATAATATCCGAAATCGTATTCAAATATAGTTACAAAAATAATTTTGGAGTTGAACTCCTTTGGTATTTTGCAAACAATATCATGTAACAAAATGGGTGAGGATGCATGTGGCCAGACATACTCAGTAGACACCTACGGATGACTCTAAGCTCCTCGACGCCCAGGGTGGCTTTGATCCTTGTCTATCCTCGGTACTTGGCCATTAGTAAACAATACGCTAAGCATTTTCATACTTCACGGTTCCCTCTGGTTCTCTATTCCATTTCGAGTTCAATCAGATCGCCATTTATCAAATAATGCCTTTAATACAATGTCTATATGTAATGTAAAATATACTTATACAAATACACTTTCAAATCATTTTTTCGCTTTTCGGTTTGTGATTTCACATAAGGATATAGAGTCAACATTCTAGCAGTTAGGTTGGTGGTTGTCTGTTTGTCGTCGGTAGCAATGTGATTTCACATTGGTATTCCTACAATCTCACATTATGACTATAGAAGTCAACATTCAAGATAAATTGGTTCAGTGATCGTACATGTGTATTTAATCATTCGGTGGCAGTGTGATTTCCCATTGAACAAATTCGGCTACCTTCATGACGAATTCGGTCGATGAATCCCATCATGTTGGTCATTCAACAATACATTTCAAATGATTTACTCACATCTTTGATGATTTCACTTATAGTTCGAATACATGTGTGTATATGCGGATATTTGACAAACATTTGAATACTAATACTTCAAATCAACATATATAGAACTTGAAATGGGGTGAGTCACCGGAACAAACCTTTATCGATCTCTTATCTCTTTGATACTAGTCCTGGGTCGAGTTGCCGTCATCACCCGCTTTAGTCAAAATACAAGATCACCACTCTTAGTGGTTGAGCCGATTAATAATCATTCGCGTGAGTGCGATCGTTTTTTCACTTAGTTTCATTCTTAGTTGAACCCCCATTAATAATTTATTATGGTCCTTAAACTATCGATGTATGAATAAATGCACCCCGGAACAAAAATCCGAGAAAATTTTGCCTGCGTGAACAATGTCTCGTCGGTGTAGCGGTCTGCTGCGGCAAGCCGGGTGGCGCTGACCTTGCCACGAGGTAACCCTTTCTTTGTGTGAGTACTACGCCATAGCGAAGGGCCCGGAATTACACTTGATTTTCTTCTCTTTGCTCCTTTTGCGATTTCTCAAAAATCACCCAAAAACCAAAAATAAATTATGGAAAGCTCTCAGAAGGCATTTAATATCATCCTAAACAACCATGACAAAACCCATGGATGAAAAGCTTAGGGTTTCTAACAAACATCATTAAATCTAGGGTTTGTGTGGCACCTTGAAATCACTTTGCACTTAGAGCCCTAACCGCCTTTCTTTCCTCTTTGTAAGATCTTGCATAAACATGAGAGGTTCACGTAATCTCCAATTATTTCCCAAAACCCTAGCTCTTCTCTCTCTATTTGTCTCCAAAAACGTTTTTGGCACTTGTGGGAGAATAAGACCAAATGTGGTCCTAATACCATATCATTATAAGGCCATATTTGGCATCAATAAATCCCATTCTGTTTTGGCATTTTTAACTCATTCTCATTTAGACCTTTAGGTCCTCGTTTAAATTTCAAATTTCCCTTTTTCCCTTTCAGGTTTATTTAAAGTTCGTCAATTTCATTTTAGCATATAATATTTAATCATATGCTCACATTTTCACTTCATTTCATGATTTAACAATTTTATTTGTTTCCGTAAAAATACTTTAGCCTCGGTATCTAGGAATATATAATAAAATTAGCCTCCTCTAGGGTATTTTGGGGCGTCGCTGCGAGCACCTCCACGCTCATACATCCAAACGTTTTTTGGATCTTGATGGGTTGGAGGGTGCCTCCAAGACGCATCCACAAAGGCTTGTGCATCGTTAGAGGATGGGGTCCTAGCCGAGGGGCCTCCCAATGTTGATGGAGTTATGGGGGAGGCTCCATCAAAGATAGTCTTTGGGCCGTTGTTCTCGACCAAGCTTGCAAATGTCGGCCCTCGTAAGCCAAGGTTACCTAATTGGCTGATGCTAAGCTCATATGTTCTACCGTAGGAGTAGGACCGTCCTTCGGTGGACATAATGGCTCCTGGTTCAGAGGTTGACCGGGAAATCATTGATCGCTGGAGCCCCTTTAACAAGAGGGAGTCTTCAGTCACACACATGCGCGATCTCTACCCCTATTCTCCGAGTACATGTGGCGGCTCGTGCTAAGGAGTACTCCATCCCCTTCCCCGGCTATTTGATTAGGAAGTCCTTCCAGCACGTGGCCAAAGAAGGGATGCTCATCCGCAACCACGACTTTAACAAGTCGACCGGGAAATGGGGTATGTTTTGGACTTTTGGCACTGAACGTGTGTTTTATGTCATGGATTTTCTTCAAATGATCTCATCTTACAGTTGTCACCGCTTATTCGAACATGGCTCAAGCTAGCATGTGAATTCCATACCCAAATAATATACGAGAAGTCAAGCAGCCTTTATGCCCAAGCCAATATTTCAAGCACTAAGCCATGGATAGCTTCTCGCCAAGGTTAAATCTAGGTCTAAGCACCGGGTTTGGAGGCTATGGTCAAAAGGGCAGAAGATTGCGTAGGCGAGAAGGAGAGGAACAAGGCTAAAGAGGAAGCCAGTCGGGGCTCGACCGGCCATCACAGCCGTGATGCAAAGGTAAGGGTGGAAGGTAACCTAGCTAGGGTCCAAGAAGCCTTGGCGGTTACAGAGGAGGCCAAGTGCAAGGTAGAGACGGAGACTACCCGCTTAGAGGTTGAGCGGACGTCACTCCTTCTAGAAATCGGGGCAGCCAAGGATGAGGTGTTTTTTCTCCACTCCCAAGACGGCAAGAACAACGAAGCCATGGAGGAGGACTACCATAAGGCTTTAGAGCTAATTTTCACTTATGGTTACGGGTGTTGTGCATTCAAACACAACATCTGTAGGGACCAACCAAAGGTTCCAAATGGTATGCCCGACTCCTCCGACCTACTCCATCCAGAGTTCTTTATGAACCCTGTGTGCCTCTCTCTAACCCCGCAGCTACCGAGGGGCCACAAACAAATTCGAGGCGTATCCGAGGGAAGCCAAGAAAGGAGCCCGAGAGGATCATGGTGTCAAGGATCTGAGTTGATTTTTGTCCTTCTTTCTTCTTTCTTCATTTTTTTTTTTTTTGGTGTTTTTTGTAATTGGCCCCGTTTGGCTGCCATAATACATATGTGTTATTGATGCTATTAGAGTGTTTATAAAATATGATTTCTGGTTTATTTATTGATTTCTTTTGTTTCACAACTCCCTTCCACGAGTCTTCATTAGGATAGTTGCCTTAGGGGTGCCAAGTGTTAGGATAAGAGCTTGGGCTCAAGCAATTCTGGGTGAAGGCACCATTTCTGAAGCTTGCCTGCTAGTTTAAGGCACCATTTCTGGGGCTTTGGCTCTAGTCAGCTAAGAGCCATCGTGCGCTAAGCAAAAGCAAGAAACATGAGCCACGCCGCCTTTTGGAAGTGTCAATAGGCTTAAAGCCACATCTGGTCTTATGAAAGTGTCAGCAAGCTTAGAGTCACTTCTGGTCTTTTGAAAGTGCCAATAGGCTATAAGCCACATCTAGTCTTTTGAAAGTGCTAGCAGGTTATGAGACACATCTGGTCTTTTGAAAGTGCAATGGTATAGGCCTATGCGGTCTTTTGAAAGTGCCGTAATTTATGAAACACATCCTAGTCTTTTGAAAATGCCAACATGCTTAGAGCCACATTTGGTCTTTTGAAAGAGCCAACAACCTAGGAGCCACATTTGATCTTATGAAAGTGTTAGCAGACTTAGAGCCACATCTGGTCTTTTGAAAGTGCCAGTAGGCTTCGAGCCACATCTGGTCTTTTGAAAGTGTCATTTGGCTTAGAGCCACATCTAGTCTTTTGAAAGTGCCAATAGGCTATGAGCCACATTTGGTCTTTTGAAAGTGCCAGCAGTTATAATCCATATCTGGCCTTTTGAATGGAGGCAGTTGCAAAAATTAAAAGAAATTAAGATGCATAGCATTCTACATTCTAGGCACTAGCGCCCAATTGTTCCCCTCTCTGTTCCCATACAGATAGTTGAAAACACTATCGTGCGGCCGATTGACTGCTTAAAAGGTCAACCTGCCCAATGTTAGTCAAATAGTTGATTGTTTGGTGGGTTGAAGGGATAGCTTTCATCCGGCAGCCGGGCTAGCCCGTTATGAATTGTCAGTCGAGTCTTCAGCGATTGAGCAAACTTGCTAAGTGACCGGCCGGCTTTTTTACGGGGCGCGACATCTCTAGTGTTACGATGGACTCAGTAAAACCAAAGAGGGTGCGCTTTCGGTTGAGTTCGGCATAGCTAGAGCTTCATACACTTGAAGGCTAGTAGTTGCAGCCAATGCATCATTATTTGTCGGGGATCACCCAGTACCTACTAATGAGTCAAAAACTCATTGATTTTTAAATCCATTTTTCTAACCTATGTTATAATATAATTGCTGATTTTCATGCATAAATATGGAAACCTTACCAAATTTATATTTTGCAGGTTTTATGGCAAACTTGGCAATTACAGCAAGAAAAAGATATATATGGTCAAGGCAGCTAGGTCACAACAGACTTGTGAGGTCGCGACAAGAAGATTCCTCAGATCATCAGTTTTTAAGTCACGACACGAGTAAAGCGAGGTTGCACCATCATTGGAAATAAGACCTCAGTCGCGACAGAGAGAATCGAGGTCACGACAAGAAGTAATACTAGGACCACGAGAAAGATGTTGTGACAAAGGCAGATGCAAAGGCGGATAAAAGCAGAAAGAAGGATCTTGTCACTTAGCGTGGATTCATATATGTCAGCGACACTTAGAAAGAAAACAACTCACGGTGCGCGGATGGCGATGTCACGACGAAGGCCAGTTTGCTCACAAATGGAGCGTAGAAGTCTCCACAAGGAAATTTGTTGTTGCGACAAAATATAAGCTGAAGACACCAGTTGAGGTTGTGACATGGATTTCATGTCGCGACATGAAAATGAGCTGAACAGTTCAGGCATGTTGCAACTAAGTTTGAACAACTGACACAAGAGCAAGGTGAGAAGGGCAACCATTCAGTCGCGACATACTTTCTAAGTCGCGACCATAAATAGAAGCTGAATTGAGTAAAAATAGTCATAACTGAGAATTGAGGTTGCGACAAGGTGGGAGTTTAAAATGTATAGTCAAGTCGCCTTTGCCTTTGGTTCGTTGCGACGAAGTGCAGCGAAAAGCTTGTTGGTCGACCTAAATCTTATGTCGCTGACAAGGAACTAAAACATATCGGCCCGGTTTTGAGTCGCTGACCTAAATGAGGCGGATGACAGACAAATGATGTCGCAACCTGGGAAGGTTGTGACCCGGGAATCCAAAGTGGTATGTGAAATGGTGTCACGATGAAATGGTCGCGACATAACTTCCGGTAAAGAAGAGCGGCCAGGTCGCGACACAAATACTTAGAGACCAGAAAAAGTTGTCATGACAAGGAATCGCAACTCTTGGCAAGCGAGACTTGGTCACGACATAACAATTCATGTCGTAACAAAGATTCCAGAGAAAGAGGAAACTCACAGGTAAAACTATTATGCATGGCTGAAAACTTAGTCATGACAAGAATCAAGGGGATGAGCGACAACTTAAGTCGCGACAAAGGGGTGGGTTCGCGACTGACTAAATGGAAGAGGTACGAAGAGCGATGTTGTGACGCGGGCTATCGGTCGTGACTCCTGCGCAGCCCAAAAGCGAAGAGAAGGTCGCGACCCGAGAAATAGAAGTCACGACGGACTTCTGATCTCATATTTGCAGACTTAGTCGCGACAAGCTCCTTTAGGTCGCGACTTGAACAGTGAGCTAGGCCATTTAATTTAGGGAAATCCACTTGAAGCCTTGGAATCAGGCCCAATTGCTAGGAAAAGTATAAATAATTGTCTTTGCGTCAGGAAGAAGCAACTCTTCCAGAACCCAGATCCTTGGGGGATTAAAGAAGACTCACTTGTATATTTTTTAGAATAGATTAGTTAGAATTGTTTTTATTTTCTTTTGTTTTACGGATGCGAGGCAGGCGTCTGTTTTGAATTGTGAAATTTGGAGCAATCGATCTATCTTTCAAATTGCACTTTAGTGTAAGTCTAGACATTTTAAAATTCAGTTCTTTTAGTTTATTACAGTTACAGTGGACGTTCTTGATCAATACTCCATTGTCGATTGTGATTCAGTTTTTGAGAAGCGCAGCTTCCACTGGAATGGAACTGTTGTTAGTTATAGTCTTTTCTGCATAGATTAGACAAAATTTCCTGGATTTGGGATTTATTTTATTGTTTTGTTCTTGAATTGATTTGTTCCCAATAGTAGTATCGAATACCATTTCAAGGATTGTTTCATGCTCTGATTTCCAAGAGGCCCTCTGAGTGACACAGAGATGGCAATTCTTAAGAGCTTGAATAATCAATTTGTGGGTATGCTAGACTACTATTGAAGAACTAAAGAGCTTTGAGAGTTCACTTCAATAAATTTCCAATTCACTCATAGTTGAAGTTGAAGAGAATTATTTATCAATTTAAATAATCAGATATTTCACCTTAATATGATGGAAAGATCTTGATCCTGTGTTAGCTGAGATCTAATCATGGAAAGAGAAAAATCCATCATATCTAAGGAAGAGTCATCAACTGTTTGTAGAGGTTTTTGCGATGACAGACTTGGGATCTGAAATCTATAGTCTTAAACAATTAGTATGAAGTATTGAAAGAAAAATACGAGATCTTTATAAAGAGTGTTACGAATGAAATGGCGATTAGATCCATGTCTTTGAAAGAAGCAAGGACCTCTAATTAGTGAATTATGGAGAAATCCAAGCTGCATTATTAGGCATCTTTGATAAATCCATATCAAAATCAGGATTGAGAAAATCAATGGATTATAATGCAGAAATTGACTGTTTCACAGTAGTTTCATATCAGTGTCCATTTCTAGCAGAGAACTGATTCAGTCCAGTTTATTTTATTTGTTTTAATTCAAAATTTCTTTTAATTAGATAAGTATAATATAAGTATGATCTTATCTTCAATTCTAGTTTTTAAACCTTTACAAGGAGGTGCAAATAGTATGGATCTTGAGTAGTTAGGGTAGTTGATTTCAAAATTCTTGTCAATCTACGGGGAATGATATACGGACTTACATCAATTTTACTACTTGTATGACCTGTGCACTTGTAGTGTCTTAGACTAAACCCATTTTATAATTTCAAGAACATAAAGCCACTTTCTACTTTTTAAACAACCAGCTCCAATTTTGGTCCAGTGCAGGGGAATTGTAAGGCTCCAGTAGAGGCATTAAAATTAAGTGGTTTAGTCTATACATAAACAGACAAACACCTACGCACATCAAAACCGTTAATACAGAGTGTGAGTATCAATGCGTCATTGATTAGTGCTTAAAAAGTGCTATTTTGAGTCCTATTTATTATAGGTTTTGAGCACTTTTTGTGTACTAATCAACCGAATTAACCCGATTTGCACATTAAGGTCCCGGCTATTCTATTGATCGCATTTTGTGGCTAATTTTGTAGTTTTTGCAAGCTATTAATGCCAAATTTGTTGAGTCGATCCAAGCACGTAGAATTCGAGTGGAACTCAGGATTGCAAATCTGAAATCATAAGGAAAGAAGGAGCAGAATCAGAAGGAAAGGAGGAGCAAAAGAGGAGCAGAAGAAGAGCAGAAAAGCAGGAGCAATTTAGCACCCCTGTGCAAAATTTTCTCCTGCATTTTTGTCATTTTTACTCCCTTTTTCCCTTTTTTGCCCTTCATGTGTGTATAAGTGTGAATTTAGGGTATTTTTGTATTTTCTTATGAGAGCTTTATATAGCTCCAGGCAACTGTCAGAGAGGGGATCGATTTTTTTTTTTTGGCTTGGGTTTGGAAATGTCACGGAGGCCGAGTGGACGAGTAAAGCTTTCATTGCTTTCCTCTGCTTTCATTTTCTTTGTTTTTCTTTTATTTTCTCGGTTGCCAAACACCCCTTGGGGATAATGACTCGAGGATGATTAATTAATACAAATCCTTGAAGAGGAGAATTTCTGAGGCTAGGGTTTTAGAGGTAAAATATGTGGTTCATGTTTTTAATGCTAGCATTTATGTTCATTTATGCTTATCTCTCACTCTGGACCAACCGGCTTAAATATACCTTGATTAGCTTGTATTTAGCGAGCTTTTTTGGGTTCGAGTGGATCTTGTGCTAGATCAGCTGACATGGGTTAGTTTCCTCAGTAGTTCTTGTAGGGTAGGTTTAGGAGGTGTGTTCGCATGTCTAGGAGTATTTATGCTCATTCATACCATTTTAAGGAAAAATTATAAGGGTTCAGTTTTATGGCTGAATGAAGAGAGATCGATTCGGAAATGAATATATCATCCTCCGACGCTAGGAAAGGACAGGGACCTCTCATTACCTTGAGAACTCAACCACTAGTGGCAGATGCTTAGGAGTTCTTAACTGTATTTTAGTTGAGTTTATTTTTAGTTCACAAACATTTCAACCCATTTGTTTTTCTGAAACCTTAAAATCAAATTGGAAATTCACCATTTGAGCCAGCGCAAATCATTTTGAAGAAAAGAGCGTCAGTATTTCGACCTGACCTTTATCTTTGCATTATTAGCTATGCTACGGCAATAGGAGGAATTAGGATTATAAATTTTGTTGATTCCGGCACACCTACTGTAGCATGAATCAGTCATAGTGGGGCACAGTAACCCTATTTGGGTTGACAAGAGAAAATGATATGGGGCCATCTATTGGTTTGGTTTCTTCTTGTCTACCTTCCGCATGGATAGCATTTACCCTAGCCTTAACTATGGTGGCTCTCAAGAGCTATACATTTACCTTGACATTTTCATCGTCGGGCGAGCGCCAGTATATGGTTATGGCTGGTCACGGATCCTGACGGAATTCTTGCCTTAGGCTATGATTCTGTCGGCTTGCCCACCCCAATTCCACCTTGTGGTCGGATTCTTTGATATACCTCCTTAGGTGTCCCTCTTTGATCAGCTTTTCCATCAAGAACTTTAAGCTTCAGCACCTGTCAGTCTCATGCCCATGATCTCTATGATAATCGCGCCGAAAGTATTTGTTTCTTTGAGAGGGATTTGTGTGGGTCGGTGCAGGCCATTTAAACTCTGGCAAGTCGCAAATTATGGGAAATGACCTTTCATATGAGACGTTTAAGGGGGTGAATTATGGGAGCTCTTTTTTTTTGTGACTGATCATGGAATTGCTTTCGTTCTCTTCTCTGACCTTCCTTACACTCGTACGACTTCTTGCCATGCAGCTTATATTCCTCTATCGGCTGGTTTGTAATCATATTGATCTGGGTTTGCTATCTGCGAGATATTGTCTCGACATTGGTACTTATCGGCGCCTTGTATAATTCTTCCATTATGTGGGGTGCAAAGATAGTGGAAGAGGTAGATGGCCTAAAGCTTCTCCTAAATTTTTGGAAGACTACATCCATGCTATATGACTCTATCTGTTGGACGGCTTGCCCGAACCTCCTTGTGAAGTCTCGAATAGACTCTTCTTCTTACTTGAGAATAGTCTGTAAGGAGTTTATGTTCCTCTTTTGTCGCATCGAATAAAGATGTTGTGATACAAATGCTGCCTATAGTAAATGGAACGAGTTTGTTAAGGTTACCACGGGGGCTTGGAACTGTTCGCGTAGGCCCCATGATTCTTCAGGAACACCTTATGTTTGTCATTACCAGCATTTAAGATCATCACCTGATTGTAATGGAGCATGTGATCATAAGAGTCATCAGAACCATCGAACGTGGCGAAAGCTAGTATGAAAAACCCGCGAGGAGGCTCATAGTCAAGGATGTGCTGCCTTAGGGGCAAAGAGAGCATGTCATCGAGTATGCGAATTAAGGCTACAAGCAGCATGTAGAATGCTGGCCCTGCACCAAAGGCAAGATGTCTGATAAACTTTATGGCATCATGCACGCGAGCAATGCGGGTGGCGTGTGCTGGAGTATCTGTGGCGTTGCGGGCCTTGAGCGCTGGATTACGCATCTGCTTATCTCCTCCTTGTCACGTAGGATGGCGCCACTGCGACATCGTTGAAGGCAAGGTGATGTGAAGGCCTCTTGCGTGACTTGGCCTTCGTGCCCTCCCGAGCATTCTTTGTTGATGAGAGACTCAAAGATGGGGAACTGCCCGAGGACAGCTCGTCGTCTACTAGGTTATCGAGATCGTCAAGAACAGAGAGCTTCTTCCCTTTATTACGGTCTGTTAAAAGCTCAGCTTGATCGCTATCCCGTACATCTTCTCTAAAATAGTGGCTTTTCTCAATTTGGGCGCTTAACTAGTCATTCTCCTGCGTTCGGCGTGGCCTTCCAGCTCCTTCATCTGCCTTGCTTGCTCCTCCTATTTCCTCTCCATTTCCTAGCATGATGGAGAATTGGTCACTCTAAGCGATTGGATTCAGGATTGGTTGACATTACGACTACCTTAGGCAGATCAAGCGTGTATCAGCAGTCTAAGTGATGAAGGAGTACACTGAGCGACCGCTAAAGCGAGCTCTTGCGGCCTATATGCGAGACTTTACATTGGTCCTGAATGGCCTTAGTGTTATTACCTTGATCGTCTTAACCTCAGGCATCGTAAAAGCAATATGAACCTACAAAGCGTCAGGAGGTAATGAGTGGGTCATTATTTTTCTTTGATGATTAAGTTAACAAAATATGGAGAAGAAGAAGAGGGAAGTACGTGTAGTTAGAATTGCTTATCTTCCCTCGTGGAGTAACCCCAAAGAGTGGTTCACGAATATCCCGTTGATTTTAGGAAAAAAAATTTCTTCCTCTTATTTGATAATCTCTTCTTCCTTATCAAGGATTAATCTTTTCTGTAAGTAAGGGATAAAAACCGAGAAATCAACTAATAAATATCTCTTTAGCGTATTTTCTGCTTTTATATATTTATATATAACGAACTTCCCATATGCGGTAGGATGGCCAGGCTAGAACTTAAAACTCTGACGAGAACATACCCCAAAAGCTAGCCTGGAAGACACGGCTCTCGAGGAAATGGAACTTTCGGTTCTAAAAACTTTAGGTAGTGTCATCTGGTTTTAATATGGTAGGTGGGTTTGGACCGCTTCACATCGCAAATCAGGCGGGCCTTGTATCAAACAGGTCCTAGACTCATTGAGGAGTGGGTCTAAAAACCATGATTGTTACAACTCCAACCATCTCATCATGTTTGATGGTCTTGAATTTTATTTTTTTTAACACATATTGGTTAGTCGTGAATTTTATTTTTAAATATTTATGTGGATTCCTTAATTCAAGGTTGAATTTAATAATATATATATATAATTAAGTTTATTTATTTTAAAATAAATTTATAATTAGTTAAAATTTATTTATTTATTTTCTTCTTATATTTTCTATTATAAATCAAATGCTTGAAATATTTCGTGTAGTAGACGTTCGCGGGTTTAAGCACACTACATAAAAAAAATTAAGTACTGAAAAATAACTAAAAAATGTTTTTCTTTTAATATATATATATATATATAATTAAGTTTTATTTATTTTAAATAAATTTATAATTAGTTAAAATTTATTTATTTATTTATTCTTCTTATATTTTAAATATAAATCAAGTCTTGGCTGGCTCGTGAGGTAGACGTTCGCACAACGCCTTGCATAAAAAATATTAAGAAATCTTGAAAAATAAGCTAAAAAATGTTTTTAACTAACTTTAATATTTTAATTCAAAAGCAATTTGTAGGTTCAGCTTAACTTTTCAACACGTAGATCCTTTCTCTCTCCTTAAATTGAGAGTTTTGTTTCAAAATAATAAATTTTATAAAAAAAATATCAATCCAAATTGTTTTTAAAAATGGTACCAAAACTACCCGTAATTGAGGATTATAATTTTAATTTCAAGCTTAAAACCATAATTAATAACTATGGTTTTAACCAATGTTTTCATCCCGGATCGGACAGTAGTCAGATGAGTCGAACCGTGACAGTATGGCCGGTCAGGTTGATGTAAAACCGTTTTGATCAGACAGTGATTCGAGCCGTTGAGCCGGTGTGGTCGACCGTAGGTCGTAAATTTTTTTGTTTTGACCAACGATGTCGTTTTGATCTTACGTAGAAGCGATGTCGTTTCTTTATTATAAAGCTTGTAGGTTAGAGCATGTTAAAAAAATTAATCAAATCTGTGAGTTTATGAATTGAAGCATGGAAAGGGAATTCTGAAATAGCAGCTCTACATCGACTTTGTTGTAATTTTATTATTTAGATAATAAAATTATATATTTATATAAATAAGTTTATTCTATTTTTAATATGTTTTCATATTTAAACATTATACATATTTTAAAATAAATTTTAAAATACTTTATTTATATAAAAATAATAAAATAATATCTTAAATATTATTAATTATATATTTTAAAATATAAATAATATATTTATTACGTGTCGAGTTGTGCGATTCGGCCAGCCGGTCAAGCCGATGAATCGTGAGCAGATATAAACTCGATTCGGTCAGCGGGTTCGGTTTAAGCATTGGTTTTAACTTTAAAAAATTTGAAATTATTGTCATTGGTTTTAACTTAAAAAACTTAAAAAAGTTTAAAATCGTAGTCATGATGATTTTGACGAGGAAAAACTAGTTTTGATGTTTTTTTCATAAATATATTATATTAGTATTTAAAATATATATATTATTTTTAAGTCAAAACTCTTAAATTTAAGAGGAAAATAATAATAATAACATATATTTATTGTTTTTTAATTAATTACTTTTTAATACAGATTGTGAGACTCAAAACCCTTTTCTTGTCCAACCAACATTAATACTCCAATCAATTGAGCTAGGGTCATGGACGAACATATATTTATTGATGAAGAAAAAATTGTCCTTTTCAGTGTGGATTCCGGGGGTGAATTTCATGGATAGAGTCTTGGACTATTTCATTGTAATTTTGTGAATCGTAATTCAAATTCAGGGTATTAGGGTTTAAGGGTGAGAGAAAACGAAAGAAAAACAATTATCCATCCAGGAATAGGAGGCAGGGAGGGAGGTTCGAGGTTTTGCCAGAAGAGGAAATGGAAGAGGGGAAGCAAGGGGTAATGGTGGCAGCTCAGAACCCAATTGCTCAGCTACAGGCGCGGTTCAAGGATTTGGAAAATGGGTTTAGGGCTTGGTTGGCTAAGCAGTCGTTGCCGGTTGAAGCCGCCGTCGTCACTGCCACAAGCGCCGCTCAGGGCGCCGCCATTGGTGCTTTCATGGGCACTCTCACGAACGATGCTACTTCCGCCTTTCCCACACTCCTCCCCCTCAGGTTAATCTCAACCCCCAAGCTATGGCTTTTTTCCAGCAAGCCCAGGTATTTTTTGCTTTTCGTTTCTTTCGATTGAATTCCCATCAATTTGTTTATTTTTTTTACTAGTAGGTGCGGACCTCTTTTTCCGGCTTGCCGATTAGGGCGTTAGGTTGCTGGGAAACTAGAGGAAAAGAAAAAGGGAAAAAATAATAAAGGAAACCCTGTTATTGTTTTATTTTTCATCGTTTTTCTGTGCAACCAAACTGAGGATTCATGTCTGTTGATTCTCTGTTGGGCATTCTATTCTGCTAACTTCAAATCTTCATGGTGAAACACAAATGGGTTCATAGGTTTCTGGGTCATTTAGAATCATATGAGGCGAAGTTGTTCAATCTAGTTAACATTCAAGTACGAAGAAATGAATCAGAGCAGAGGAATTGTCTGACTGATGAAGATCTTCATTGATAACAATGACTTCCTTTGTCTTTCGATTGAATTCCCGTCATTTTTTTTTTTTTACTTATAGTTGCGGAACTCTTTTTTTCCGGCTTGCCGTTAGGAACTTTGGTTGCTGAGATTCTGGAGGAAAAGAAAAAGGAAAAATAAAATAAAGGAAACCCTGTTATTTTTTTTTCATCGTTTTTCTGGTCAACCAAACGGGTCTGTTGATTCTCTCTGTTGGGCATGTGACTGACTTTAAATCTTCATAGTGAAACACAAACGGGTTCATAGGTTTCAATCATATGAGAAGAAGTTGTTCAATATAGTTAACATTCAAGAAGGAAGAAATGAATTAGAGCAGAGGAATGGTCTGACTGATGGAGATATTCATTGATATGCGACAATGACTTTCTTTCTCTGCAGGCTCTTGCTGGAGGTCCATTCGTGCAAGCTCGCAATTTTGCTGTTATGACTGGGGTTAATGCTGGCATATCATGTGTGATGAAGAGAATAAGAGGGAAGGAGGATGTTCAATCGAGGTAAAATTTCTTCTGTCCTATAATTTGCTATTGGGTTTTTTGTCTGTCTGGATTCATTTGATGAGGTTTCTGGAATTTCTTCTGTCCAGGTAGCATTGCTGCATCACATATTTGCATTCTCTTATTTTCAAATTTTGAATTTTCTATATTTTAATGGTGTGTCGTAATGTAAAGAAGGGAAGCAGTGGATCCTTCTTTTTCTTTTTCTTTTTTTTTTTTTTTTTGTGCCTAGTACCGTGACTTTGTATTAGGTTGTCCAAACTTGCCTGTGTTGACTAAGTTCCATTTAGGAGTGGTGAAATGTTGATCAGCTCTTTTAGGGGCTTTCTTTCTGTATGGCCCTGTTATACGTTAACTGTCTCACATTGATTTGGACTATCTGGTGAAGAGGAATTCAGGGTTTTTTTTTAGGATGAATGGACTTTGGCAGTAGTGTACTTGCTATTTTTTTTCTCTGTTTATCCATCAAAAAAAAAAATTCTTCTCTATTCTAGGTAGGCTAAGGAATATTGCTTATCAAAAAAAAAAAGACTCTACCTCCAATGGGTTGTGTTAAACTAATTTTGAACCCATGACAACTAGGTATTAGGAATACTTATCGAAAAGAAAAAGAAATCCAGGTATTAGGAATGCTCTTAGATCATTCAGGCACGTTGGTGAGAGCATTCTCTAAATATGCCACAGAGGATCTAGCTATTGAGGCTAAGAGGGCATTTTCTTTTCTTTGCTTTTTACTGAGTTTTTTTTTAGATTTTAGGTTGCTCTACTTACTTATTTGTGATTGCAATAGAGAGGTTTGTTTGGTGACAGCATAGGAGGGAGGTTTCTTGTCTAGTGTTTAGGTTGGGTGAAGAGGAGGTGGGGAGGAATTTTCTCATTTCCTCTTTGCTAATAAGATTATTGTGTTCTGTGGATCTTCTAAATCAAGTCAATAACCTTTGTTGGCTACGCATGTGACTTGGAGCTATTTCAGGATAAAAGGAGATTTTGAAAGGGGAGAGATGATTCTAGTAATTTGATGTATAATGTGGAAGTGTTAGCATTGGAGATTGGTTTGAAGGTAGGGGGTTTAGAATAGAGTTGAAGAGCTAATTTGTAGAACCCGTCTAGCTTACCAATTTCCTCCATTCAAGCTTGAGTGAATTGAGATTAGGAAAATTCAAGTGGACTTTCTTTGGGGAGGTGAGCGTTAGCAAACAAATGTCATTTATTTTCTCCTTTCTGAATAAAACTTATTCAAGTGAAAGGGGAACTTTTTGAAAGAGGTCATCTAGGGGAATTATGGGAAGGAAGAAGGGGGGCGTCAGTTTGGTGAGGAGAGAGAGCCTTATGATGTTGGATTGTGGAAAACTATAACCAAGGAGTGAGATTTCTTCTGCTTAAGAGTCACTCTTGTGGTTGGGGAAGAGAGAAGGGCGAAGTTTTGAAAGTTCAATGGTTTAACGAGGAGACGGCATATCAAAGGCTTAAAAGTTCATATACAACTTGGCTTTTTGGGTTCAGGTGTTTATAAATGGGAGCTCTTTGTTACCTGTCAAAAATAAATAAATGGGAGCTCTTTGTCTGTACTATAGAGTATGGATAGGTTGTTTTCAAGTTGTTGTGGAAGGATGTTGTTTTTTGTGTTCCCTTCCTTTTGCTTTACTTCTTTCACTCATTGTAATCTTGTGTGTTTTTTGTGCTTTTATACCTTCTTTTTATTCATAATCAAATCCCTAGTGCAGTTATTAATGGAGAACATGTTGCAAGTTTGAACAGCGAAAGGTTTGAATGGGAAAATTTGTCATTAAATTAGAAGTAATAAGATTAGTCTTGTTTTATTAGAACTATAGTAAATGAATATGGAAAGAGCCATTGAATTTATATCACTTTGATCACAAAAGAAGTAGTTGGTGCTAGTATTATAAAGTGGAAGATACTCTCATTGTAGAACTTTCTTGCGGATTTAGGTTGAATATAATCGTGTTTGAGTCAAATTCATGTTGACCGGCATAACCTGTTTAGTAAACGGGTTATATTCGTGTCAATCCACATAACACGAATTTTATTCGTATTGACTCATTTGTTTAGTATGTTGATTAATATTTAACCTAGATTAACCCATTATATATATATATATATATATATATATATATTATTTATGTTATTTAAATTACCAAATGAATAAATGGGTTACACTTGTGTAAGTATCGTATTCTGCGATTACTAAATAGATGCGTGTTTGAATTTGTTATTTCTGACTCGTTTATTATTCGCATCATGTACCGGTTGGCGATTACTATAGAAAATGCATTATTGACCTGACCATGAACATGAATTGCCACCTAGTTAACATCGAGCCTTCTTATTGTACAAGCCACCAAAAATGAATAAATAGATTAAAAAGGTTGTCTTGCATTTGAGGTTCGCTATCCATGCATGGAGGGCATGAAGCTGATCCCCTTACATTTCAAGTGTTATAGGGAATTGATTCCTGTTTTCCTCATCATCTTTTATACTTATGTTTATGTATTTATGTTAAACATTATTAAATATTATTGCAGCATGGTGGCGGCTTTCGGGTCTGGAGCGATGTTCTCATTGGTGAGTGGCATGGGTGGCCAGAATCAGGCAGCCAATGTAATTTCATCTGGGCTCTTTTTCGCACTTATACAAGGTGGAATTTTTCAGGTGAGCAATTAGACAGAATAGATATCATGTCTTGAGTAATTATTAAAGCACTATATGTTTATTTTCTTTTATTTTAGTTTTTATGACATGAAATCTAGTAGTGCTGCTTTCCAGGATGGGGAAAACCATGGCTATATGATAGATCCCTCCTCCAAGAATTGTGTATTGAGTAATCTCTAGAATTCGGGATCTCCCAATCCTGAGTAGGAGGCCTTGCTAGTTGAGCTTCCCATGGGTCTGCTATACGTGTTCATTTCAATTCCATAATCATATAAACTGCAACTCAAGCAGTTGTAGATCAACCTATTCGGAAGTTCAACCCGTCTCCTTATCGATCTCATGCAAACTGTGCCTTTGCCTCATTTATTTAGGCTAAGTTTATTGGTGGGAATTATTGGTGCTATCTGTAAACATGCATGTACATTCAGCTGTAATGCCAGAGCTATTGAAAGAGTTGAGGGATCTAGGTGTATATTCTATTAGTTATTCCATAGCAGGTTTTTGTTGCTAAAAGAGCAGCTTTCTCGAGTGATCCATGGGATACAAGGTACTGGTCTTCTTTGAAATGAAAGCCCTTGATCATGGGGCCAGGTTTGATGGCAGACTAAGTGAGACCAAAATACTCTTATAATCTTGTGGTAGTCATGTTTACTTCACATAATTTTACGCCTCGGTCAAAACCCATTATTGAGCAGTTTTTACGTTCCAAGTATTTGATGGGAGCTGGGTTTGATGGCAGGCTAAGTGAGACCAAAATACTCTTATAATCTAGTGGTAGTCATGTTTACTTCACATAATCTTACGCCTCGGTCAAAACCCATTATTGAGCAGTTTTTATGTTCCAAGAATTTGATGGGGGCTGGGTTTGATGGCAGGCTAAGTGAGACCAAAATACTCTTATAATCTAGTGGTAATCATGTTTACTTCGCATAATCTTACGTCTCGGTCAAAACCCATTATTGAGCAGTTTTTCGTTCCAAGCATATGTCCCCCAGCCATATCCTGGCTTTCTGCTAGTGTTCAGCTGTATTCATTTTCTATATTTGAGGGACCATTACCCCCAGTGATTGATTACCCTTATCAAAGCAGTTTACAGGCGTAAAATGTTTTATTTATATGTTGTAGTAATGTCAATATCTTTTTTGCATAATTTATTTGCTAATATCTAATCTGAATTTGTTCAATAAATCTGCCACACTATTGCATTTGGCACCATATAATAAATCTTTTATGCATAATCTGTTTGCTTGGGTGTTTTTTGCAGATAGGACAGAAGTTCTCTCAACCCTGACGAGGCGTGTTCTATTCAAGAACAGATCCGCACTACACTTCAGGTCTCAGGATTCTGAAAGAATTTCAAGAAAGGCTTGTTGACCAGATAGCACGTTGCAGTTTGCTCACTGACAGGCGCGTAACTGAAATGTTTGGTTCGTGTTTTGAAAACTGTTTCTATTCTCAAAAACAAGGATAACACGTTTGGGGTCCGTTTGGTTACTGTTTTAGCAGTTTTATTCTCCAAGCAAGAAAATCTGGATAGCGTGTTTAGTTCTGGATTTTTTTTTTAAACACTAAATTCAGATAACAATAATAGATTTCAGAAAACACTAAAATGTTGATATTGTTTCAAAAACTGTTCTTTTACAACGGTTTTCAAACGAAGGCAAGCAAGCATTGGTTCGCTTTTTGTTTTTGAAAAGCTACAGAAAACATTAAATTCAAATGACAAGAAGGGTTTGTCGAGAACATCGTTTTGGTGTTCTGCATTGTTTTCTCAAAAAATGTTCTCAAAAACAATTTTCGAAAACAGGAACCAAACATGCCCCTGGACTAACCCCATTCATCTTGTGTATGTTCTTCTCCCTTTTCTCTCCCACTTGCTGATATCTTTGATGGGCTTTTCATTTCTCATTATCATCACAGTGCTCTTAAAGATGTGAGAATCCCCCCTGGACCGAGGCTCCTCATTCTTGATCATATCCAGAGGTCTGACTCACACTCTTTGTACTGAATCCTTATCTCTAGATTTGTCATCGTTGATTTATAACCCGCATTTGGTTTTGGGCTTATGTCGGACCCGAAGGCTTGATCGACTTTGTAGAAAAAAGAAGTTGAAAAATAGGGATCGGTTGTGGTATATGAATTAAATTAAATTCAGTATTTTAAGTAAATATCAAACATATTAGGGTTTGATGCTGATACATTTGTACTTTTTGTAATTTATCTAATACTCATAGTAAAGTTTTCTCCTCTACCCTTGGTTTCCACTTAAATCTGTTGTTTATTTCTTTGTTTCGTATTTTATTATTGTGTCATTTATTTTAACAGTTCATCATATCTCACATTTGGTTGAAACCCATCTTCAGGGACCCAGGGTTAGAGAGGCGAGGCGCTGTGGCTAAAGTGGCAGGTGAACCAGTCGAACGATTGAGTTGCCTTGAACAAACTCACTTTTGATAGGAATGGTATAGAGAGATAAAACCATCATAACTGTTTGAATTGTCATCATAATGTAGTTGTTGTTTTGAAGAACCTTCTTAAGAACTGCTTGGTCTCTCGCTTGCGATATATCTCTATAATTCTGCTTCTTGAATATAGTTCTGCTTAATTTTTTTATCACTAAAACCAAAGGGAAAAGTAGGCTTCCTTGCATTCATTGAAAAGTATTTGTACGTCTATCAAGAAATCATATTAGGGGGCTATGAAAAAATAATTGTTGTTTGGTTAAAAAGTCAAATATTCCAAAAAAGACCTTAAAATACCCATCACCCCTTATTTCATTATGATAATAGATAGAGCAATTATGATAGTAAATAAATTACTATCATAACTATGAATAAAAGTAGTTTCGGTGAAATTGGTTTCGGTGGTCTTTGGAAAGATTTTTCGGGTGGAAAAATCGGAAGTAAAAAAATCGGAGAAAAATCGCCGATTTTTCCGATAAATACTGATATTTCCCGATAAAATACCGATATTTTCCGAAAAAACCCGATTTTTCTTGGAAAAAAAAAATGCCGATTTTTTCCAGCGAACAAAAATATGAAAAAATTCTTCGACAGGTTTGAGCCACCGAAATCTTTGGAAGTAATGGCTAATGCCAAGTCGTGATTACTTTTATTATATATAATCTGAAATTTTTTTATATTCTCTTTATTATTTATTTTATTTACTTAATCCCTTTATAATATTTATTTTATTTTTATTTTACATTATAACTTATAATATTTTAAATCAAATATTAATTTGAAAAGGAAAATAAAAATAATAATATCATTTAAAATTTAAAATTATAATATATAATATTTTGAATCTCTCATTCACATACATAATATTTATAATAATAACAAAAACAAATAAATAATATCTACATTAACATAATAATATCTTAATAATATATTAAATATAGCGTATTTAATTTAATAATTCTTAATCATTGATTTTAATGCAATAATTCGGATAAGAATCGTTTAAATTTATAATATAATTAAAATACTTTGAAAAATTTTAATAACCGATATTTTTGTAAAAATATCCGCGATATTACGATATTTCCGATATTTAAGTAAAATCGATTATCGATATATCGTGTTCACAGATATTTTGATCTTGATCATAACATATTGAATTTATTATCATAATTGTTTATTTACTATCATAGTGAAAACTCCTAAATTAAGAAATTATTTTAGGAATTTTTTTTTGAAATCTTTTCGCTTTTAGATAAAATGTGATTATTTATTAATTACTTTGTGTATTAGCCTTTACTGTACTTATCGTAACATATTGAATACGATACCATGTTCATTCACATTCTTATCATGAGTGAAAACTCTAAATAAAGGTATTTTAGGGATTTTTTCTTTTGAAATGCTCGCACGAAACGAAACCATAATTATTTTTATAGCATTACATTGACTCCTAATTTGGTTTAACGATCGTTGATGTCTGAATATTTTTATGAGTGTGAAACCTTTAAATTAATAATTATCGTGGGTTATTTGTAATGTTTTAAAAATTGGACTTGTGATTGAATCGAAAAAGTTATCGATTCACAATTAAAGGCCGAACTAATGGTTGAGTCGACAATCCGGCCGGTTCAGTTCGGTTTTTAAAACATTGGTTTGTTTGTATTGGTTGGAGGAATGGCGATTGGCCTGAAGCAAACCTTCCCTGAGAATATGGAGTCTGACCATTTTACCCTCATTTCTTTTCTTTCCATATGAACAAACTTCATGCATCATGAGAGATTCTGATGATCATGTAGCAGTTAGGGCAATCAAAATGAGTTTGTTTGGGTATTGCCATGCTTCTATCATTGAGAACAGTTATGGGTCTCATCAGTACCATACCAAAAATGGCAGTTTTGGGTAGGCCCTAAAGGCTATGTTTGGCTCTGAGGAAAAGTAAGAGGAAAGAAAAAAAAAAAAACAAAGGAAATTAAGGGCTTGTTTGTTTACCCTTTTTGAAAACTGTTTCTGAAAACCAAGGAAAACACAGGACACATCAGCTAAATTCTATAGGTCATTCTTATTTGCTACTTCAAATCGATTTTATTTATTTTGACTCACCAATCAAGACTTTTCATTAAGTTAAAGATTAGAAAGTCAATTTTTTTTTCTTTCTCAAGAACCACACACGATCCTAAGGAAAAGAGGAAAGATTGAACAGATCCTACCCATTTTGGATTTCCACATGTTGAAGAAGGAGATTCCATTGTTTTGTATATTGCAAATGGTCTTATTATTGCATTACATCTATTCCCCCCCATTACTTACATCGCAAGTTTCCCTTTTTAAAAAAAAAATATGAGTTTCAATCGTGCAAGTTTTATCATAAAGTTGGACGACCTAGATTGCTACCAAATTTTCCTAATGTTACATTTACATGCCAAAAGTCATACCATAAATTCTCTAGAAAAAAAAAAGAAAGTCATACCATAGAAACTTCAAATGCCTACTCTCCTTTTGAATTCGGATTTAAGGTGAAAAAAGTCAAATAGAGCTTTTTTTGTGATGTATTGTCTTGGTCGGTCTTGTACGAAGAAGAACGTCTTTAAGTCGTATCCAGTTAGCCCAATTAAATATCTGAGTTTAAAGGGATCATGAGGATGGTAAATTCTGTCGTTGAACAATAAGCTTGTGTCTTAAAGTTGGCTGAAAATCGTTGATTAATTAAGAGAATCCTTGCTTCGATTGGTAAATAAGCAGGCTTTGCACTTGGAAAAGTAAAACTTTAAAATAATTTATATTTCTCTCTAATTGATCGCAAAGGTCGCTATCTTTCGTTATAAGTCTGTCAATTTATCACGAAACGTGAGTCTTCACGTGGCATAACATGGTGGATGCATAATCCTCAATGTGATATTCATCGTGGTAGAGTAGTGCGTAATAGGTAATCAAGCCAATATAATCCATAATCGCTCACGAGTTCTAAGGTGACCTAGTCTATTCAGCATGAATAAGATAGGTTGATGTCCGATGAACATGATGTGAGAGATAGCGTGACCTAACCCTTTAAAGACATATGCATGATGGGTGTTAGGCCCGATCCCATCGAATTGGACTCGGGTTTCTAGGTCGTTTAGGTTGCTCATGTGTCACGCACATGTTTGACTAATCTGTTCAACACCCATAATCATGTTTGACTAATCCCATTCCAACACCCATAATCATGTTTGACGAATCCCATTCCATCACCCATAATCAATACAGAAAAAATGTTTGAAAGGGTGAGATCATCATAGACGTGACATGATTGGTCCTTATTTTCGTTGGATATGGATTCAATACTAGTGGGGCCCAAATTATTTAAAGGATTGCTTGTGAGATTTGTGGTATCAATTCAATGAAGCTTTTAAGGTTCTTGACTCTTGAGGCCAAGATGGAAATGTAAAAATTCTCATTCAAAAGGAACATGCATTGTTGGGCATTTTGTGGCTTTCTGCCATTGGAAAATGTCAATGTTACGTTCTTTCGAGGAAACCTGTGGTTTAAGCCCCCCATTGATTTGAAAATTAATTGTAAAAAAAATCATAAACAATATAAAATACATTATTCAATATGATAATATTTAAATACTCCCTTAACTAATATTCAAATGACAGTACCTAAGTTTGTATTTTTATAAAAACATTTATTTTGTATTTTTTATATTTTTGCGTTTATTCCCCAAATCTTTACACTGAAACACAAGTATTTCTTTTTCCTTTGGGAAAGATGTCAATATCATAGTTGAGCTGGATTCCCAATCTCTGATTGGAGTATAGTACAGCAGTGTAGTAATAGAGATTAGGAAATCCAGAGTCAGTTTCATTTGTCTTTCTGTAGAAATCATACAGATATCATTTATATATATCCCAGGAAAGTTCTAAAATCAATATTTCACTGGGAATAAAACCAAAACCAGAGACAGACTAATTACAAAAGAGTACAAATCGAAGGAAGGAAGAAATAAATGGAACAGGCCCCTTAATCCCAAACAAACATCAAGATATTGCACAGATTTAGGATCAAGAAGCTTCAGAAACAAAAACCTAATTCGGAACAGGGCGGAGAAGACTATTAGCCTGAGAAAGCTGATCCATCAAAGAAACAATCCGATTGTTATAGTGACGAGCTTGATCCATGGCTTCCGCCTCCAATTCCCCGAGCTGCGAGCACAGGCGCTCCTCCGCCTCCTCCACCACTCTCAGCCGCTCCCACGCCCTCTCCAGCTCCCTCCTCATCTGCTCCTCCCTCTCCTGGCTCTTCCTCAATTCCTCCTCCAGATCCTCATTTCTCCGCCGCAGCGCCGCCTCCTCCTCCACCTCGTCCCGGATCTCCTCCGCCTTCACCGGCCGCCGTGGTTGAGCCGACGAGACTGCGATAGTCGGAGCCATTTTTAACTCTGCTTTTGTTTTCTGTTTTCTGTTAGGGAATGGAGTGGGAGAAGGTCGTATTTATAGGCCACAAATTGATATGTCCAGGTTCAATGTATCCACTCCTCCGAAAATCGCTTACGTATTTGCTTATTGTATGTGGGGCCCACCCACTCCAGTATTTTTAATACTTGATGGGCCCCACCCACTCCTCATCACCATGTTTTTTTGTTTCTGTTTATCAAAACTGTTTTTAAAAACATAAAGGCATTATCTGAAATTATTTTTATTCTTTTAGTGTTTCCATAAAAGAAAAAAAATTGGAACGAAAAGCGTTTACTATATTTTTCTTATTTTTTAAAATAAAAAAAAAATTCAAAAATTATAATTAAACCGATCTTTAGTTTTTTTCTCAATTTATTTTCGATTATTCATGTCTTTAACTAAACGGTATTCATGTCTTTGTGTTTTTCTTATTTTTCAAAAAAAAAAAGTTTTTAGAATGTGTAACCAAACCGACCGTTGGTTTTCTTCTTAATTTGTTTTCTATTATTCATGTCTTTAACTAAACAAACCCTCATGACTTAATCTAAGGGTGACAATTTGTGTCAATAAATAATTTTATCAAAAGTTTTTTATATTTATTTATTTTATATTACATCGATATAGTACTTGAACTCGAGTCCAAACCTCCAAATGTATATTTCTATATTTTAGTTAGGCCTCAAAAGACTATTGAAATTTATATTTTTATTAATAAAGATCAAACTAATTTAGTAATTATAGAAATATTTTCAAGAATTTGTAAATTTGAAAAAAAAAAAAGCTCATTTTAGACATAAATGTTATTAGTCTTTATAGTATTTACATGCACGTATATTTTATCAAAGTAAATTAAAAGATGACTATGAATATCTAGAGTGGGTTTTAGGCCCCTTTTAATCAAATAACTTATATTTTTATTTAATAATTAAATAAAATTAGATCTCACGCGTAATTCAATTTTATTTTATGATTTAATTGAACAATTTATTCAAAAAATAATTTTAAACTTATTCAAATATGAGTTGGATAATTCATTATCATAATCGGGTTGATTAGAATTATCATACAAACTGACCTATCAGATGAGTTATTAAGTTGACACGAATTCCACCTAGCTTTTTTCAAATATTCATAAAAAATTGTCACATTTAATTTATATTATGATAAATAATATTAAATATTGCCGTCCTTTATCCGATGCGTGATACGAAATCTTTTTATTGGATGCGTGACAAGAAATCCTTTTAATAAACTATAAAATGTAATATTATAATACAAAATAATTATTATTTAATTAATTAATGGGAAGGCTTAATACAATATAATAATATAATGAATGGAGGAGTTTAAATTGAGTGGGGATGGGGCCATGCATGGCTGAGCCATCATGGTCAATCCCGAAGAGTCTGGACCATTCTAGTATTCTACAAATGGACATGAAAATTTTCGAATTAAAAAAATATAAATTCGTTTGTAAGGACATATTAGTCATATTTGAAATTCTTAACTTATAATCTTTGCCGTTTGACTCAAGTGGTAAATGGGGATGGATGTACGAGGATCCCAAACTCGAGCCCTTACAAAAACAAGTGGTAAAAATGATGGGTATACGAGGATCCTGCTGTTGAAAACGAACTTAGGTGGTGGTGTTTATTTTGAGCAATATTAGAAGTTATTAGAACTTCCCGATATTAAGTGATTTATTCCTAAAATTTTAATTTCTTTGAAATTTTTAAAAGGCGAATAGAAAGAAGTGAAAATATTTAGTTTTTACATTCGGAAAAATAATTTTCTCTTAAAATAAGAAAAGCTTACGTGGATTATTGGAAATAAAAAGAATTTTATGATATCTGTTCATAAAGATCATGATGGGAAGGCTTTGAGTTAAGTTGTCCCATCACATTTGCGGATTCGTTTATTTTTTAAATTAAAATTTTTCTCATTTAAAAAACTAAATAGGGTGGAACGAGGATGGAAAAATTATCAAATCCGTCCAATTTACATTTTATTTTTGTTTTTATTTTTTATATTTTATATTTTTATTTTTATTATATTAAAATTAATATATTTCATAAAAAATAAAAATATTATGAATTTTATAAATTATTTATTAAAGCATTCTAATTATTATTATTTATATTAAAATATAAATAAAATAATAAAAAATTATTTTAAAATATAATCGGGATTTGGACGGGACCGGGAGTATGATACATGAACCGTCGAACCCGTCTGAATTTGAAAATGGCGGCTGGCCTGCTTCAAGCGATTCTGATTAAATTAAACCGAGTCGTTATGAGCGTGATGAGGTGGCAAAAATAATCGTCACGCATTATCATCCTCTTTACATTTCTTGTATTAAAAAAGCAAAATAATTTAATATTTAATCTTATTAAATGCTTATTGATATTAAGTTAAAAAAATTACATTAACATTAAGAAAAAAAACAAACATAACTTAGTCTAAACTCAAATTTTTTTGAAAAAAAAAATTCACTTATAGTTATTGGAATCCAACCTTCACCTTTAATTATGTACTTTAAGTTTTTTTTTTTTTAATCTTAATGAGGCGTTCACTTTATTATTCAAATGACCCGATTGTCTAATGTCGCAACATTTGTGCTAGAATGACATAAGATGATTTAATTAAAAGAAATTTTGAAAACTCAATTTTAGAAATTTAACTTTTCATCACTTTTTGGTGTGATTTTGGTAGAAATGTTATTATTATTTTTTATAAAAATAACCCATCTTTAAAGGGATAATGGTTTTTTTTTTTTATCAAACACATGAAATTTAATTCATAAATATAGATTTTTTTATATTAAAAGTTATTAACTTCCAAAAAAAACATTTCAATTTTTTCTCCAAGGGAAAAAAATATCCTATAATACCTACGAGTGGCTTTAATAATTAACTCAGAAGACTTTACCTTTTAAAATATCCTAAGTCACCTATAACAAGGAATTTATTCTATTTATTTTGACTCATCAATTAAGATTTTTCATTAAACATTAAATATTAGAAAATACCATCAAAACATATAGCCAAGATAATTATGGTCTCTCCTATCTTAATTAATGATCTTAAATTAAAGTTTTGAAAATACAATTATATTATGTGATATAATTTTATCATTTTTATGATCATTCTTGACTCATATTAATATATATGTGATATAACTTAAAAACACTTTTTATGTATATACGAATCCGTTTAAGACACTTTGTATGACCAAAAAATCATTAAAATTTATTATTTTTTTAATATTTTTGTTTCGTCAATGCTTTACAAGAACCACACACAATCTAAAGATAAAAAGATTTGAAAGGAAAATGGGAATTGTACCCATTTTGGATTCCCACGCGTTTGAAGAAAAAGAAAAATTCCATTGTTTTTGTATATTGGAAATGGTCTTATTGCATTACATCTGGATCCCATTGCTTCCTCCAAAAGTTTTTTTTTTTTTTTTTTTTAATTATGGGTCGCTTGTCGTGCAAGTTATGTCATAAGACCTAAATTGCAAGTCATACCATATAAAATTCAAATACGAATTGGAATTTAAGGCGACAAAAGTCGTAGGTCAAATAGTTGATCAAGATAAGGAGCTTTTTTCTTTTCTTTTTGGTCGGATCATGAAATGTTTTAAGAGCATCTTCAGCGGTTAATAAAAATTCTTAGTATTTAAAGTTATCTTTTACTCCAAAAAGTAATTTTTTTGATATTTATCTTAAAGTTAAAAGGGTGTGAGTTACGTAGTGATAAATACAAAAAGCTTTAGCTATCACAAATACATTAATTTTCTTGCTTTATACTTTGATTTTTTACATAAATTTTTTTATTCGTGTAATAATATCGCTCTTGGGTATTTGTGGCAAATATTGGATTGTGTGTGTGTTTGCGGAATATTTTTTTTTATATTGATTTCCGTGTTTGGTTATCGAGAAAATCATCGCCTTCTCTAGCGGTCCGTATTGCGAGGCCCAATGGATTTTAAATCCCTTGTCAGATTGTTGCGAACGGTTCAAACAATATTTGCGTAAATATTATTGTATTGCAAATGATCATTCGCTGAAAGATTCTTTATTTCTTTGGATAAGGTTTTTTAATTGAGGCGTATAATTTTGTTTTCTCATTTCTTTGGAATGCTCTGAAGTAGATTTATGTATATATGAAATGTGTTTTTAAATCATATCATATTGTTTCAGTTGGTGGATTTTTTAGTGTAATTCATAGGAACATACAGAAAACATATGAATTGGTGAATGTGCGGGCGTGTTAGGAAATTATAGTATTTTGTTGAAAGCTGTGTGGAAATCTAACATCTATAGAGTGAAAATTAGATTCTCTAGCTCATGTGAGTTTCCTATAATTTAAGTGAAAAAAACTTGAAAATTGGATTCATGGAAGTGAGTTAAGTAAGAAAAATTGAGCAGGCTAGGCAAAGAAGAAATAACATATTTCATTATAAAATTAATTTAAAAATCGAATATTAAGCGAAAAGCTTTGGATAAATGAAATCTTTGGAAATAATATATAAAATTAAGCTAAGAATCTGAATAAAAATGCTGCTTAAATTATAGAAGAATAAGATAAATACTTAAATGTTCTTGTATTTATTTTGAGTCTTTGAAAGTCGGTCATTTGCTTTGATATTGAGTCCTTATTTTATAAACATTTATTCAAAAACATCCCAGTGTCACATTAGAGTCTTGTTAAGTAGCTTTTCACTACTTTGATGCTTGTTCGCGTCTTCTGTCATTCTGTGAGCAGAAATGAAGTGCAAATTCGTCTTCTTTTGAATAATCTCGATAATCTTAATTGACAATTTGACAAATTATTTAAAATTAAAAATATCGCTAGGCGCTTTAATTGTGTTATTCGTGGGGTGGGTTGGATTTGATTAAGGGCGATATATCAGATTCAGAGCATTAATTTATCGATTAAGTCGAAAAATCATTTTAGTGTCAATAGCGTATAAAAATAATCGTCGTGTCTGAGTTAAAAAGAGGCAATGAATAATAAAAACATCTTGTATAACATGATTATATTCGAAGCTCGAGCTGAGGCAGTAATTACTTATATTATAAAAGGCGCCGATCATACTTACATATATCTTGAAAAGATTTACACCCATAATCAATACACGAAAATGGTTTGAAAGGTTGAAAGTATAAGATCATAGACGTGACATGATTAGTCCTTATTTGACTAGTGGGACCCAAATTATTTAAAGGATTGCTTGTGGGTTTTGTGGTATGAGTTCAATCAAGCTTTTAAGGTTCTTGACTCTTTCAGGCCAATATGGAAATATAATAATTCTCATTCAAAAGTAACATGCCATTGTTGGGCATTTTGTGGCTTTGTTACGCTTTTTTTTTGGGAAACTTGAAAGGTTAAACTATTAATTTGTAAATAGTACAAAAGAATATATAAAATACATGATTCAATCGATTTTATAAAAATCATTATGTTTCAAAAATAGTATCTTAATTCTTATCTTATTATTTAACGATTAAATTATGATGATAGTATCTAGGTATTAAATGATATGTAGTTCCAGTAAATAGCGTCGAATATTATTATCTGAAGCATGCTTAATTTTTATGAAATCGTATTAAATCATATATTTTGTATTTTTATACTTTTACCAATTATTCTGAAATTGTCTTAGCAATATTTATAGTGTTATTTAAAAGTATTCTTGTTATTTGAATTTAGCATTTTTGTCTTATCGTGATGCTGTATATTTTTAGAGCAAAAAAAAGCTAAAAACAAACGTATTTTTCCTATTAAATAAAGTTCCATTGTTTTATATCTCGTTACTTCACACTGGGATTTATGTATTTACGTTATCTTATAAAATAAAATTATTTTTCTGAAAATAATAAAAACATTTTTATCAGCTCAGTAAAAATGATTGAAAGGTCAGATTTCAAAATTTGAATTTTCAAAATATCATTCAATCGAATCACCATTTTTCAAAATGTCATGCAAGTTTTATCATAAAGTTGGATGCCAAAGTCATACCATAGAATTTTCTCTTAAAAAAAAGTCATACCTTAGAATTCTCTCTAAAAAAAGTCATACGCATATAGGGCGCCAGGCCCAATTTAGAGTTTAATCAAAATATCATTTTAATAAATGGGAGCGCGTATGGCTTAATCTGAAATAATTCTTGTTATGGAGCAGATCACGAGATCGTGTTATTTAAATGTTGGCTGAAAGAATTGAGCGTTCGCGAGCGGCGTTCGACTCTAAAGTAGGCTCGTATTTTGATTAGCGTTCGACTCTAGCCTCACGTTTTAATCGTAGGATGGTCATTTTCGATATATGGACTCTAAAAGCGTAGATAAGGTGCCCAAGCGTCGAAGGTCAAACTCAAAAATCGACACGATGGATTAAAATAAGCTGCGTCGAGCTTAGAAATCTGCTACATAATGTCTTATTGTGAAACCGATATGAAATCACGTCACCTTATAATTCTCTCCAAAAAAAAGCCATTCCTAGAAACTTCCAGTGGATAGAGATTTAAGGTGACAAAAGTCGTAGGTAAAATAGTTGACCAATATAAAGGAGCTTTCCACAATTACACCAATAATCAATACACAAAAAAAGTTTCAATGGTTGAAAGTATAAGATTATGGACGTGGCATGTTATGATTGGTTCTTATTTTCATTGGATTTTGATTCAGTACAAGTGGGGCCCAAATTATTTAAAGTTGCTTATGCAGATTTGTGTATCATTCAATCAGCACAGGTTCTTGAATCACCATTCTTTCAGATGATAATAAATGTAATTCTCATTCAAAAGGAACATGTCATTGTTGGGCATTTTCTTGCTTTGACCGTTAGGAAGATGTCAATCTCACCTTCTTTTTTCGGAAAATTTGTATTTCAATCCATTGTTTTAAAAATAATTGTAAAAAAAAAACATAAAATATATATATATATATATTCATGATGTAATGGGTTTCATAAAAAATCATTTTATTTTAAGTATAATAGTATTTAAGTACTATTTTAATAAACTCTAAGCTATTATCTTGGTACCATTTATTGTGATAGTACTTAAGACTATTAAAATAATATCTTAAGTTTGTAATATAGTACTAACTATTTTTTTATAAAATAAGGACTCAACAATGTTTTTATTTTATACTTTTTTAAGTAGAAGGAAAGAAGGAACCAAAATTGATATGTCAGGTTCAATGTATCCACTCCTCGGAAATCGCTTACATGTTCCTTGTGCATGTGGGGCCCACCCACCCCCTGCTTTTCTATTCTACCCCACGTTACTTTGTTTTCTTCTCCACCCATCCAATCATATTTTAACTAAATTGTTTTTTAACTTTTTTTCTTTTTCTTTTTGAAATATAATGTTTTTAACTTTTTACCCTTGGGATTCAACGATCATATGACTTGATGTAGGGATGATTAATGATCGATCTCATAGAAACTCGTTTACCTTCGAAGTTACCGGTTCAAGCGGTAAAAATGTGAAATAGATTTACTCGACAGGTTCTAAACTCATCAAAGAAAAAGCGTGTGATTGTCTTATTTTGATAAAATAGTGAGTAATTTAGATAGTAAAACATATATCAAATTATGGTTGTTAATATATTATAAAGCTATGTCATCAAATATTATCTTATTATAGAATTATCGAATATATAGTTTGAGCCAGATTATTTATCTTTATCGTATAAATATTTTTGTCGGATCGTAAGATATCTTGAGCGAATTTATACAGCAGCATAAAAGAAGCGTTTTAAGTCGTAATTCACCATTATAAGATAGAAAATGTCTATAAAATGATAAAGTTATATCATAAAATACAACTGTATTTATAT
The DNA here is from genome assembly GCA_016808115.1 of Tetrastigma voinierianum. Taxonomy (NCBI): domain Eukaryota; kingdom Viridiplantae; phylum Streptophyta; class Magnoliopsida; order Vitales; family Vitaceae; genus Tetrastigma; species Tetrastigma voinierianum. The sequence goes on from JAEQBH010001367.1 coordinate 283,885, forward strand.
GTCTCAAACTCGAAAACCCTAATTATATTATAAAATGTAATATAATAATCCGAGATAATTGTTATTTATTAATCAATAGTGATTCGTGGGCATAATCCAATATATTAATATAATGAATGAGGAGTTTTAATTACTTAAAAACAAAGAAGGGGGGAGGCGTGGCTGCAAAATGATGGCCTACTTTGAGTGGGGGTGGGGCCCACCCATCAAGCTCAACTCCAGCTAGTCTGGACCATTCTATACCCTAAAATTATTTGACTTCTAAATTTTATTAAATTTTTTATTTTTTTGGGTTATGGACATGGGTCCCATCATTCATGTAAGTAGGGGTGGGTATGATTGAATTAATCGAATTATGACACAAAATAAAAATCGATTATTGATTTTTTTTTGTTATTTATATAAACAAAAAAATCTAACATTTAATATGGTTAACCAAATCTTCGGTTAACCATATATCGGTTTTTTGATTAACCATAATTAAAAAATAAATATACAATTTCATAATCATATAATAAAGTTCAAATTATAATAATTATTATAAATACAAAGAAAAAAATGAATAAAATCTATTCATTTACAATCTTATGAAACTTGTGTATTTATAATATATCCACAAATAATATATAAAACGCATGAGATTAGATGAATTTAATCGATTTTGTAATGATCAGTATTTTATGAAACCGATAGAAGAAAAAAAGCCGTCAGAAATCATGCTTTTATATGATTTGGTTTGAAGGAAAATGGAAAAAGCTTGGTTCAGATAAAAAAGTAAAAGCAATAGATAAAAGTGAGGCGCGGCGTTCATCTGAGTAGGAAAGCGCATTATATATATTCGATTGGTTAGCAAGCGAGATTTGTGTAAATAGCCGAATCATTAACCGATTCGGTTCTTACAGGGCGGTTTCGAGTTTGGTTTGTCGATTGGTTGATTCTTAGGCTTTTTGCCGCCTACGTGAGCTTACGCGCGGCCCGTCACCGGCTTATCCCAATGATCCAGTTGATAGGTGAGATCTTGCATAAAGTTTAAATAACATTCATATTTCTTGTTGTGGAATCGATGTGAATCATTATCATTCATGTCGCGAAAATTGAATGTTCGTGAGCAGCGTTAGCTGGGTGGCTCATTATTTCCCAACTAGCGTTATTCAGATTTCGTTGGTGCGTAGGGTAACCACTTTTATGTGCCGGCTTTAAATCGTGCGATTCTCGATAAAAAGCAGCCGATGATAGAATCTGGCTGTCGAATGGTCGAATCAGAAAAATCGGCGCAATAGGTAAAAGTCCTTCAATTAAAACTTAAATCTTCACTACATGCTAATCTTTATTATGAAATCAATATGGGATCGTATCACCTTAAAATTATCTCTAAAAAAAATTCATACCACAGAAACTTCGAATACGAATGGGGATTTAAGGTGACAAAAGTAGTAGGCAAAATAGTTGATCAAGATGAAAGGAGCTTTACACAATTACGCCAGTAATCAATACACAACAAATGTTTGAAAGGTTGAAAGTATAAGATTATGGACGTGGCATGTTATGATTGGTTCTTATTTTCATTAGATTTTGATCTAGTACAAGCGGGGCCCAAATTATTTAAAGGATTGCTTGTGGGATTTGTGGTATCAATTCAATCAAGCTTTTAGGGTTCTTGAATCTTGACTCTTTCATGCCAATATGGAAATGTAACAAATTCTCATTCAAAAGGAACATGTCATTGTTGGGCATTTTTGTGGCTTTGCCCGTTAGGAAAATGTCAATGTCACCTTCTTTTTTCGGAAAACTTGTGTTTTAATTAATTGATTTAAAAATATTTATAAAAAAATAATAAATTCATGATATAACCGGTTTCATAGAAAATTATTGTGTTTCAAGTATAATAGTATTTAAGTGCTATTTTAATAAATTATAGCTATTATCTTGTTACTGTTCATTGTGATAGCATTTAAGACTATTAAAATAATATCTTCAATTTATTAAGGTAATAATTAATTACAATTTTATAAAATGATATTGAATCATGTATTTTGTATTTTTATACCAATTTTGTGATTATTCATAAATTAATAGATCGAAACACAATATATATATATATTCCAGGAAAGTTCTAAAATCAATATTCCACATGGAATAAAATTAAAACCAGACATAGTAATTAATTACAAAAAGAGTTCAAATAAGGAACCAAAATTGATATGTCCAGGTTCAATGTATCCACTCCTCCGAAAATCGCTTACGTGTTTCCTTATTGTATGTGGGGCCCACCCACCCCTGCTTTTCTATTCTACCCCACGTTCCTTTGTTTTCTTCTCGATCCATCCAATCATATTTTAACTAAATGTTTTTACTGTTTTTTTCTGTTTCTTTTTTAAATTAAATGTTTTAACTTTTTACCCTAGGGATTCAACAATCATATTACTTGATATAGAGGTGATTAATCATCGATCTCGTAGAAACTCGGAGTTTTCGACTCAAATGGTAAAAAAGTGAAATAGATTTATTCTATAGGTTCTATGCTCGTCAAAGAAAAGGCATAAGATTGTGTTGTTTTGGTAATATAGTCGCTGATTCAAACAATAAAACATATTTAATTGAATATAGATATCAGATCATGATTGTGAATACGTTGTAAAACTAAAATTATAAGTATTATATTCATTATAAAATTATCAATTATATAGGTTTTGAGCTGATTATTTATATTATCATATAAATATTTGTTTCTCAAATAGCGAGATGACAAGTAGATTATGTATATATGAAATAGTTTTTAAACCAAATCCTGCTGAATAATCCTTATATGGCTGAGATAGGCCGTAAAGATGATAAAAGCTCTAAATAAGCATTTGTATTTTTCGAGTACATTAAGTTAGGAAGACCCAATTTAACGTAGATTTTTCTACATTATATGACCTAATTTAAAGTATCTTCAAAAAACACTTTCAGTATTAACTTTCAAAATTATGAATGTGTCTTTTTAAAAGATACTTTTAGTATAACATTTCAATAATTTAGAAAGTGTCTCATCAAGAGATACTTTCCTTAAGAGACAACTTTTCACAGAATTTGAAAAAGCGAGGAGTGTCTCTTAAAACATTACAAATTAAATTTAAAATTTTTAAAATCATAAAAAGTATATATTCAAAAGACACTTTCGTATTAATTCAAAACTTCCCAAATTATAAAGTGCGAATTTTCGTTATTAATTCTTTAAGATAACATTTTAATAATTTATAAAGATCTTTTCACTTAAATTCAAAATTTTAAAATTATCGAAAATGTCTATTCAAAGACATTTTGCTGATTCAAAAACTTCAAAAATTATGAACGTTAGTTTCCTTTTCAAAAAACATTTTTAAGATAATAACATTTCAATAATTTAAAAAGTGTTCTTCTCAAAATACTTGCAAAAATTCGAAAATTAAATGCATTAAATACTTTATCGAACTCTCTCTCATTAGTTTATAACCGCCCCCCTCCCCCTGCCCTCCTCCTCGCCTCCTCCTCCCTCCCTCAACACGGGTGAGCCAAGCCTTCACAGACACTTTCAAAAAAATTCAAAAAACCCAGAAAGCATTTCTCAAAGAAACAATTTTAACTTAAATTCAAAATTTTTAAAATTATAAAAAGGTGTATCTTTAAAAAAGATTTTCAATTTTAATTCAAAACTTTCAAAATTATAAATATATCTTTGTGCAGTAATTGGAAGATAATATTTTAATAATTTAAAAAATGTATTTTCAAGTGAAACATTTCAACTTAAATTTAAAATTCTTAAAATTATAAAAAGTTCATGAATTTTTTTATTTTTTTACACTAAATATCTAAAAAAAAAAAACCGTGAAGGCGAGGCAGTGGTAATGGCAGCAAAATGATGGCCTAATTTGAGTAGGGTGGGGCCCACCCATCAAGCTCAACTCCTGGACCATTCTATATCCTAAAATTATTTGACATCTAATTTTTATTTATTTTTTTATTTTTTTGGTTATAGACATAAGTCTCATCACCCATGTACAAAAGTCTCATCACCCATGTACAAGGATCAAAATATCAATAATCATAGATATATCGGTATTTGGATTTTATGAATATATCATAAATAATAAATAATATTTCATAAAAATACCGGGGAGCAAGGAAAATTAACAAAATTAATACTTCAAATTACATAAATACTTTATAAACTATAAAGTTACAACAAATAATATACACTCGTCAAAACGCATATTCATTATAATTCATCAATAAATTACATTACAATAGTCTTTTAAAACCAAAATGAAGACCGATATGACTCTATTACATTATTTGATAAAGTGATCATATCTTACTTAAGATAATATTTAAAGCCAATATTTTCAAAATATCGAGATAAATCACAGTTAAAAATAATTGGCAAATTAAACGTAGCTTGGATGGGACATGAGTTTATAAATAAATTGTATGATTTTATAGATATTTATATAATATTTTGAAGTCAAAAATAGTAATCAATCGTCAAAACCATCGCGATTTAATTACTTAATCGCCGGATTCCGATTTGGTTCAAATCTAACCATTTTATTATCATATATTCATTGGAAATCAATCTAACCGTTACATCAAGTTTCAAATTTAAAATCAACTGTTGGATCTAAAATATAACATTTTGATGCTTTTAAAAACTACTTGAATGTTTACCTTTTGATCAAAAAACAGAAAACTATTACTTTCGCCATCGACGCTAGTCTGTCAAAGCATGGTCGATATTTTGAAAATATCAATGATATATCTCTAATATTTTACCGATAGATCTCCGATATTTACCGATATATTGACGGAAATTATAGTCCACGTGCCAGTGAGGAACACTTTCGATATTTCACATAAATAAGGATGATTTTTCGATTTTTTACCAATCGACTACCGGGCAAAATCATATCAGCACTGGGGAATGATATCCGATATTTTAACAATATATCAGTTAATAAAATCGATATTTAGTTATTTGCATTTAAGGGATGTGTCTTCAAGAAATGATATGTATCACAACCTATAAATTTAGAAATATGATCCTCTCAATGATCTTGTTAATCCGATCATCACAAAGGTTTTCGTATTGCGATTTGCATATTCATATTCTAGTAGTCTATTTTGACTCGAAGCATTGAAGACAAGGGATTTGCATTTAACAAGTACTCGCTTCCGCTTTCAACTATACATTCTTATATTTTTATTTAAAATAAAAAGTATATTGAAATAATAAAAATTATGAAAAATTAGTATTAAAATCTTGAAATTTTCTGTAGCTTTTGTATTTAAATCACACAGCAGTTTATTTTTAAATATATGATTTTATGAATTTAGTTTTATATCTGATAAGGCTTGACTTACCAAGCATCCGGCGTAGCGTGTGGCAATCATTAGATTTAGGATATAAAAACGAAATTCGTAAAGGTACTTATATTCAAAACATATTTTAATGCGGATTTAAATGTAAGAAGTAAATAAAAATTCAGGATTTTAATATCAATTTTACCTAAAAATTACTTATGAATGAATAGTAAAAAAAAAAAACAATAAGTAACATATTTATATACATTGGTTTAATAGTAACTCTAAGTAGTAAATCGTAGAAGTTTAATTCGATGGTATATTTACTCGTGATAGAATTATTTAATTTGAGTCGTTTAAATTACATGGGAAGTTTATCCGTCATTGACTTTAAGATTTCGCTAAGATCAGGACCAGTCTAGTGGATTGACATCCAGTTCTGGAGTAATAACGAGGATGAGTTCCATTAATGTTTAATGATTTTGCAAGCAGCTTATATAGTGTCATTAAGAGAATTAATTCCTATGCTTTTCGATAATTGAAATGTGACATCCTATTAGTTTATTCAAATAGTTTTGACAAATTATATTGATCAATAATCATATAATAATTAAGATGACCTAGATTGATCCACTAAAAGAAAATCAATTGTCTGAAGACCAATTGAAAATTGATACATCCCTACATATTAAATGTAAAAAAAAAAAAAAAAAAGATATTTTTATTTAATGTTGGTCGGTGATTTACCCTTTAACGAAGGTCAAATCAAATTAACACACTAATAATATCTCTAGATATGTTGATAATTAAGCTAAGATTTTACCTTATAGAAAATATCTGAAGTCACCATTTACAATATTTTCCTTGGATTCTTGGAAAATCTTATATCTTATCATACCTTTTTATCATATACTTTTTACCACTTGAATCAAGTCTCGAATACCATATTAAAATATTCTTAGAAAAATCATTTATCAATTATTTCATCGTAAGATATCATGCATTATTACTTAAAATTATAAGCAAATTTTAAACTTTTTTATTTGACGTCTAAATTTTATTAACAAATGGTGCAATTTAACATCAAAAACATATCGTTATCACTAACATAGGTGAGATGGTTAAGATACCTTTTAACTTAATTAATAATTTCGAGTTTGAATCTTAGAATTATAACAGTATTTTATGATATGACAAAAAAAAATTATCGTATTTCTTGTGTCGCAATCAGGTGTCTACTCTATTATTTAGATGACATGACATGTTATTTGATATAAATTCTATAGTTGTTGCTAGTATGGTGTAATAATTATATTAATAGTTATCCACTTAATTCTTTAGTGTTTCATTGGATATTAACATTTTAAGAAATAGACCAATAAATTCTTTTTTTAGAAAAAAGTCAAAATCAGAATATCACATCAATAAGTTATAATACATAAGAATGCCTTTAATAATTAATTCAAGAAAATATCCTAAGTCACCATTGGGAAAAATAAAACTTATAATGATGGCTACTTTTCTCAGGAATATTCTCACTTTTCTCGGGAATATTCATCTTGATGAAGATACTGAGATTGTGTTAAGAAGGACTTCTTCTCAATGAGTTTAAAGGTAAAATAATTCTTTTTTTTATTTTTTTAAATACACATATACTTTTCAAAATAATTATCAAACCATTCTTTTTGTGTTCTGAAAACAACATTTTATCTTGAAAATTATTCTTAAAACCGCATCCTTCAACAACAGTTTTGAAAATTAACTTTAAAAACGCAATTGATAAATATGGTTTAAAATTAACTTGAAAACTGTAATTAGTGAATGTCGTTTTAAGGTTAATTTTTAAAATCTTAGTCGATGGTGAATGTGGTTTAAAAAAAAAACTACTTTTATGATTATTTTAAAAAGAAACTTATGTGTTTTTTTAATGAATTTATTTTGATATTAAACCCCTTATGGGATTAACTGGGCCTTGATTGAAAACCCGCTATTAATAATGAAGATGTGGGCCTTCAAAGCCATTTACATCTTCGCCCAAAGGATGGGTATGTAGGTAGTTACGAAGTCTTGAGTCGTCTAGGCCCAATTAAAAAAATACGGATATAAATTTCTTTTCAAAATAATCCATAAATTAGTCTTTTAGTTTTTAAAAACATTCATGATAAGGTTTAAAATTAATGTCTTTTAAGAGCTGCAGCTTGTAAATGTTTGCCAAAGCCCATGATAGTGAATGCGGTTTTAAGGTTGTTTTGAAAGCTACGGTTGGTGAATGTGGTTTCAAAATCAAAATCTGCAGTTTAGTGATTATTTAAAAATAAACTCTCTCTCTCTCTCTCTCTCTCTCTCTCTACTTATATATATATATATATATATTTTTTTTTTTTTGAAAATGAATTATTTTGATATTAAACTCTTTCTCAATGGGGTCAATTGGGCCTTTATGGAAAACCCATATACATCTTCATGAGCTGGGCCCGGGCAGTTATAAGGGCCAGTATCGTCTAGGCCCAATTCTGATCCAATCCACCTTTCTGCTAGCCCAACATTATCAGTATCAATTTTGATATGGATTTCTCATTCATGAAAAATTAAGAAAAGACATAGAACAGTAATATACATCGATAATTTTGTGGTTTCTGTTTTTAAAAGCTATTTTGTTCTTCAAAACAATTAAGAGCAAGTATGAAAGAACATGTTTGATTCCTGATTCTCGGATAGCACAAAGAAATGGCGTTTTATGTGTTTTGTATTAGCGAAACGATTTGAAAAGAGCATGATGATCAATGTGATCGTTAACTTTTTCAATTTCAATCCTTGCGCCCGAGCACCGAGTTCCAATATTATTTGTCTCTCGATTCGAGTCCACGGATCGTCAGGCGTAGACGATGAAGCATATGAAACAAAGCAGAGGATCGGCGGTGGTGTGTGGAGCCGACTCCGTGCTTAAGTTAGTTAAGAAGGATAGGGCGTTCTAGCGTCAGTCTTAGAGTGTATATTTTCCTTTACTCTTTTTCTTAGGATGAAGGGATAATGATCCTTTTTATGGGAAATGGGTGATTGGTTTCGAAATGTAAGGAGGCGAGCAGCTTATTGCACTTAGTTTTCCTTTTGGACAACCAAGTCTCCAGGAGTCTCCTTAGCCTCGAAGATCGATTGATCATGTCAAGAGACAGTACGTATATGGGTTCTGGAGGATATGTTCGAATCGGGAATCATTTAAGAAATCCTTTGGTTTGACTAAATCTTCTTAAGATGTTGAGGTTGGAAAAGAGCGTAGATGTCCACAAGGCTGGACTTTAGGCACGGATCCGCTGTTACTTAACCGTGTAAGGATGCTTGGGCCTCTTTAAGAGACTGAATCCGTTTGGTGGCCTCTACGTGGAATCTTTTGGTGTGAAAATCCATAGTACCCATTATAATTCCCAACACTGGTGCTTGATTCGATCTTCCTCATTGGAAAATACGTGTTTGACTTGGTTGTATGGCGTCAGGAGGAGCAGGGACCATTAACGAATGTTCCATAACGTTTCAGTGTACTATTTATGGTATCGCATTTAGTACGACTTTTTGAGTTTCCCATTGGTTTGTAACCTCTATAAAAGGATGTAAGGTGTTGGGTTTTTATCTCACTGACTAGTTTTGAATTTTCAGTGGATATGCATGACTGAGATATGCATGGCTGGTCATTGGCGGATGCTGCTAGTGTTGGGCTTTTCCAATTAGTTAACGTGATGTTAATGATTTAGTGGGAGCGGTATTAAAAGACGTCCGGGAGCTTCTTATTATTTACCACAGAGAGGATGTTTTTGAGGCCTTATATGCATGGTGATTGCGAACAGATGGGAAAAGCCTCTTTGACATCGACGAAACTACGTGTCTCCATGTGTTGTGATAAGCCCCTTGTATTCCCCTCTCGCTTTGCCTTTGTTGATTATCTTGCCGGAGGCGGCCAGGAATTTTCCCTCTCTGGCACTGCAGCTTGATGGTTTTCCTTTTTAGATTCTACGATGGCTTTTCCTCGGCTTTTTCTTCTTGCCATTTTCTTTTCCTCCGGTTCGTTTCTTTTTCTTACATTTTCTTCTTTATTTGACTCGATTTTTCGGCGGATGGAGTTATGTAATTGTCTTAGGCTTAGTTTTCAGCTCGGATGAGTTATGTGATTGTGAACGCCATTTGCTGTAATTAATGAAATCATGGTTCGGGAAATTTTTGTGTTGTGTTTCGCCTTATTTTTATTATGTTCGGCTAATCGGTCATTAGAGTGAACGAACTTCAAGTGTTTTGGCGTCTGATGAATTCTAACGCATGTGAGCAAAGAGATTTATGTATCGGCGTTGATGATGTGTTTGAGATGGATAGGCCCATACGATTCATTTGACTAGAGCTAGTTAGGTTATTTTGATCGAGTCAGATCCATCGGGAGAGTATAAGGGCGCTATTCAGGGGCCAACGAACTGACCCACATAGTTCCGCGTGCCTAGTAAGTGAAGCGTCGTCGAGGTTCGAATTGTTTGGAAGGGTGATGAGTCGGCGCGTTACACACTCTATCTATGTCTTCACCATTTTCTTATTTCTCTTATACGAGGGACCTGGCAAGTGCCGTTGTGGAGTTGTGTTTCTTGAGATAGTCTCTTGATGTTCATTTTCTTACCTTATCACGAAAGCCACATTTTTGTTAGGGTATGTTAGATTCCGATTCTCTGGCATGTGTCACACGTAGTATGTAATCAGGAGGGTGTTTGGGTATGATAGAGTGGGGTTTTCTGTACGGTGGGTTCAGTATAGTTCATGCACCCACAGAAGTTTGGTATTACGACATGGAGGCCGAGCTCCCTCTCATGCATCTTTTGTTGTTCTCACTTTGCGGTATGGCGGGAGGTCATGAAGAGACTTACCGCTAGTCGGGTGGACCTGAGGAGAGGGACCTTTAGTGGTCGGGATATGCCTTTTACCTAAGCGGCAGTACCGTCTATGTAGCATGGAGGGGTTGAGGTCTTCTTGTCACATTCAGATAATGTGGATTTTGAGTTGCTTGGGATGGTGCAGTGTGCATCATATCTCGATGGGAAGCTTGGCCAGTATATTTTCTTTGAGACGACACATGGCGGGCTTCCTTTCCGTTTTAAATGTCTTTATGTCAGTCCCACTTCCCTACGGGAGCGCCTTTGTGGCATCGTCAGAGATCATATTCGGGATCCGCCCTGATCATGGCGTATTGAACCTCCTTTATTAGATATTTTGTTGGGTGATGAGTTTTCTTTATTCTTACATTGAAACTGACGCATGGGCGACTATCCTTGTCGGCCCGAGCCCTCAGCCTCAGAGTTGTTGTGGGGCTCCACTGACTCGCCTAAGGCCAAGAGACGAGAAGGCGTGATCTTGGATCAGAGGATGGTATTATGGACTTGAAGACTCCCACGACCTCCGTTTAAAGGTGACAGAATGTCATTCCCAGTGTATTTCGAGTTTTGGGATTTATCGATCGTGTGTATATGTTACCCTCGTGTTTCTTAACACTTTTTGCACAAAGAAAAGCGGAGAAGGTAATTAGTAAATTTGGGTACAGAGAAAAGGCAGCTTGAAGGTTGAAGTTACTGAGATTCCTAGGCGGGAGCAATCACGAGGCTATTACTTTTAAGCGTGAAGAATGTGTTGGGTGGTGCTGATCCCTCTCCTTATGCTCTTCCGAGTTGTTCCTTGCCCCACACCCACAGTAGTGGAGGCGAGCATCCACGTTATTGAGCCTTCCCAACTTTAGTCAGGCGGCTCATCTCAGTGACGGACTTCGAGGCCAAAGGTGGTTGGTCGGGAATTGGCAATGTCGATCTTGGCAGAAGCGGCCTTCTTTAATAGAAGAGGATCTCGGCGTTACCTCCCCCACCTCAGCGTCCTCCTTCTGAAAAGGGTTCAGTCACCTTGAGCATCGAAGGGGCGAGTGCTTGAGCGACAAGGGCTGAATAAGGTGAGATTTGTCCATGGTTTCACTCGATGTCGAGGCCTCCAGCCGTGGTGAAGGAGAAGAGGGCGAGATGGATACCTCATTCATAGCTTTGTAGTGGAGCTATGAGACGGGGTGCCGTTTCACGCGGCAGATTTGATGCTACCTCAGGGTTGTGGTAGAGGGTGTCGGCGTCAAACGAGAGGTTCGGAAGAGCGAGACGATATGTGTGTGGACTCGCACGAAGATGGGTTTCATTGGCCGGCTATGGAGCACCTTTCATGGGCGTTTAGGAGGTTCACGTAACTCATGAGAGGCTTGGGGGTATTCTCTGAACGGAGTGCACCACTAGTAGGCGACTATGAGCCGTATGGGTCAGTTTGGGCGCAGTGAAGTACTAGCCTGTCATTCTTCTTTATATTCTTATATCCACTCAGCCAGTTGGCTCCCGGCCTGGAGGATGCTCTGCTCCGCTCAGGGCGGAAGAAGCTGTAGGAAATTATCAGCGTTGAGCCATTCAGTGAGGAAGCAGATCACTGAGTGTTTGCTGCATTTGGAGCAACTCTCACCGAATGATGTAGATCTTTGGTTTGAGGTGCGGCTTGGGAAAGGTGAAAAATATATCATTTAGATTACACTTTGCCCAACCCCTTGGAGATCTCAGCTGGAGGGATCGAGATGTATCTTGATGTGTGGCTTCATCCGGTCGGCGGGCTACAGTAATGTTGGAAGCGATGTGTCTACATTGCTCACAACATCTACCTAGTCATTGCTGTTATGTGGCTGTGTTGTTTCTACGGGCTGGGTCAACGACCCACGTCCAGGTGCCTTTCTGAACATCAAGGTTTTACAGACTCGGTTTGGGGATGTGGAGAGGTTCAGCCTTCTAAAACCGATAAGTCGTTTGGAAGCCACGAGAGTCTCTGAGCGCTTCCTTGGTGAAGTGGTCAGCTCAGTATTTCAGGATGTGAGACGAAGGAGCGTTGAGAGAAGGATGTCACGATCGAGGTAGAGAGGGATGTTGCTCAAGCCCTTGATCTTAGATGGCCGCGTGGATGAGGCGGGCGGAGTGTGAGACAGTTGGAGTCAGGTGTAAAGTGCAGAAGGTAATGTCTCTTCTTTTATTCTGAGGGAAATTTGGCGGAAGGTGGATGATGAGGTTGGTGGGTAGTTGATATGACAGTCTCTCACTGGCACACAAGACATCGAACATGAAGGATGGGAAATATCTGCTATCAGGGCATGAGCCCTTAAAGAGCAGAGGCTGCTTGAGAGGAAACTAGGAGGGCTTTGATGTGATCTTTTAACCAGCATGTGAATTATATTTCTTTGTATGTTTAATTTACCTTAATGTTGTGGATTGCCCATGTGCAGAGGGTTCGAGTTGGGATGCTGAACCTCAGTCGGCCAAGATTATCTCAGTTTTTATTAAATCCTCTAGATACCCCCCAGAATGTGTCTCCTTATAAATGTAATTTAAATCAATGATGTTCATCGTGATGGTGACAAATGTGCCTTTGAGAGGGAACTGTATGAATTCTTAAAAGTGGATAATAACAGTAGTGATTGCATTGCCTCTCTCCCTTGTAGAGGTTGTGGGTCAAGATAAGAACACCTTTCATGTAGTAGGGAGAGGGGCGTAGTGTTTCTTGGTTGCGTTTCGTAGTTGCTCATTGAGCTCTGATTCTCTACACATGTATTCTTGTGATTGTTGTTGTTTTATGACGAGTTGATATTAAAGAGCATATGTTATCAATAATAAAGCATGTGAAGTCACACTAATACGATGGGTGTTTTACTTCTACCAACTAAATTAATTATTGAGGTAAGAAAGATGTACCTTAGGTGGGACATATCTAGGCTCACAGATGAACATTCTAGTTAGCTGGATTTCGTGACCCTTAACCCTACAAAAGAAAGCTTCCTTACTGGGCATTGTAATGAACCAGCTAGGCATCAACCATATGGGTCGGTAGGACATCGACCTTATCCGGGCTTGGTAATGAACTAATTGGGCATCAACCATACTAAGTAGGTGGGACGTGACCTATCTGGGACTTAGTAATGAACGATTGGGCGCTCGACCATCTTTAGGCCGGTAGAATGTCAGTATGCCGGACTTAGTAATGGAGCAATTTGAGCATCGACCATCTTTGGGTCGGTGGGATGACAACCTTACTCGGACTTGGTAATGGAACCGTTGGGCGTCTCAATATATGTTGTTGGGAGTGGGTTTCATCGATATACAGTACTTGGTAATGAACGAGTTCTAGGCATCAGACCAATCTTGGGTGATGGGACAATTAACCTTATCAGGAGCTTTGGTAATGAACCCCAGTACAAGCATCGACAATCTCTTGAGTAGGTGGGACATCAACTAACTTATCAGGGCTTGGTAATGAGACGGTTGGGCTTGACATCTGAGTCAGTACAGAGACCATCGACCTTTTGGACTGGCAATGAACAGTGAAAGGTATCCCTGACCATATTGGGCGGTGGGAGACGTCAGTATCTGGGACTTGGTAATGAACCAGGTGGGCATCAACCAGGTCGGTGGGACATCAGCCCTTGCCAGGACTTGGTAATAGACTAAGTTGGGCCATCGGCCTGTGCGGTAGATAGGACGAAGCTGACCTTGCGGACTTGGTAATGAGTGGAAGCGGGCATCCAATCTCATGCTAGGCTAAATAGGACATTAACCTTACGGACTTGCTAGTGAACCATTTGGACATCAATACCATATCTTGAGTGGTGGGACATCAGGCCTTATACGGGCTTTAGTAATGTGAACTAGTTGGACATGTCGACCATCTTGGCGAGATGATGAATAAAGGCTTCGTTCCATTTTTAATCCGTTTTATGATATGTTTCTTTATATAATTGATTTTGTTTTTATTCGAGGAAATATAAGTTTTACAAATTTGTATTTTAGGACTTTTATAGAGAGAAATGGAAATTCCGGCCAAAATTATGCAAAGAAAGCTATATGTCGAATTGATCATTTGGGTCGCGTGGACTCTTGGTCGCGACCAATTAATTCAGTAACCTGCCAGTTTGAAGTCTATGGAGGAATTCAGTCGCGTAGAAGTGATAATGACCTATGAAAGCAATTCACGACGGGAGAAAATTTCTTTGAGGCAAAGGCAGGAAGGAACGAGGAGAAAGATCCCATGTCACGACACCGTTTGAATTACATGATGGTGTCGCGACACAAAAAGAAGACATTGTTGGTCGCAACAGATAAATGATGTCGCGACCAGGAAAGACTACTGAATAGACTTGCAAGCTCTACCGGGGAACTGATGTTGCGGCGGGAAATGTAAGGCAGGGACTGCCTGATAGAAGTCATGACCGAGGATTTCATCATGTCGCAACATAAAAATAGAGGCGGGCAGTTAAAACATGTTGCGACTAAGTTTGGGCAATTGCAACAAGAGCAAAGGTGACAAGGGCAACCATTTAGTCGCGACATTCTTTTTAGGTCGTGACCATAAAGAGAAGCTGAAGTGAGAAGAAATTATTGTGACTAAGAAATAAGGTTGCGACAGGATGGGAAGAAATCATGTCGCGATATGCTTTTGAGGTCGTGACATAGATTTCAGCAAGGAAAAGAAACGATTAGGTCGCGACCTAAATCCCATGTCACGGCAGATAATGAGCGAGCAAACAATTTAGAGTCATGACATGAAGAGTACGTGACGAATCGGTGGTGACAAACGAAATGGTGTCGCGACATGCGCAGAGTCCGCGACCACGGAATGCGAGTAGAAAGCAAGACAGCCAAATCGCGACATGGGCGAGGTCGACACGGGAATTTATTAAGGAGCGGAAGCGTGAGAATTGCGCGGCAAAAAGATCAAAATGATGTCGTGACATGAAGTGAATTCATGAGGAAATATATTCCGACAAAGGAAGAAGCGGTCGGTCGCGACATGAGAGTGTAGTTGCGACATGTCATTGCTAGAGCAAGGAAACTGTTCGCAATAGAAAACATCAAGCGCTGACTACGACAATTGGCAGGAACAAACTGAAAGAAGGTTGCGACTAGTTTCTTGAGGAGTCACGAACGGACGCGGATCGAGTGCAAATGATGTTGCGAAGAAGCCTGGGGTGTTTGACTAAAAGCGGTGAGATGGGCCATTAATTTTGGGGAAATAGCTTTTGGGGACCTTGAATCAGGCCAGTTCAAAGTTGCTAAATAGGCGTTTGCGAGAGCAACTTCCACTCTACAGAGCCTTTTATGCAGGAGGACAAGGAAGACTCCTTGTATATTTTAAAATCAAGACACCTTTTATTTTATCATTCTTTTACTGGATCCCGAACCGATGTCTGTTTAGAATGTAGAAATTTGGATTTAATTTTTCATTTTGTTTTTCAATTCTGACTGGAATTAATGAGGTTGGATAAATTTTTAGATTTGTTTCTTTTGAAGTGAATTATAGTTATAGTGGATGTTCTTGATCAATACTCCATTGTCGATTGTGATTACGTAATTAAAGACACATTTAGTCTAGAATGGACTGTTTATTAAGTTGCAGTCTTTACGCTGCGGTTAGGAGAATTTTCTGAGAGTGGGTTTTGGATTTGTTTGATTGATGTTGTTTATGAATTGAGTTGTTCCCGATAGTAGTGCCGAATACTATTTCAGGGATTGTTTCTGCTTTTGATTTCTGAGACCTTTGGTGGCTTGAGATTGGAGTTCAATTTCGGAACATTCTTGTGGGTATGTTAAACTATCATTGAAGAACTAAGGAACTGAGTTAGATTTAGATGATTTTAATTCACTCATAGTTGAGTTGAAGGAATTATTTATCAATTTAACTCGTCAGGGTACAACTTGTCAAATTTGGATAGATCTTGATCTATATTAGCGAGATCTAATCAAGGAAGGAAAAATCCATCAAGATCTAAAGGGATAGTCATCAACCTGTTTTGTAGAAGTTTTGCAATGACCGGACTTGGGATGCAAATCTGCAGTCTTAAGAAATGGTATGAAGTGTTGAGAAAGAAAAGAAATAGATAGTCCTTTAAAAGTGTGTGAATCCACAAGTAGCTGATTAGATCCTTTGCTTTGAAAGAAGAAGGGACCTTTAATTAGTGAATAATGGAGAAATCCAAGCTGCATTATTAGGCATCTTTGACAAATCCAGATCCAAAAATCAGGATAGGAATAATCAATGAATTAAAATGCAGAAATTAATTGTTCCACAACAATTTCATCTTAGTGTTCAGTTATAGCAGAGATCTGATTCAGTCCATTTTATTTGTTAGTTCAATTCAAATTTTATTTTAATTAGATGAATGTAATATAGGATTATCTTGTCTTTAAAATCCATTTTTTCAAACCATTATAAGGAGATTCAAATAGTGTGGATCTTGAGTAGTTAGAATTAGTTGATTCCAGCAATTAAATGTCAAATACATGTGGGAATGATATCTGGACTTACATCCAATTTCTACTACTTGTATGACACATTACTTGCGATGTCATAGACTAAACCATTGAACATAAAATGGAGTTTATTCATTTCAAAACAACTACATTCTACTTTGACATAGGTCACGGGGGGAAAAGGTGTAAGGCTCCTATATAAATTAAATTGAGTGGATTTAGTCTATATGTTCATAGACAAACAAGTTTTATCGTGCAGATTCTTAGGGGATTTGAAAGGATTTGAATAAATCAATATTATAGTAAAAGGAATGAAATGCTAGTTGGACATTTTCTTTCATTTTATAAAGAAATGCACAAAAATAGTTTTGTCGATGATTGCATAAACTGCGATCTTTTGAGAAGCCTTAAGGATACTATTATTTTAGATATCATGTTTTCCAATTAATCTCGATATGTCTCCATTTCGGAGGATAATTAATGCAGGGAAGCCAAAATGGATCATTTCACAGCAGATTACGGAATTGGAAAATTGAGGAGCTTCGAGGAAAATGTGACGAAAAAGCAACCATAGCGGATGAAAGAATTAATCAAACGGTTGAACAAAGCTTATTGTGAAAGGCGCCAATACGAGATCTGATGGAGGATTTACGGAGGCTTGTCATCGAAGCATAATACCATTGATTATTTGCTTTGTAAATTTAATAACAAGGTAGAACGATGAACAAAATCTCCGGTAATTCACGGATATATGTGAATTTGCACTTGAATTTGATTATCATCGGAATGCTCGAAGTAAGCTCCAGTGGATATTTTGACAAAAATATAAGTAAACGAAAATTAATAAAAATACTTTGAAATTCATGGAAATACTTTGTTGAACTATAAAAAAGATATAAATAAGTAAATATACACTTATTGAAAACAATATTCATTATAATTTATCGAGAAATTACATTACAATAGTAATTTAAAACCAAAATGAAGACATTAACTGACTCCATTCACATTTATTTGATAAAGGGATCCTATCTTGATAAAGATAATATTCATAATAAGATATTTGAAATATTGAGATAAATCCATAGAAAAGAAAAAAATAATTTGAGAGTTAAATGGAGCTTGGATGTGTATGAATGAGTTTGTAAAGAGATTGTATGATTTTATGAGCATTTATAGAATTTTTGAGTCAAAATAGTCATTAAGATATTTCTGAATATTTTGCGTATTTATCGATGTTCATAGATATTTTAACGATATTTTTGAAGTTTTAACCTGTGTGCGTGCCTGATCGATTTTTGGTGGAAAATCTGACGATTTTACCGATTTTTTCCCAGATTTTTCCTCGATCGATTTTTCCTCTGCTTTTCTTCAGTTAAAGCCGTTTTTCGCGATATATAATTTGAAAATACGATATTTTTATTTTGGCTAAAAACCGGTAACCCAGTGCTTCCTTGGTTTAGCATAATCAATTTCTGATATCCACTAAAGATCTAATGAACACCTTGGCGAGATTCCTCGGGATGGTAAACACGGTTAATTTGACGGTGTAAGACTAGAGGTGATAAAAGCTACACCTCTTTCCTTCCTTACAAGAGATATTGCGGCCACATGGTATGAATAATTGCCATATGGCTCGAGTTAGTATAGGGAAAATTTGGTGGGAAGCAATACCTAGAGCGGATTTTCCCTCCATCCCTCACAGCGAAAAGAAGGGAAATCATAGTGTTCAACAAGGGGAGGATGAAAGCTTGTATCTTTGCATAGGAAAGTACAAAAGGCTATGAAGAGATGCCACATGCATGGCATAGATAAAGACTCAAATGGATATTAATACACACCACCTCTACGAATGATACCTCTAAGGGTACCTTAGATGCTTCTTGCTGAGGGCATTTAAGAGGAAAGTGTAGATGAGGCCCGAGGATTTGATAGCAGACCTAGCCAAATGCAACGTAAGCTCCTACGAGATCTTTAGGAAGCAATAGCGGAAACCGAGAAATTAAGGGTCGTGGAAAGCTAAATAAGATGACTGCCATGGAAGAAAAACTAGATGCTATAGTGCACAGGATGGATAAATAGGAGAAAAGACTACACTCTGCTCATGAAATTGGAGCAGTGGAAAGAGATGGGATAAGAAGAAGTCTTCGAGGACCAGGCGAAGAGATCCACACATCAGTTGAGGCCCAGTACATGAGTGAGCTAGAAACATCATTTAGGCCTAATCCCAGCACCACATTTATAATCCGGCCTTTAAAGACCATGAGAATTTCTCATATGGTGGAGGCATCCGCAGGCTTGAGACATAGGAAGAATTTCGGCAAAGGGTATCAAATATCAAGGTTCCACCGTGATGGCGAGGAGAAAGAAGCGAATACTTGGTCGAGAGAGGACCCGGCCCTTTGAGGGAGCGAGATGTTGCGATTCATGGGGATAAAAAATTTTACACTAAACCTCCATGAACATAAACTTTACGAGTTGGAAGCTTTAAATCTAACAAGATTTTCGGACAAACCTGGGTGCTTTACTAAAGAATTTAGAAACACAGGTTGGGCAGTTGACTTTGACCTTGCAGAAAGAGACCAAGAATGCTTTCCCTAGTGACACCCAGAAAAATCAAAAGGCTATGTGTGGAGTTCGGTTAAAGAGTGTGAAATTAGTAGCGATGAGCGAGAAAGAAAGAAAAGATTGACCAAAGAAGACAAAGGAAATTAGAAGAGAGAGGCCGGAAGGAGCAGTTCGAAGCGGTTGTAGGGGCGAGAAACAAGTGCAAAGTGAGACGGCTGGAGTAACTTGTGAGCAAAAGCGGAAGGAAGATTCAAACACACATCTACAGATTCCATTCAAGGACTTGGAGAGAGGCGAGGAGGGAAGAAACGATTTTCTAAATTCTTGGGGAAATATTGAAGATAGAGGTAATATCCCCTTTGCGAGGCAATCACTAAAATGCGAATTATGCCAAATTTATGAAAGATATATTGAGCAAAAGAAGAAGATTGTTGAGAGGAATAGTGAGTTTAAAGCGTTACTTGCAGTGCGATTATTGAAAGAGTCTATTGAATGAAGGACCCGAGGAGTAGCTTTACCATTCCACATTCCATTGGGAAATATGAATTCAAGGAAGCCTTATGTATTTCGGTGCCAGCATCAAGCAGTGCCCTTGTCGGTCGTGCGAGCTAAGTTTAGGAACTTACTCCAACAACAATCACATTGCAGATGGCTGATAGGTCCATTGCATAACTAGAAGGAGTTCTTGAAGATGTGCTGGTCAAGGTAGGGAAATTTATCTTCCCTGTGGATTTTGTTGTTATAAAGATGGAGGATACGAGTTCCTGCATTATTGGAAGACCTTTCCTAGCAGCTGAGTACATAGATCGATGTACAAAAAGGCGAGCTAACACTGAGAGTGGGAGATGAAGTAGTACAATTTAACCTCGACAAAGCTTGACCTGACGATGTTGATGCGAGAAAAGTGTATGGAAATTTGTAGATAACATTTATCCCGTTAGTTTGGCGAAATTTGATTGTAATCTCGGCTATTCTATAAATGAAAATGAGATGAATTTTGTTATCTTAAAGTGTCGATTATGAATTTATTACACCAGTTCCAAAACACAACAGTCTAAGTTTGATTGAAAAAGTCTGAAAAATTCATGCAGTAGGGAAAAGAAGCTCTTGACGAGAAACGGTCTGAAGGTTAATATTGAAGAAAAGAATTGCCTAGATCATCTGAAACCTCTTTCTTAGAACCCCGGAAGGGTAGAAGCGATAAATTCTCTCCAATTTGCCATGAATAAAAATGAAGAGACAACGAAATTTGCTAAGAATTCTCAGGAAATATAAGGAAGCAATTGCCTGGTCAATTGAAGACCTTAAGGGTATCAGTCCTTCTATTTGCATGCATAAAATCATGCTGAATGATGATGCAAAAACATAAGTTGAACACCAAAGGAGGCTGAACCCTGTAATGAAAGATGTTGTAAGAAAGAAAGTACTAAAATGGCTAAATGCAGAATTTATTTATCGCGATATTAAACGACCCTTAGAGTAGGCCAGGTTCATGTGGTCCTAAAGAGGAATTGGATTCATGTGATCAGAAATGAAATGAATGAATGAGTTCCTACAATAAGCATGACAAGGACGGAGGAATTGTGTAATATAGATTACGAAAATTGGAGAATCTGCAACTTGGGGAAAGATCATTTTCCCTTGCCTTTCATTGATTAGATGTTGGACAGGTTAGTAGGACATCCTCACTTCTATTTTCTTGATGGATATTATGGATATAACCAAATTGCTATTGCACTGGGACTGGGGCTTCATTTTTCCATATGCCCTTATGGTATTTTTGCTTTTAGAAGAATGCCATTTGGGTTGTAATGCTCTTGTACACATTTCAAGATGCATGAAATACATGTTCTCTCGGATTTAGCGAGAGGAGGTTATGGAGATATTCATGGATGACTTCACGGTTTATGGATCCGATTTGAACATTTACATACAAAACTTGAGGGCGATATATAACACCCAAAATATACCTAGCCGGTTTTTCGGACATGTTTAGGGTGTTTTGTCAATCTAATTTGAATGTTTCGCTGAGTTAAATAAAAACATGGAATCGAGAGACGAAAATTTACAAGACATGGAACTTAAAAAATTGTAATTTAGTCAAAAAAGGGGCTTAAAAGTCATAAATTGAAGAGACTATGAGCTAATACAATTTTGAGATTTGGAATCTAAACAAGTCAAACATGGAGGACCTTTGTGCAAATAAAGAAAGTTAGCAAAAATGGAGGTTTTTTAGTTGGGAAGCGAACAGCGATAACAGATGGGATTTAAAACCAAAAAGTTGGTCTCATTTTGGGGAGGAGGATAGCGTGAAGGAGAAGGAGAGAGAAGAGGAAGAGGAAGAAGATGGAGGGAGCCAGATCGACCAACAAGGTATGGAAACTACTTTAGTATGGTTGCCAGATCACATGGAATTTAAGGCTTGATGCTGATTTAATATCTTGTCTCTAAATCTGGAGTTTTGATAGTGCACCTAACCTTAGATTTCTTGAAATTAAGGTTGGTAAAACCCACAAGGAACAAGATAAGTATGGAATCCTCCCTTTGTTGTTGGATTCATGGTTAAATGAAAGGAAATTGAGTTAGGGTTTAGAACAAACCCTAACAAATCTTGGTACTTGGTTTATGGCATAGATTATATTATAATAGAGAATGATTTGGAGAATTCATGAAAAGTTTGAAGAAGATATGAGGTGGAAAAGATGAATTGAATAAGAAAAGAGATTCAAGTGAATTTGAAATGGTTTTGATGTGTGTTTGAAGTGTAGAGTTGATTGGGTATCAAAATATGGAAAATGGGTGAAAAACACACATTACGGGCATTTCGGGTGATGTGTGCATTGCACTTTGAACATATGCCGGTACACTTTGTGTTATATGGTCATTTTTGGCCCGATGTGTGCCGTACACATTAGGGGTGTCTGGGTACACCACTGTGCACTTTCTGTTAAACCCGAGTTTTTGTATTTTGGCCATAACTTTCTCAATTCTTATCTGATTTGAGTGATTCAAGTGGCCAATTAAAATAGACTTCAAGGATAACCAAACTAAAGAAATAGGTATCGTCAAATTCTGGCTCTAAGTGGTCAAAATTAGCAAAGTGGGGTGCGTATTGTAAGCCAGTTCACGCATCCGTTTGAACATAGAGTAGTAGGGTTGTTTCGGACGTAACTTGAGTCCGGTACTTTCCGAATTAGGTGATTCAGTTATGTAATAAATTATAACACCTTAAATTTAAAGGAGTACAAAAGAACCAGTGTCAAATATGAGTCAGGCACTGTAAAATGAGTATTTCAAACTGTCCCTCTGGTAAGATCAATTGTAGGCTAGTTGGCATGAAGAAATGCCATAACTTGGAGTTTGGGCGATCCGATTGGATTGATTCAATTCTGGGTAAAGTAGATTCATGAAGAATAATAATACATGAATAAGGTGTGATTAAATGCTCACCATACCTTACCGATACATGGAATACGATGCATCGTGAGCGCGTAATGTCATTTAAATGCCACTATTATAAAATAATAGGATTACGAACTCATATAATTGTAAAAACTACCTAAGACCCGGTTATTAAGCGACCTGCCTCCTGATTACGATTAGTACTTGGTACTCATGTTAGTGCTCAGAGCACTCTGATTAGTATGGGGTACTCCACATTAGTGCTCAGCCTCCTGATTAATGCCAGCCTCTGATGAGTACTCAGAGCACTCCGATTAGTACTTCGGTACTCCTGATTAGTGCTACGACACTCCTGTCCTGATTAGTGCTACGGCACTTCCGTACTGTATAGTATCTTAGGGTACTTATTGTGCTGTGTCTTACTCATTAAGTACTCTTTGAGGTAAAATTCAAGCAGTTATATGATAAGACTACGAATAGAGAATAAGAGTAAAGATGCGGAATGTATCTGTATACGTCAAAGTAGTACTTACGGGTACTCCACGCATCGAACAAGGATTACGTAGTATCTCACGAGGGTACTCCACATTATGCGATTAAATTCAAAGTGAAATCACCTCAGATTGCTCTGTGTTGATTAAGTTAATGGTACCTACGGGCCTCTATTATCTGAATAAGTTACATCACATGTCGAATTAGGATTACCTTAGTACCTACGGGCCTCCACATTATTTGATTAAGTTACATCACATCTCTTAGAAGTACTAGAATTCCAGTAATTCACCTTGGGTACTCTGCATCCCGAATAAGTTACGTAGTACCTATGGGTACTCACATCTCTGATTAACTCCATCTCGATTAAGTCACAGTACTTCGGGTACTCTGCATTTGAATAAGTTGCAGCATTTTCATGGGCACTCTGTCTCACGATTAACTCCTATCTCCTAATTAACTCATCTACGATTAACTCCTGTATCGATTAAGTTATTGTCACAGTCCTCCTGTATTTGATTAAGTTACATGTTTTCTGGGTACTCTGTATCGAATAAAGTTCGTCTGCATCGATTAAGTTAAATGAGTACTGGCCGGTAACTCTATCAATGAATTAAGTTATCTTGCCTCTGATTAAAGTTGTAGTACTCTTTAAGTATACGTATTTGATTAAGTTACATGCAGCCATCTTCTTGGATTACGCCCAGTATCACAGGATCTTTCTTGTATCTAATCAAGTTACGTAGTACCTACGGGTACTCCCGTAACGGTAATATAAATATAAGTCCAGTAGTACCTACGGGTACTCCCGTATCGGTAAAATAAGTATAAGTCCAGTAGTACCTAAGGGTACTCTCGTATCCGTAAAATAAGTATATGTATACGATTACGTCTGTACATATTATGGGTAATGTCATGATATGTATCTGTATCACGTCGATCGATACAGTATGGGATCACGATTATGATTAGTTTATCGTACCTACAGTCTCGCACAAGTATAAGATTGAATTCTGGTATGTGCTCGAAATACCGGTATAAGTTTTGTAGTACTTCTGAGTACTTAGTATAAGAATAAGTTCCATGATACCGATTACACGTTAGTAATCCTCTGCAGTGATACCTACGGGTACCTCAGGTGGGGGTAAACTCAGTAGTATAAGGATAAGTTCTGTAACTCTACAAGTCCTTTGAATAAACATAAATGCAGTAAGTATAAGTTACGAGATAAGGATAAGTTACGCAACTCCTACGGGTCCTGAATAAACATAAATTACGGTAAGTATAAGTTACAGGAATAAGTATAAGTTCTATAACTCCTACGAGAGTCTTGAATAAACATAAGTTTGTTATAAGCATAAGTTACGCAGAATAAGATCTCACCTTAACTCCTCTGGGAGATCGAATAAAGCGTAAACTGTTATAGGAAAAGTACTCGTATAAGTTCATAATATAAATCATGAAATTTATATTATACATTGTTATTTATCGTTAAATGTGTATATGCATAAGACATATGTTTCCCACTAAGTAAAACACACGAGAGTTTAATCAGAGTGTGAGTACGGGAGAAGGCGTCGGCCAAACATGGCATACAGTTGAAGTGACCTTGGCTTGTAAAGGTTCGCTCAATATGAGATTCAGGTGCTGCGAGTTGTAGATGTAAAGTATAATTTTTTTGTATTTGTAAATGGGACTCGGTAAAGTAATGTATAGATTTTGATGGACACCACTCCGGTGGTAGTTCTTTTGATATGCCAAATAGGATTTTGATTATGTTGTTATAAGATGTAGACGCACCACAGTACCAATTCGGTTTTAAAAAAAAAAAATCGGAGTAAAGAGTCCAGTCCACAGTCCTGCGCACCGGGCTTCGGTTCGGATGTAATCGAATTCGGATGGGAGTCGAAGGCGTGACCTGATACTTCCATGGAGTTCAGGCCAGAACTTAGCTTTGAATTAGGAAAATTTCATTTATGGTGACGGAAGGCATTGTCCTTGGGCGAATTTGTCGAGTTTGAAGTGGATGACAAAGGTTTCCATTATAAAGACTCTTCGCCTGCAGCGGTCGAGGAATAAAGAAGCTTCTTGGGACATCTTTGGTTTTTATAGAGATTCTCGGAGACTTCTCCAGGAATTGAAGACCATTATATGTAGGCTGTGTGGAAAAAGGATGCAAATTTGAATTTTGATGCAACTGTCAATCTTCGTTTCAGAGAATCAAATCCAGTTAGTTGAAGCTCCCATCATGGCCAAACCAGACTGGAATAGTGAATTTGAGATTATGTGCAATGCCAGTGATTATGCAATGGGAGCTATATTGGGACAGAAAGCTGACAAAATGTTTAAGGCCATATACTATGCTAGCAAAACCTTTAATGAAATGAGGAACTGTAACTCTTTTGAAGAGATGTTGGCCATGGTATTTGCATGTAGAAAAGTTTGGAGGCCATATATATTGGGGTCCCCATGTCATCAATCCATCTTGATCATGCAACAATTAAATGTTGATGGCTAAGAAAGAAATAAGCCCAGGCGATCGGATAAAATTGTTGCTACTACAGGAATTTGATTTGGAAATCAAAGACAAGAAAGGTTGTGACAATGTGATAGTTGATCACTTGTCAAGACTAGTAACAACTACTGTAATTGAAGAAGAGACATAAGTAGCAGAAAATTTTCCAGATGAGTAGTTATTTCAGCTGTCATTCCAATCACCTTGGTATAATGATATTGTGAGCTTTTTAGCTTGTGGAGTGATACCACGAATTGCTACCATGAGGAGGAAAGAAATTGAGGCGACGAGGCGGGTTTTACATTTCAGGGATGACCCACTATTATTCAAAGAGGGTGATATGATCATCAGGAGGTGTGTACGAGAAAGTGAGCAGAGCGAAAATTTTACAAGAATGTCACGCATCACTTTATGGGACACTTTCGGGAGACAAAACAGCCTAGTCTGATCGGGTTTTTATTGGCCTGCTATTTTCAAGGATTGTTTTGAATGGGTGAAACTTTGTGATCAGTGCCAAAGAATGGGAAATATCGACACAAGGCATGAAATGCCCCTGCATGGTATCCTGGTGGTGCAGTTATTTGATGTATGGGGAATAGATTTTATGGGGCCTTTTCCATCCTCATTTGGAAATCTATACATACTCCTAGCTATAGTTATGTGTCGAATAGGTTGAGGCGATAACATGCAGTGATGCTAATACAATTTTGGGGTTTTACAAAGATATTTTACGAAGCGGTTGGAACACCCATAACTATTATTAGTGATGGAGGAAGCCATTTTTGCAAACAAGGTGTTTGAGGCTTCGTAGACGAGATATGGAATCAAACACGTCATAGGTTTGGCTTATCATCCTCAAACAAATGGGTAAAAATTGAGATTTTGATAGGGAGATAAAGAAAATTCTAGAAAAGACTGTAAGCTCCAGTAGAAAAGATTGGTCTCTAAGGCAGGATGATGCATTGTGGGCATCTGAGCGCATATAAAGCTTGCATTGGAATATGTCACAGCTAGAGTTGTCTTTGGAAAACCTTGTCCACCTCTTAGTTGGAGTACAAAGCTATGTGGTCAAAATCCAGAAATTGAATTTGATTTCAAGAGGTGCTAAGAGGAAGATTCTGCATTGGAATGAATTGGAAGAGTTGAGAGAAATGAAGCTTTTGATAATGCCAGGATTTACAAAGAAATGGCATGATCAAAGGATTTTGAGAGCAGAATTTGTGAGATTAGAATCACTGTTATTCAACTCCAGGACTTAAGCTTTTTCGAATAAGCCCGAAATCAAAATGGAGTGGCCCTTATACGATGGTGGCGTCTGACCTTTGGAAATGATGACATTGAAAGCCGATGTGGAGAAGAGTTTAAAGTGAATGGTTAGCGATTGAAGCAGTATCTTGGAAAAAATATGATTGATACCTAGATCTTAGTTAAGGAAAGAGAAATTTTGACACAAGAACTTCATAGCGTGAGTGCAGCTAAGGACTTGGCGACGGCTTTATAGGAGGCAGCCCATACAATTTCTTTCTAAGTTTTATTAATTCGATTTATGTTTTAAAGAGTTTAGGTTTTCTAGCTAAGCTTTTGTTTATTGTTAAATATTATTTATGTTGTTCTATTGCTTTGTGCTTCTGAATTCGAGTAGAGGCATGAACAAAAAGATAGAGTGCGTATTTATAGGCACATGATATGCACACAAGACCATAAAGGGAAGTAATCAACTCTCTGATAAATGTTATATTTTTTTTAGAGAATGCATGATTGAAGTTTGGGGGAATTAGAATTTCCAATTCACTGTTGAATCTAATGCTTCATGAGTTGATTTGTTGCATATTTAAATGATGAAGGTTGATTGTTTTTGTTTGTTTGAACTAGGTTTATTGATTTAGTCTTGTATGAATTTGAACTGTTCCTGGAGACCAAGAAATTTTCTAGGTTGCGACATACTTTTGAGGTCGCGACCCGGTTCTGAATTGAAAACATTAGAATAAGAAATTTCAAGTCGCAACATTCACTGCTAGGTCGCAACATCATGTTGCCATCTGAATGACTGGTCAGAGACATGATGTCGCGATCGAATTAAAATTGGTCGTGACCTATAATGATGGCAAAAAAGAGAAAGATGGGTCACGACTTCAATTTTTTGGTCACGACCACTCTCGGGGTCACGACAAAACTAAGTAGGTCGCGACCAGAATTGTCCAAATAGCAATAAATTGAGGTTTTAAACATTATGATTTGGGCGTCGCAACTTTAAATGGGACAATTATTGCAAGCGATTAGTGTTGTAACTCATGCTTTAAGCTCGCGTGACATTCCATGAGCGATAACGTGAGCCCACGAACAAAGCGAGCAGTCAAGCTCTTTAAAACCCATTCGGCGCATCTTTTGGCCAGTTCCACTTTCTTTTCTCGCCCGACTAGCAAAACCACAAAACCCGATTACCCGATTCCAATTCTCACCCATGGAAGATAACGAAAACCACATTGGGATCTTAACGAGGAATAATTAGTAGGCTCGCGGTGAACGTACCAAGGAGTGGAGGAGGTTGCTGGAACCTCGATGCGAGGCCCATCGCGAATGTAGAGACCGAAACCCGGCCAACGATGAAGAGCCGGCTGGGAAGAAAGGGGCGTGACGAGGAAAGCAGTGAGGCGCCTTTGAAGAAGAAGAAACGAGTGACAGACTTTGTCTCTCACGAAGCTAAAGATTTATGGAATAAGGCGCTGTAGCTAACAGGGGTTCGTCGACGGAAGAGAGGTTTTAGAAGTTGATTTCCCCTTTTAAAGGATAATAGAAAGAGATTGGGAATTATACATTGCACACCGGCCTTTGGATTCTCTGCTCACAGCGAGAGGTGTCTGAACATGGTGGGAATGTGAGAAGACTCAGTATACGTGCGAGGAGTCTGGGTACCTTTTGGGCACAAAAGAATCAATGAAATTTTTCAAACTAAGGGAACTCAAGCACGGTTCTAAATTCAAGAAGGTGGTAGAAAACTTGATCATGAGAAGATTATAGACCTCTAGCGTTGATGAGGAGTAGGAAGCCACAAGGAAGAACCCTCATTACGCTATCAACAGAGGATCCCTCATTGAGGAAGCTAAGGTCTGGTTCTACTTCCTATCCTCAGTAATCCTTCCAACTAAACATCTTTGCTCAGTGAGAGAACAAGAGGCAATCATTTTATATGCCCTTTTGAAGGGCTATAAAATGAATATTGGATGTTTAATTGAGGGTCTATCGAGGAGAATTACCATAAGCAACAAGAGAATTTAATCCCTCGCCAATGATAATCAGACTATGCATCTTAAATTTGGGGTGGGGGAGATCTTAGGACGAAGAAGAAGCATGCCCAGGCATCTCCTCTAACCCTTACGAGGTGTAACAAAGGGGCTCGGGAATAAAGCGAGAGTTCATGGAACTGAAGCGGAAATTTGGGTAGGGGAGAATGATAACAAAGAAATAGAGCTGTCCATGAGCAGTTCCCCGATGAGAGGAAGAAGAAGAAGTGCTTTGGGGATGGGCCCTCAGGGACTGAAATGAGAGGAGGATTTCCTAAGCTAGCGGAGAAACCACAGAAGGGGTGCAGGAACATTGAAATCATGGAAATAAAGGATCAATCCAAAGAAGATATGGAAGAAAGGGAGGCGTAAATGGGAAAACATCCAGCGGTCGAGGAGAGGAGTTCACCAGAAGTGAATTCAAAAGGAAGGAACACTTATGGGAGCAGAATCTAAGACAAAAAGAAGAAGAATGGAAAGAAGAAATGAAAAAGAGGGAGAAGGAGTTAGGAGAAAGAATGAAAGCCAGTTTGGAAGTCTTTTATAACAACTAGTTTAGAAGAGATGAAAGTCTTTACCATTACGAGAAAAGAAGAAGAGTGAGATAGAGGGTTACATGCTAAAGAAGATTCAGAAGCCCTGATACTATATAAAGAGCAATTCGAGGAGTTTGGGAGTTGATGAAGGGGAGAGAGATAAGAGGCGGGAAGATAATGATGTATCACGAAGAAAAATCTAGCATGAAAGTTTAGACTTGTGATAATAATAATTTGTCGAACTTGTTGAGCCTTATTTCTGAGCTTGAAGGCACAATCAACAATGTTGGCAAGAGGCAAGACCAACTGATTACTCATATGAAGATAATTGATGACATAGCCAGTAAACAGAAGGAAGTGCCCCTGGACAGAAAATACCTGACATCCAAATCCCTAATTTCTCTCCTTGTCTAGCCAGTTTTGAACCTGGGCCTCAGACATCATGCACATCTAAAGTCACTTCTGAAAAGAGAGAAAAATGGGAAATGAAACGACCTCTCTTCCCTTTCTCTCTTCCATTATAATGCCTCCATCATTAATAAAAATTAACATGATTCATTTGAAAATGTGTGCAATTTATTTCTTCTTGTGTGATAAATTGGGTTGTTGCTCTCGATCAGGAAGCAATTAGACAATTTTTATTAGTGAAACGCGTTTGAGTTGAAATCCTGAATTATCGAAGATATGAATTCTTGGTATTGCATTGATGAAGAAAAGTAGGTTGTTTGTGTGCATTATCTGTTTTTTCTAAAAGAAATAATCTAGATTTAAGATCTTCATTGTAAATGGCACAATCAACACTAATTAGGTCCCGAACTTAATCTGTGAGAATAAAAGAAACGAGGCTTCTTGAGGCCCCGAAGCAGAAGCTGCAGTTTAAGTTTGAATCAGGTTGAAATTGTAGAATTGGGAATGGGTATACAATTGAAAGAACAAGTAAGGTGGTTGAATTGATGTGTATAAACAGTTTAGTCAATACAGATTTAAAAAAAAAAAAACAATACACATGGTCAAGAAATTCCTTAACAAATTTGAGAAAGATTAGGGACATCTTCTAGGATGATTCTGTCAAGTCTGAGGTCCTAGAACTTGTTAAATTGTGGTAAATACGAGAAATCACCAAGTAAAAACAACGAACAAGAAATGATGAGGCCATTTTGGGAAGTTTGAACCTTTTCAAGCCTACCCCTCATTATATCGCGAAAGCATACATCTAGTTCCATGCTTTGAGCCAAAATGACTAATTTCTTCAAATAGCAGCAATTAGAAACCTGGAGTCCCTCCCTTAAAATGATCCTACAGCAAAGAACCCTACATTACCCAGTTTTCAGAGCAAGAAGTTTAAGGTACATAAGGGGATAAGATTGGGGGAAGATACTTTATCTGGATTGCAAAGGGGATAAGGTGCGGTGGTCACGAAGTGAAAGAGAATAAGTTTTGTCTTGTGGCTTTATCTCTCTTGAACAATTAAGTTCTTAGGGAATTGTTTTAACACTAGTACTAATATCCAGATGGTATGGGAGTTGCTAACTTGAAAGTTCTCTAAGAGTGATAGAAGAGACAAAGAAGACAAACATTGCATTATTCCTAACCCTTGTGGTATAAGAAAAACAAAGAGTTCCAAGAAAAGGAATCAATGATAAGCTTAACGGGCAACCAAAGAAGCCATAATACTCAAGAAAATGTACAAAAGCCAAGTTTGGGTGATTTGATACAAAAAAAAAAAAAAAAAAAAAAAGTGGAATCTAGGTAATTTGAAGCCTAAAATTTCCAATTGTCCACCCAATTACCCAAGCCTGACATTATAAGCCCTAAAGACCTCTTTGATTTTGAAGGTTGAATTTACCTACATTAGTGGAGATCGATATGAAAAACAAGCCTATGAGATTTTGACAAATGTTCTAAGGGGAATCCCGGAAGAGTAACTAATTCAACAAGAAGATGAAGAAGAAAGAAGACCTACACACACTCATAATTAAGATTTATTGACTAAACTATTTATATGTAGAATCCACAGTTTATCAGGATGTAGGTTGAACTATTCCTTTTTCTTATTTGAAACCTAAGCTCAATTAGTACGCACTCTTCTTATTTCAAGTTAATTAGTGGAATCAGAAAAGATTGAAGTATGAAACAGAAAAATGTCCTTAAAAAATTAAGTTAAATTGTTTGAGGACAAACAACTCTTTCTTTTCTTTGTTTGAGGACAAGCAAAAGTTTGAATTTGGGGGAATTTAATGAGTCAAAAACTCATTCATTTTTAATCCATTTTTATGATCTGTTTCTTTTATATAATTGCTTGTTTTTATTCAGAAATATGGAAGTTTTACCAAATTTTATTTACGTATTAGAAATGGAACACTGCAAGTATACAAAAGCTTATGATCCGTCATAGCTAGGCTCAATGCACTCTCGAGGTCGCGACAAGTAATTCAAGAATACAAATAGCTAAGTCACAATGAAGAATTCAAGTCGCGACTAGAAGTGATAGTAAGCCCAACAAAAGCTGTTGCGACAAGAGAAAATTTGCTGAAACCAAGACAAAAGGAGCTTCAAGGAAAGATCATGTCGCGACACCATTTTGAGGTCACAACACAAAAAGAAGACATTGTTAGTCGCAACAGATAATTGATGTCATGACTAGGAAAGACTGCTGAATGGACTTGCAAGCTCTCTACTAGGGAATTTGATGTTGCGATAGAAATGTAAGCTGAGGACACCAATCGAGGTCACGACCAAGATCAAGGTCGCGACATAAAATGAGTCAATGGGGCTTAAAACATGCTGCGACTAAGTTCGGGCACCGCAACAAGAGCAAAGGTCATAAGGGTAACCATTTAGTCGCGACATACTTTTTAGGTCGTGACCATAAAGAGAAGCTGAAGTGAGAAGAAATTGTTGTGACTAAGAAATAAGGTTGCGACAGGATGGGAAGAAATAATGTTGCGACATGCTTTTGAACAGACAAACAATTTAAGTCGCAACATGAAAAGGGGAGCTATGACCAAGAATCTGTGGCTGACAATAGAAATGGTGTCGCGACATGCTTTCAGGATCGTCGCATACGTGCACGCAGAGCAAGACAAATTAGGTCGCTGACATGGAATCTGAGGTCACTTCATTACTAATTTATTAAGGCCGTAAAAAAAACGTGGTCGCAACAAAGATTAACATAGTTGGCAACAGAAATGATGTCACGACATGAAATTGAGGTCGCGACATATATTTCTGCAAAGGGAAGAACGGTCAGGTTGCGACATCAACTACTGAAACAAGAGAAACCAGTCGCAATAGAAAACATTAGGTTGTGACTCAACAATTGTAGGAACAAACAAAAAAAAAGGTCGCGTAATTCGCTTTCGAGGTCACGCATGCACTTGGATGTATCCAAGAGCGCAAATGATGTCAAGGATAAGCTTCTGAGGTCACGACCTAAAATAGTGAGATGTGCCATTAATTTTAGGGAAAATCACTTGGAACCTTGGAATCAGGCCCAATTTCAAAAAGTTATAAATAGGCATACGCGCAAAAAGAGAGGCAATTTCGCTTCGAAACCCATCACCCGGGAGGACGAGGAAGACTCACTGTATATTTTAGAATAGACTTTTCTTTTCTTTTCTTTTCTTTTTCTGGATCTAAACCAGTAATATGTTTAGAATGTACAAGCTGGATTTAATTTTTCATTTTATTTTCCAATTACCTCTTGGAATCAATGAAGTTCAGACACTTCGAATTCGCTTTCCAAAGGAATTATAGTTATAGTGGATGTTCTGACAATACTCCATTGTCGATCAGGATTCTCAGAATCGAGAAGACAACTTCCATTGGAATGGACCACGTTAGTTAGTAATATTTTTCTCGTCAATTGGAAGGAATTTTCTGAAATTGAGATTTTGATTTATTTGATTGATATTGTTTAGGAATTTCCTAAATTTCCTGAATACCATTTCAAGGATTGTTTCCTGCCTGATTTTCCAGAAGCTCCCCTAAGACATAGAGATGAGACTCCTAAGAACCTCGAACATTTAACTTGTGGGTATGTTAGACTATCATTAAAGAACTAAGGAGCTATGAGAGTTCATTTTGATAGATTTCCAATTCACTCATAGTTGAGGTTGAAGGGAATTATTTATCAATTTAACTCATCAGAGGTTTCACCTTAATCTGTTGGATAAATCTTGATCCTGTGTTAGCCGAGATCTAACTGCGAGTAAGGAAAATCCATCGTGATCTGCGATGAGTCATCCATTTTCAGAAGTTTTGCAATGACTCCAAACTCGGGATGCAAGAAATCAGCCTTAAGAAATGGGTATGAAATATTGAAAAACCTAGATCTTATAAAATGTTTATTACAAGTAACTAATTAGATCCTTTGCTTTGAAAGAAGAAGGACCCTAATTAGTGAATACTTGAGAAATCCAAGCCATTATTAGGCATCTTTGACAACCATATCCAAAAATCAGATAGAAAAAGAATCAATGCATTAAAATGCGTAAAATTGATTGTTCCCACAACAATTTATCTCAATGTTCATTATTTCTCACAGAGATCCGATTCAAATTCCGCTTATTTGTTAGTTCAATTCAAATTTTATTTTAATTAAATGAATGTAATATAGGATTATCTTGTCTTTTGAATTCCAGTTTTACAAACTATTAAAAGGAGATTCAAATAGTGTAGATTCCTGAAAGGTTAAGGTAGCGTTGATTCCAACACTCATTAATCTCTCAGAAATGATATTCGACTTACATCCAATTTTTACAACTCGTATGACATGTGCACTTGCGTTGTCATAGACTAAACTCCATTATTACTCCATAACATAAAATCAATTTTATTCATTTTCAAACAACTCTATCTCGGGCCTTTGACATAGATGCAGGAAAATTGTAAGGCTCCTGTATAAGTGTTAAATTGAGTGGTTTAGTCTATATTTTCACAGACAAACAACCGATATGACATCAACCTTACCCGGACTTAGTAATGAACCAACAGGTAATCAACCATACCGGGCCAAGAGACAAAGAACGCTATCTTGACTCGTAATGAACAAGTTAGGCATCAACCATACTAGGCCGGTAGGACATCAACTTTATCCGAACTTTGTAAAGAACATTTAGGACATGAACAAAGTTAGAAATTGAATCATTCTTTATTGATAGTACCTTTTGAGATGCATAACATTCCACATTCTAGGTACAGGCGTCTCGTCTAGTTTATCTAAAGCATACGATCCAGATTCGCCGAGCCATGTTACAATATATGGTCCTTCCCAGTTTGGCTAGAATTTTTCGACTGACGGATCGACTGTATTTTTGAAAACTTTTCTTAGGACCAGTCCTCGTCAAAACATACCGGGTTTCACGAGCATGTTGTGTTTGTTGGCGGAAGCTCTGCGGCATGAGGCTATCCGCACAGCCGCCGCATCGCGCCAGCTCATCCGGCTGCGGTTCAGATCTTGATCATAGTTTCAGCATTTGACTGCTCGGTTAAATCTGTTCGAAGTGTGGGCATGTCGATTTCCATTGGGACTATAGCTTCCATCCCATAAGTGAGCGCGAAGAGGGTTATATCGGTTGGTCGACGAGCTGTCGTTCTATAGGCCCATAATACCCCGAGAATCTCATCCACCCACTTGCCTTTAGCTGAATCTAGTCGCTTTTTTAAGGCGGTTAATAGGGTCTTGTTTGAGGCTTCTGCTTGGCCATTGCTCTGTGGATACCATGGAGTGGAGTGTAGATTCTTTATCATTAATTCCTGGCATAAGTTCCTATATGCCCGGATGTCGAACTGAGGCCCGTTATCAGGCACAATTGATCAGGGTATACCAAACCAGCAGACAATATTCTTCTAGATGAACTAAGTGACATCCTTATCCTTGATTGATGCAAAGGCCTCGGCTTCAATCCACTTGCTGAAATAATCGCCGCTACCAAAGAATAATTTCTTCTAGCCAAGGCGCAGGAAGCTACCGACCATGTCAATACCCCATTCGCTTAAAGGCCAAGGGCCTATAATGGAAATTAAATCTCGAAAGTGTGTGATCTTAAGACAGGGCCAGTCAAGTTGGCATCGATCACACTTCGAACATACTACGGGCGCCGTGATCTCATGGTCGCCAATAATACCCTCGGCATGGGCCTGCGGTGCCAATGTTCTTCCATCTGGATGATTACCACATATCCCTTCATGCAGTTCAGCTAATACATAATGTCCATGTTCTATAGTTAGGCACTTTAAGTATAGTCCTGCCTAGGACCGTTTTAACACCCCATTAACCAAAAGAGAACCCGGCTAATCGGATTCGACCTGTGAGCTTTGTTTTGCCTTCCTGGGAGTTCTCCCGCATGACATAATTGCACTATGGGGTCCATCCAGGAAGGGGAGACTTCATCCACCTAGCTTACTTAGGTAGTGACAATTGACGAATCCGGTAGATAATAGATGAGCAGGATCACTGTTTCTGTTATTGGAAGTGAAGCGGCAACAGCGGCCAAGGCGTCCGCTTTCTCATTGCAGTCAGCGGTGATGTGTTTAAGTTTCCAAGCTGAAATGTTGTCCAAGCGTTGTTTAACCAAGGATACATACTTTTCCATTCGGGGGTCTCGCGACTCATATTCTTCGTTTACTTGCCCCACAACCAACTGCGAATCACTTCGAAAGTTGTGGTGCCTGGTCAGATGTATTACACAATCAAGTAGTTCAATTCCGCTAGTATGACCTCATATTCTAAATCTGTTGAGTACTAAGCCTAAAACTGATAACTCGGCTCGATTATTTCCCTACGAGATTTAAGTTGCAAATCGATGCCGACTCAGCTGACGTGATGCCCCATCCACATTAAGGATCCACTCAGCTCATGTCGCCCTGGCCGGCTCGATCGGGTGGATTTCACGAAAATATGCCTCGAGCCTATCATTTTGTTTCATTTCGCTTGCATCAATAATTTAATTGGGCCAATTCAATCGCCATCGAGCTATCTTCTGACATGTCGCTTGTGAATGGTGCTCCGAAGAGGAAGGTTAATTAGCATAACAATGGGGTGTGCTTGGAAGTATGGGCATAGCTTCTTCGTTGCTACCCGAAGAGCTAATGCCGCCTGCTCGAGGTGGTTATACCGGGTTTCTACGTCGGCTAAGGACTTGCTGACAAAAAATACTGGCCTCTGTTTTTTACTCTCATCTTCCTTGAACAAGGTAGCACTCACTGAGACATCTGAAACTAGCAGTACATGAAGAGTGTTTCGCCGGCTTCCGGCCGCGACCTGAGGTTCGCGAGATACCGCTTTGATAGTCAGTGGAAGGCTTCATCACATTCCTCATTCCACCCGGCTCGATTAGCCCCCTTGAGGATGACAAAGAATGGCTTTAGACGGTCTGTAAACTGAGAGATGAATCGCCCCAGGGCAACCAACCGGCCAGTCAACTGTTGTACTTCCTTTTTAGAGGCGGGAGCCGGGGACTCCAGAATAGCTTTAAGTTGAGTAAGGTTGGCTTCTTGATACCCCTCTGAGTCACCATGAAACCCAAGAATCGAACCACGCTGACTCCGAAGGCACATTTTGAAGGGTTAAGCTTCATACTGTATGCCCTCAGGAGTTCAAAAGTCTCTTACAAGTGTTCAGCATGGTCCGGGTGTTCTTTGGACTTTACCAACATGTCATCAATATAAACCTCCATGGTCTTTCCCAGTAATGGCCTGAACATCTTGGTTACTAGCCTTTGATAAGTTGCCCCAATATACTTTAAGCCAAATGACATTACATTGTAGTAGAACAAGCTGTGCGGGGTGATGAAGGTTGTTTTCTCCACGTCCAACGGATGCATGGTGACAGGCCGAAAATGCGGTGTGTAAAATGTACGCCTATGTGCGCAAGTGCACGCGTCGCCCCAAGTAATATAAGCGACACTCGCGGGTACCATATCGATCCACAGGATGTGTATCACTACAAAGGTTCAAGCTTTTTTAGATAATATCCGAAGAGATGATTTAGCACATGCTAAGTTTCGATCGAGTTTAGATTCCCAATGAATTATCAGGATTGAAGGCTGTATTAGATTTCCCTCGTCACTTTTAATGGATTATTTCTTCAAGATATTATTATTCAATGTATTTACAATTTGTCAATGGCGAGGTGATCTTACTTACGAGATATCCTCTCTCGAGGTATATCCGCCTATCTTGTGAATAGAGTTGAGTATATCTCTATCTCAACTCAGTATTCCGAGATGCTTAAACGTTCTAACCCCAAATGCCACCTTCAGGATCGGAATATCTCTATTTACCGAATCGAACAAAGTCGCTTCTACCTGCATCCCCGACAACCTCATCTCGACCGGCTTCAGCTGACATGCCAATGTCGCATTTTACATCACCATATAATTAAAACCACAGACATGTGAGCGTATGCGAACAAATTGATAAATGAATCGAATAAAATAAAGATCCAAACTTTAATCCATCAACACGTGATGTATTCCTAACATAAACCCTAGAAATAGATCTAGAACATACCGAATGAAAAGATAAAAATGTTTAGTATTAAAACATCATTCTAATATCCAAAATAAGAAATAAGATAAATCTCGCACTTCTTCAAGTCCTGTCACTGGGCTCGAATCTGCGCCTTCGCTTGTACGCCCGATCCCCTTAATTTCGAGTCATTCGTATTTCTTTTAAATGATAGTGGTTCAGATCCCGTCGACGTCAGCGATATTTTCCACTTCGTTTGTTTGACGGCGATTGTCAATTCGACGTCAGGAAGTCAGACCCCCACGCCGCGATGGCCCCAACGCCGGCGACGGATGGCCGCTCCTTGCTCGATCCCCATTGCTCCAAAAATTGCTTTCTCGTGCCGCTTCTGGCCCAATGTACTGCGATCCAAACCACACCAAATCGTGAGTCTAGCCACAAAAACTATAAAATTACTATAAAATAAACGTGAAAATGAAAGACCGACGCGAGTATAATATGAGTGTTTTAGGCACTCATCACATGGGTATTTGATGATATCCCAAGAGGGCGTCCAGAAATGACAACATCCCATGCCCGGCTGACGCATCAACGATCTTGTCTATTCGGTAGAGGAACTATTTCGCCGCATGCCCCGGCCGAGATCCATGTACCCACGCGACACTCTCCATTTTCCGCCTTTTTTCGGGACTACCACTACATTGGCCAGCCATTCCGGTACTTTATTTATCTGATGAACCCCGCTTCCAAAAGATTATCCACTTCCATTGAATAACCTAATATTGGTCCAGGTGGACATGCCTAATTTTCTGTCCAATAGGCTTGGCCGAAGAAATGACATTCAGTTTGTGAGAGGCGTGTACGGGGTTATTTCTGGCCATGTCTGAGTGAGTCTAGGCGAACACATCCATATTATGGAGCAGAACCTGCCGTAATTGTTCTTTCTCCATACCGGATAGGAGGGAACTAATGTAGGTGGATATATCCAGCCCAGCCAAAGACATTAATTCTAGGAGGTCGACGACCAATTGCTCCCTGTCTTCCACTTGCGCCAAAGCAAGTGGATCCGTATCATATTCTAAGGCCCGGGTCTCGGCGTAACGGATTGCGGAACTTTTGTTTTTCTCACGCCCTATACCGACAATCGGGTAAAGACGACGGGCCGCTAGTTAGCCGTCAAGATCAACTTGCCTAGCATCGACAGATAATCATCATTCATGGCAGTGATGACAACGCTTTCATCAGATGCCCACACCAACAATGGCGCCAGACGGGCCTGAAGTCTTCAACAACCGAAAATAGAACTGTCGACCACCGACCGCCTCGACTCCGGGAGGGTAATGTCACCCATTGTCGCTGCGGGTCACCTGAAACCGGATAGGACTTCACAACCGACCTAACTTATCTAAGGAGATGTTCATCGCTCTGAATGCGGGCAACAAATAAATCAAACACAGACCGCCAGATCAACCAAGACTTATGCACATCAAAATCATTGATACATAATGGGCACAAGTGCATCATATAGAGCGATGACCCTAGACGTTAACGGGGGAACGTCGACGGCCGGGTCAGCTTTGTTGTTGTCCGGGGCGTGGATGTTTATATTCGGCCCGGACGGCAGCGCGCGCGCAATAACCTCTTCGTCTCGCGCTTGACCGATATCGATCTTCTACTTAGCCACCCAAGATATATTGATGGTGGGTCGAGGTTCAAAGTGAGCTCAGACCTTCGCCTATTATTTCACCATAGGCGGCCTTAGCTACGCGACCGCCTCCCGACATACTCTCCGAGGCGGCCTACCGATTAACTTTTCCACCATAAACTTCAGGCTCCGACATTAGTTGGTCTTGTGCCCATGGTCCTTGTGGTAGTCACACCTCAAAGATTGGTTCCGTTGTGCGGGATCGAACTGAATGGGTGTGGGCCATTTAGAGTCGGGATGATCCCGGATGAGCGGAAAAAGCCTGTCATACGAGTTGTTCAAAGGGGTAAACTGCGGAGGTTCCCTCTTTCTCTCCGACGGGTCTCGGTGATCCTCGTTCTGCCTCCCCTTAGTTAAAGTCGACCTTTAGTTGGTCGACTAGCCGCTTAGTCAGGATCATCACTACCGAGGCAAACTGGATGTTATCTTCCAATGTTGAATATTTATCTACCCGCCTGTATAATTCTTCCATCATTGCAGGCGCATATGTGGATAATGAGCGGAAGAACAAAGCAGTGGTCTACTAAAGCTCCTTCCCGCCGAAATTCTTATGACCCTAACCATACTATACGAATCAATTTGTTTGACGACCCCCCCAAATCTCCTTGTGAAATCACGGATGGATTCATTTTCCCGCTTGAAGATGGTTTGTAGGGAACTGATGTTTCCCTTCTGTCGAACTGAGCATAGGTACTGGGAAACAAATGCCGCCCACAACTCACTAAACGAGTTGATAGATCTCCGCGGGAGTTTGTGGAACCAAGCCAGGGTGGGCCCCTTCAGTCGTCGGAACACTTTGTATGGCAGATGTCATTCCCATTGAGTCATCAAGGCTCACTATATAAAGATGGTCATAATAGCCGAGGAAACCAGACATGGAAATGATTTTATGACAAAGCCACGCTACGGCTCGGTGAACTTAAGATGTGGGCCGCCCAACGGGGAGGATAGCATGTCTTCTGGTCCCCGAACAGTAGTGGGTGCAGGCATATACGGGGCTGGTGCAGCTCCGAAGGTGGGATACATGAACGAAAGCGATGATGCTATGCCCTATGCCACGTGGGTATATTTTCAGGGGCTTACTCCACCAGCCGCTTCCTTGCTTAATTCTCTTCATATAATCGGGCGCAGGTATGTCGCTAACGGACTCCGCTTAGAACGGCAGCCTTCTTCCTTGATCTCGACCTCCACGCCGTTTCAGGGGTGGCAACCGGGAAGCGGAGAGCTACCATAAGATAACTCATCGTCTCACGCCGCGTTGTCGCCGTCATCTGACAGCTCCTCGCCTATTTTGTTTAACCGAAGTGTGGTGGTCAGTTCCTCGTGCATTTTCGATCCATTCTCCTTCCAGATGGTTTCAAAGAGAGATCGCTTTTGGTACGTATGGTCGCATGACTTTGCACCAACCATCTGTTGCATGTGTTCCTCCCGCTTGGTTTCCATATTTGATGCCACCATGAACCCGTCTTCCATAAACTGGTTTGCTGGATTGCTGGTCATAGCGACTGGATCCTTTGAACTGGATGAATGAGCAAGAACTACTGATTTTGTAGGGAGCAAGGGATCGCTTGATATCAACGGGCTCACACGCGTCGATGCGACTTTACTCAGATTCTACGCATCGCGCCAATTGTCAGTTTCCCCTGATTCTCGTGAGTCCATGGATCGCCGAGGCATGAACTCCGACAACAAGAACCCGCAAATGTTCGCGACGGCGGTGGTGTGCCGGCCGGCTCTCCGATGCTTAAGTTAGTTAAGGAGATAGAGAGCGTTCTAATTGTCAGTCTTCCAAGTGTATATTTTTCACCCCTCTTTTTCTTAGCATTACCTTCCTTATTTATGAAGAAGGATGATGATCCACTTTTTATGGAAGCCGAGCGATTGGTTTCTAAATTGGCGGGAGGCATAAGACTTCACTAGCCGGGCTTTCACCCGCTTTTATTTTGGATAACCAAGTTGTCCGAGTCTTCGTCCTCAAAGATCGGTTGATCATGTCAAGGGCGGTTAAGTACAAGGTTTGCGGGAGGAAATGTTCTCAAGAATCAAGAAATCAGCCAGGAAATCACTGGCCGACCATCTTCTTAAAGATGGCAGCTGGCTGGAAAAGAGCGTAGATGTCAAATAAATCGACCCAGTCTCATCCACGCTCGCAGTAGCGACGTTTCGCCTCTTTCGTTTTCGATAATTTCAGCTTTCTACATGTAGAATGCAGACCAAAATCCATTTATTCCATAAATACGAACTCAGCTCTTCATTCGCAGCTTCACATAACATAAAAAGTTTCGTCTCGTGCCTCATTTCATAAGATTCTCGAATGATTATATTTAATCGATATCCTAATTCCATTCATTTAATAATAAAGCATAATATATATATTTTTTGTTATGAAAAAATATAAAAACACTAAAAACTTAGTTGAGTGAAAAGGGACCCCATCTTTTGTCTTCTCCATACTTCAAAAACCCCTATTGTCTGATAATCCAATTTTTGTGTTTTTCAAAAACAGTTTTCAAGACATTAATACAAATTAATACGATGCAAAAATAAATAAATAAGTAAAATTAAGGAATGGGTTTGTCGTTAAACAAATTGAATGTGTTTGGCAAAATAACTTAAAAATGGAAAATATTTTACTTGATAAGTGTGGTCGGATTAATTAATATTATTATTATTAGGATTATTTAAAGTAAAAATAAATAAATTAATATTTGAATATTATATTGGAGGATGAGAAAAAGGGCTTTAAAGGGAGGCGTGGACTAGCGTATCTTCTAATCTGCAGAAACCCATATGTTTATCTTCTTCTTCCTCACCGAATTCCGAATCTTTTGATCTATTAATTATTCTTTTATTAATATTCACAGGGAGCTCAGAGATTTTTATTTTTTATTTTATTTTATTTTATTTTATTTTCTACTTTACGCAATCTTCTTTGTTTTCTACATCCAATCCTCTCATGTGCTGTCCTATATCCATCGTCTCTAAGGTGAGTGCTTTTTCTTCTTTTTTTTCTTTGATTTTAGCAATTATTTTATCTCCCTTTGTCGTCGTGTTGAATCATATCTCTTGATCTGTTGGTTTGTTTACGATTTCGAGGATCCCACCGAATTAATTTGGTTTTTTTGGGTGTAATTTTGGAGTGTTTTGCTGATTTTTCCGGGCATTTGGGAATTGGGGGTGTCTGAATTCGTTGATGGTCTGTTATTCTGTTTCGTTTGTTTGATTTTCTTTCTTCTTTTTTTTTTTTTCTTTTTTTTTTCTGTTTTTCAGCTTTGGGAAATCCCGACTAGCTCTGAAAGTTCAGGACTGAAAATTTTGCAGTATAATGAAATAAGTGTTGGTTTATGGTCCGCCATGGAAGAGGGTTTTGAGTTGGATTGGAAATTTATATAGAGGTCTGTGTTGAGTGTTGTTGAGGGTTATGGACCTGCAGAGCAATCCTCAGCCCGAAATGGGGCGGCTGGAGCAAATAATTTCGCAGTTTCTTTTGAAGAGCTTGCACATTATATTAGACTCTAGGATCCCTTCGCTCCGGCTGGCCCGGGATCGGAGTATTGATGTTGTTTCGGCCATTTCTAGGGTTAGGAAGTGCGACAAATGGTTCAGCTTAGTGTTAGGAGACCGCCCTGCTGGTTTAGATAATTTGCATTTCTGGCATAGGAATTTGATGGATCCCATGATAATTGACATTATACTTGTTCGGGAAGGGTTGAATTCTTCGTCGTCTATGGACAATGTCATATAGTGCTGCACCAGTAGTGTCATCTGTTGAGACTGTAATAGAGAGGTGGGTTGTTCATTATGAGTCTCCTCGGTTGATGGCTGCTCCTAATGGGGAGATTTCAGCTACCTACAAGAAAATCTACAAGAAGTTGATCATACTTATACGGTCCCTTTACTCGACAATGAGGCTTCTTCCAGGTTATCGTGTTTTTCGGCAGCTAAGTTCATTGACTCAGAGTTATGATTTCGATATAATTTACAAGGTTTCATCATTTACTGAACTGCTTCGAGGGCAGAGGAGGAAGTGATGAAGCATTATAGTTTTTCGCCTGTAGAAGCCCTTTCTGGCAGACTCTGTATATCTGTGACATATCATCAAACACTTTCTGATTTCAACCTCGAGCCATTGACAGCTTTTCCTAT
Source organism: Tetrastigma voinierianum (assembly GCA_016808115.1). NCBI lineage: Eukaryota > Viridiplantae > Streptophyta > Magnoliopsida > Vitales > Vitaceae > Tetrastigma > Tetrastigma voinierianum. Next base: position 327,651 of record JAEQBH010001367.1, read on the forward strand.
GAAGATTATTTCGGATTATGTTGGTAGCCCTGCCACTGATCCTCCAAAATCTTTCCCCTCTTCGGAGAAGGGGATTGGCGCTACTTCTTTTCCATTGCGAGGGCGGGGAACAAGATCTCCATCTTCTGCACCTTCTCATCGCCCACACAGTTGACAGGGTGGTGGCTACAGAGGAGGTCCTTCTACACCAAATCAACCCTTCAGTGGTTCGCCACCTGCATATCGCATGCCTTACATGCCATACGATCTTCCAACCCAACCTCTTGATATATATGGTCATGGGGTTCAAAACTATAGAACCCCAACTCATCAGAAGGCTACCAGTTTCGATGAGTATCAACTCTCACCTCCATTTTCGCCGTCACCTTCACCATCTCCTCCGACATACTTTTCCAGTAGTAATCCTATGTATTCTCGGTTCTCTTCAGAAACTGCACCTGTAACTATCCCACTGCCATTGGTGGGCAGAGCTTCTAGGTACCTTTCGCCAAATTCATCCGATCCAAGTAGACATTCTCTTCCACCTCCGTCTCCCAGAAGCACAAAGCATGATCCTTCATCACAGGAGTCTCCATCCGGAATTAGGACATATAGAAAAACAGAAGGCTTGAGAATAGGAGAGTACTCTGGGATGACAAATAATTATTCTAACAAGGGCAGCTGCCAACATGAGGCTACTTTTGGGGCTGCCTTGCCATTGTTTATATGACAACCCTTATGCCGGTCTTTGAATCCCCCTTTTATATGCTTTGTAGGTATTGAAAGACAGCAAAGATGATTCAGGGCGGTTCTCAGGGTTGCTATCTTCCAGTGGCTCACCACGTATTGGCTTTTCGAGAAGCTCTAGCAGATTATCTTTCCAGGATGACTTGGATGATTGTGACTTCTCTGGTCCTTTTGATGTGGATGATGTAGATACATCAGATTCCCATGCCAGGTACGTTTCTTTACCGCTTGTCCTACTGTACCAAGGTAGGCATGTTTATTGTCATTATAAGCTTAATAGTTTGATGAATTATCGCTTTACCTGTTGTCAAGAATTTTGGTGTGATTGAATAACCTTATTTAAGTAGAGGCATGTCCCTGAGGATCATTACAACTTACCATATTTGTCCGATTGTCCGATTGTATTGTTCTTAAACTACTGGTCGTTGGTTTATGGCTTCTCCTACTGCTTCAAGTGGATTGGTTTGATACTGTGTATTACATGATGTAAAAAACTTGCTCTGGAAAAGAATCTGTAATTTGAGCTCTCCTCATTATATTTGTTGATGTTTGTTTGTTTGTTTGAGGCTAGGTTCCTGTGTGAATGGATAAAGCCTAGACCTATAATTGCATTGCTGCCTCTTTGCAGATTTCATGGTTTACTTTATGCCTTAGGTGTAACCATACCCAAGGTAGAGAAAAAGAAATGAGAAAAAGGGAAAATGAAAGATCAGGGAAACCTAATATTAATAAGCTCACAGAATACGTGTGGTAGTGCAAATGAGGATTGTTCATGTAGCTCTGGATGTCTGCAAATATCTTGTCTGGAAGGTCGAAGAAACAACTAAAGTGAAATGAAACACATCCAAACCATGTCAATTTTCATTCTGTACTTTATCGAAAAATCTGTTTTCAGTCTTTAAAAGTCCATTTATATTATGAGAGAACTCTCTTACCTAATAATCTCTATTATCCATCTGCCATCGCTCTAATAACAATTGTGAAAATACCCATAAAAAAAAACAGTTGTGAAAATGAATTTCAAACCCCAGAAAGATTGTTGCTTTTATCAGTAAATTCCTGACACCTTTGAGGCCTGAGAGACTCTCCCAAGAGCTAAAAATTACTCAATATTTTATTTAGTTGTTAGTATCATTGAATCCTGCCAGCGATTTGTGTTTGTGTGTTTGTTTCCTTGATCTTTCCTCACCATCTGGTGTTTTTTTGTTCCTTTCTTTAAGGGATTTTCCGTTGTTTATTAATTTCATATACCTTTTTCTTCCCAATTGACAAATAATTAACCAGACTTTAGATTTATGTGGTGTTTTTTTCCTACTTAATTCTAAATAGAACCTAAAAACCAAATAGCACTTAATGATGTTAAGTGTTCTATTGTTTTTGTAATGTTTTATTTCTATTAAGTATTAAAAATTAAGAAAATTGATATGAGTACGTTTTGGTTGGAGTTTTTTTGAAAATTGTTATTGAAACGATTTTGAAAACATAGAACACCATTTGGTGTTACTCGTAAGCTATTGTTATGCATTTTGTGTTTTCTGTGTTCTCCGTGTTTTTCAGAACAAAAAAAAAGGAACCAAACTTGTTTTCTATGTTTTCATTTTTCTCCTTGTTTTCGAGAACAAAAAACTGTAACCAAACAGACCCCATGTTACTCTTTCTATTTAGAAAAAGGTCAAATATCTTTGTTTTTTATTCAATCTAATCTTTGTTTTTCTGTTTCAATTAAAAAGTCTATAATAAGTAATGAAGAAGTAGAAAAACAAACAACCGAAAATCTGAAAGCAAATTGCTTTCAATAAAAAGCTAGAAAAACAAACACCCTCTATGTGTAAGACTTTTCGATTATTGCCAATCCCATGTTATCCAAATTCTTTCCAAAATTTGGGCCAACCCACATTCTACAGTTGTTTCTGTTATTCTTTCTCTCTCTCTACCCCACCCTCCATACTAACAGAAAACAAAAAATGGGGAAACCAGAGATCATTTTCTTTTGATATCAAGACTCTCTCTCTCCAATTACTTCCACTACTTGTTCGATATCATTCTATTGTTTTCATTCTGGTAATTTATGTAGACCACTGATTCCTTCACTCAATCCTCTATAAACATACTACAACCTATATTTTTGCATTTTTTGCAATTTGTACTTTTTAATTAACCACTCTACAAAACTCTTTCCCATTTCTTTTGTTGCATTTTACAGTCAGAACCTTGATGGGAAAAGATTATCAGAGTTTCCTGGTAGAAAATCGCAAGATGCTGCTGTCGGCGTTCTTGTTAACATGCTAAGGAAGGCGCCGCCTCTGCGCCAAGATCCAAGCTGTTACTCGTCCCACTCCTTGAAAACCGAACCCGAGGGAGACGCAGGCGGAGCAGCGTCTGGATTCTTTATGGCTAGAAAGACAGCTGATGCATTGGAAGAGCTCAGGAGTTACAAAGAAATGAAAGATTTGCTGCTCTCTAAGAGTTCAACCCATGTGGCTGCTACTGGAGAAGAAGCTTGAGGAAAATGGTTCAAAACAGAGGAGAACCAACCAACCACATACTGGTTTCTATCCGAAAACCGAAAAACCTGAAAACCCGAAAACCGAAAACTAACAAACTCTGTACATATGGTAACTGAAAATTGGTTACTTGCACCATCCTCAAATCAAATGCCTGATTCTGATGACAGTTTTATTTGTTGCTAAAAGAAGTTGAATTTTGTTGGGGGGATAGTGTTGATTGACATTTGCTTGTAGTGAAATTGAAATCTCTATTCCCTTGCATCCCCAGTCTGCTTTATGTCCTTGGATTGGTTTTCTTTTAGGGAAGAAGTCCTGTTTGGTAGTAATTTTTTAAAAGCGCCTATTTGGTTATGGTCTTTTAAACTGTTTTTGTTTTTAAAAACAAGAAGAATAAGAAAACGGGGAGAGCATGGTAGTTATACGTATTTTTTGAAAAACGCCACACTTGAAATTTAAAAAAAGCAAATAGCAGTTTTAGAAAGCATCCAATGGTGTTTCAAAAATAGAAACCAGACATGTCCTAATATTCTCTTCTCCATAGTAATATTGAATTTTATATATATATATATATATATATATATATATAAAGGCATATTTAGAAAATAATTTCTCTTACTGTTTGCTACGTTCCAAAATAATTTATATATATTTTTTTTTGTTAGTTAAACATTTTAGTTATAATGTAATAAATTGTCTAATAATAAAAATTATATTGATTTGACATAAAGTAATAAAAGAAAATTAATATAATCAAAATTTATTAAATATTTATGTATTTTAAAATTAGTTAAATTTGTATATAATAAAAAAATAACTAAAGTTAATTTGAAAAAAACCCTTCAAAATAACCAACATTAATAATAGTCTTTATCTTTATATAAGATGACCAACACTAAATCATTTCAAAGCCACTGGAGGTTTACTTTATCATTAATCGCCTTATATGCTTAAAATCAAGCAAATAGCATCGGTTATTTTCTAACCATCTATTGGGAAAAAATTCGACAAATTATATTAGAACATGAAATGGGATTTCGAGTCTTTCGTTGAGACACCCGGATTTGAATCAGGGGAAAAAGGATTTATAATTCCTTGCCAAGTTATAGGGTTTAATGGGATTAGTCAAGGTGTATACAACTGTGCAAGCTAAACTAGTCCCGATAACCATTATCATAGGAAGGAAAAAAAAAAATAGTGTTTATGTAAGATGATGTAGACCTTATTGATCACAATTTTTGTATATATTATAACCTTCTAGATTAACCAAAACAATGAACAAACACCTATAATTTTTTCAATATTTATAAATGTCTTTACTCTTTTTTCAATATCAAACTGTGTACAATATTTGAAATAAAGGTGAGAAATTTTAAAAATATATATATAAAACCATTCAAATTTCTCCTTAAAATTTCTCTAAAAAGCTGTTTGGTGATCAAAGTACTGCAGTTGATAGATACTGTCGGGAGAGAGAAGTTCAAATTCAAGTCGGAGATTGCGAAGAACGAATCTCAGAGAGGATTGAGGAAGTCTCCCTCCCGCATCGCGTTCCCGCCAAAGAGAATTTGAAAATGCATTCATGGCCTTGCCCCTTCTGTCATCTCATGTTTCCCGCCTCTCAACTTGAGAGGTATTCTATTTTTATTACTATTATTATTATGATTATTATTATTTTCTCACACCCCTGTTTGTTTGCTGCGAAAAATTGGCAAATATGAAAATCCCCGTTTGCTTTTGCCCTGGGGGCCTATCTACTTGAGCTGAATTGGTTATTTATTTATTTATTTCAAGAAACCCAACGTAATTGTGATCGGTAGACTTGGAATGTTGTTCTCTTTCAGTATCCTGCTTTTTTTCCCTCAGAAATCAAACGGAGAGTTGTTTGATGCAGGCATGCGAATGATCACTTGGAGGAGGAAGAGATCAGAAGGGACATGGAGTTGGCGCAGCAAATTGCAATTTCCCCAACTAGCCCACCCAAAACCCTGGTATTCTTACATTCACAGGAACCCTATCTGAGAAAACATGATAATCCAAGTACAACAAAAACGTAAAAGATCAAAAGCCTGAATATGGGCAAAAAACTCATATCCTTTTTATCCTCGGAGGATGCTAATTCCGGTCCCCAAAAAAAATGCAATCAAAGCTTTTCCCATCCCTAATGGGAACTGAACAAATTCTCGTGTAATGGCAATATTGTGAATTCCCAAAAAGCCATTTGTGAAACTTGGAGCATTCTTATTTTTATTTTTGATCTAGTTTCATGTCTTATCAGATGTAGTCTTATGTCGGGCCTATATCGTATTCTTGCTTCCATGTTTTTCTACCAAAATCTTCTGCTCCATTCACCAACTATAGTTTTTAAATGTCACATGCGCAGAAAAATCCAGTAGAGAATGGCATGCTATTTGAAAGACGTTCTGAGAAAACTTGTGAACGAGCTACCTCGAGGTCTGATGGGAGTAATAATTGCTATAGAGAAATGTCCATTGATGAAAAGGTTCTTCACTTGGTTAGTTTTCAAATTAGGAGCACCTTCTACAGGGTTGAAGATGATTTGATGACCTTGTTGAGGAATTGCTTGGAATCAGAACAAGGAAACTCAACCTCTATATTGTCAGGCTCTGTTATTCATTTTCAAAGCATTGAATCAGAGGATGTTGGGTGGGGTTGTGGTTGGCGTAACATCCAAATTCTCAGCTCTCACTTGCTTATGCAAAGACCAGAAGCAAGGCAGGTTTTGTTCTGTGGTGCAGGGTTTGTTCCTGATATACCATCGCTCCAAAGATGGCTTGAGATTGCTTGGGAAAGAGACTTTGATACAGTTGGCTCCGAGCATTTCAATCACAAAATATATGGCTCGAGAAATTGGATCGGAACCACTGAATGTGCTGCACTATTTCGTTCTTTTGGTCTGCGGGCAAGGGTAGTGGATTTTGGTCCTAAGGAAATTAAATCACCATTTATTTCTGTTAGTGGCTCAAATCCTCAAAAAGATAGTCAGGGTAAGAGGAAAGCTGATGAAGCTTATGGACCAATTGACAAATTTCTACTTCGAAGGAATCAAGGGATCGGGATATTTCCCAATCTGGTTCCAGCAGGCATGATTTGTGTAACTTGGCAGACAGTACAGAGTTTGATAAATGTTTCACAAAGGATGCTATAGGCCGTCAAGTTCTTGTTGATTGGGTATATAATTATTTCTCTGACAATAAGTTCACCAAATCAGGCAGCCAGGGAGTTATTGTCACTGACAAAGCGTAAGTGATTCTCTGGGATAATAGCTTTTTTTTCTTTCTTCTAAAAATTTTTAACCAGGTTTCTGAATTGTGTGGTATTTTTTGCTACAATAAGCAGGCCCTTGTACTTTCAGCATGATGGTCATTCAAGAACCATTGTGGGAATTCAAGTCAAGCATCAGCTCAATGGGATGCATCAATACAACCTATTAATTTTGGACCCTGCTCATGTAAGTATCTGTATATGCATTTCCTTTCACAATGTATTTTAGCAGTTTTCATTTTTGTTTTTATAGGAAACCGATGAGTTTATTTTAAGGAGCACCTAACAACAAAAGAGGTCCAATCACTACCTATTTTAGCACTTTGTATTTTTGTCTTTAATTATTGAACATTAATTACCAATAAGAATACAAAAATAAATACAAGTGAAACACATCCTAGCTTTGAGATTTTTTGTACATTTCTCTGTTTATTGTTCTCTAGAGAAGAAGCATAATGCTGTTAAATTAGTAACTCAACAGAGGGAGATTCAACTTTTGTTAAGTCATATCATGAACAACAAAGAAAGAGGCCTTTGAAGCTTGATGGGTGGCTTACCAAAACTTTTATATTGCTTCAGAGTTTGGTTGTTCTAGCAAAGCTTGGAGCCAAATATTTCATGGAGGGATTTCTTTTCCCTTCATTCTCAGTAGTTCATTCCAATGAAATGGTTTTTTTTTTTTCTGGGTCATCAATAAGGAGATCATACTCTCACATATATATGAGTAAAAATTGTGCAATGATGGGTGGAGGTAAAAACTCTATCCTATCTTGAACCTGTTGCCAGACCACTTGTTCCAATAGGGATTGTGCAGGATGGGTCACCTGATAAACTGGTGTAGTGGTTAAGTAAAACTAATGATTGTTGGATATTGCAGGATTCGAAACTTGTATAATATGGCAGAAATAGGATTGCTTGAAAAGGTTTAGATGCACATTATTCACAGATTAACTCCAGGAAAAAAATTTTTTCTGGACTTATTCCAAGAGTTCAATTCATTTATGTGAAGCTATTTATTTACTCAATGTTTTTAGATTACTTATCACAAAAATCTTGAACACGTACTGCATGTCAATAATGCTGCATTTCTAAACATTCTTCTGCTTTATACGTAACAGAAAACAGCAGCTCTGGAAAGATCACTTAAAGGAAATGTTGGATGGCAGAAGTTTATTAAAAGGGGGATCCAGACACTGAAAAAGCCACAATACCAGGTTATAATGCATTTCTGTGAACTTTTTGGTTAAGCCTTAATATTTTATATTTAGTGGATTTGACATTATTTTTCTGTTTCAGTTATGTCATATTGATCCTGGCATTGCCCATTCTGAGGAGTTGGAGCAGCTCAAGACCTTAGACAGCAATTTTCTTGAATTCTAGAGGAATATATTGAACTACTATGATTGTGTTTGGTATATATGTATTGTTGCTTTATGTATATGACATAACTCTAAATCTATGATATGCTTTCGTCATGCCATAAAAAGTTCTTGTCCATTTTAATTTTCAATTAGGCAATTTCATGGCAGTATCACTAAAGCACCTAAAAAAAGATTGGTACTGTGGCTTAATTTGTAAGTGCCCTTTGCATGGATACTACTTTTGATGCCAACTCATTTGACAGAAGTGTGTATATCTATGGATAGTTTGTGCACATGTAGACTGCACGAGCATTCTTATCTCAGTTCTCTCCCAAACTCTGGAGTTGGACCATTTTGGAGTAAACCCCATTAGATACTGCTGTTAGGGTTGAGTGCGAACCCATCTCCACAATCTCACCTTTTTCCATTACTATTATGGTATCTGAGTTGATCACTGTGGAAAGCCTATGTGCAACAGTGATCTGTGTGGTTCTGGATGAGTCACCATTGTTGTTCAATTTTGTTGATTCTAGAGCACTCGCTACAGCTCTTTCAGACTCTGTATCAAGGGCACTTGTTGCTTCATCTAGAAGTAAAATTACAGGCCTCTTTAGGAGAGTTCTTGCAATTGCTATTCTCTGCTTTTGTCCTCCTGAAAGTTGGCAGCCCTTCTCCCCCACAACTGTATCATATCCATGAGGCAAATTACTTATGAACTCATGTATCAGTGCTTCCCTTGACACCTCTATGATTTCAGTTTCAGAAGCTCCATCATTCCCATAGCAGATATTATCTCTGATCGAGGAGCTGAAAAGCAGAGGCTCTTGCTGTACCAATCCTATTCGTGACCTCAATCTTCTTAGATTGTAATTTCTTATATCCTTTCTGTCAATCAGTATCCTTCCTTCCCTAGGATCATAGAATCTCAGTATAAGGGCCAAAACTGAGGATTTGCCAGCTCCACTTGGCCCCACAAAAGCCACTTTTGATCCAGCTTCAATTTGTAAACTAAAGTTGTTGATAGCAGTCACTTCCGGTCTTAGTGGATAGTTAAAACTAACATTTTGAAATTCAATTCGCCCTTTGATCTCCTCAGCATGAGAATTCTCTGGTGTATCTGGTTCAATTTCTGATTTCCGATCCAGGGTTTTGAATGCAGGAGTTAGAATACTGATGGCAGAGATGACTGTGGGGATCAGTGTCCACAGTTCTGTGATTGAAGGTACTGTGAGGGAAAAAATCTGGTATGATCTTATGCCATCCTTAAAAGTTGCTTGACCTCTTTCCACCAAAACTGTGGTATACCACAAAGCAACAGCATGTGCGATGTTCCACAAGCAAAGTGAGAAGCCTTGAATGATCCCATACTTGACACTTGCTCTCCTGCTTTTTCTCATTGCTGGTTCCAAAGCAATATTGGCTTTCTCAAGTATGAAATCTCCGTGGCAAAATGAGGCAATTGTTTTTATGTTGCTTGCAGATTCAGAAGCAATGGAAACAAGTTCACGATGTGCAGCAGCAGAGCCACCTGAAAATCCTTTGGCAAACTTGGCTTGAATCAGGCCTCCAATGAAGTGGCAAGGCATCACAGCCCAAGCTACCAGACTCATTCTCCAGTTAACAATCATGCTTACTATTGTTGCAATCAGTATGGAGGAGATGCATTGGACGATAACAGACATACGATCTGAGATTATAGTTTTGACCATTGAGGTGTCATAGATGATCCGTGAGGTAAGTGAGCCAACATTATTCTCAGGCTTCTCGAACCAGGCTAGTTCATTGCGTAGTATGCCTGAAAGATTTTATGAAAAGGTGTCAGTTTATGCTTTTATGGCTCTGCATTTCTGATGGTAACTCAAACATACATTAAACCATTAACCTCTCAAGTTGATGAAGTAAATGATGTGAATTCATGATTAGAGTAGCAAAAATACCTGAATACAGAGATTGTCTAAGGTTAGTCATGGCCTTCTCTCCAACCACTCCAAAGAAGTAATGCTGCAAGGTGTGAGTGAATAATGAAAGCAACCCTATTAGAGAGAAGGCTATTGAATACCATCCAACTCTTTGCTTTGCATCTTTCTTGTAGTAGGCTACTCCTACTGTTATAATGAAGTATCCGAAAAAGGGCTTTGAGATGCCAGAAAGAGCTGCTGCAAATGAGCCAATAGCAGTCTTTATAAGCTCACATTTCCTCAAGCCAAACCAGATTCTGAAAAATTGAACCTCTCTAACCCTCTGTTCCTCTTCCTTCAAAGCAACTCTAGGATGTTTGTTGGGTTCCTCAGATTGCTCCAGGTCTTGAAATGAAATCTCGTGGTCTGTACTTGCATTTTCTTTGGTAAGATCTGTAACCCTGTCATTCATTCAACTTAACTTAGTTAATTAATGCCATTTTCTGTTTACCATGAGTGTGTGTAGAAGGGTGACTGTGCAGCAACCTTGAGCCTTGATCTGGACAGAGGTTCTGCATGTTAAATAAATTATTATAGAATTTGCTGGTATCTAGCAAGTCGCTGTGTGTTCCCGACTCTTTAACTTGGCCATTCTCTACGACGACAATCATATCTGCATTAATCACTGTTGACAGCCTGTGTGCAATCAAGATGACTGTTCTCCCCTGCATAGCTTTCTCAATGGCATCTTGAACCAGCTTCTCTGACTCTGAATCAAGTGCACTCGTGGCCTCATCGAGTAAAAGAATTGGAGGATTCTTTATAATGGCTCTTGCTATTGCTATTCTCTGTTTTTGTCCCCCTGATAATTGCACTCCTCTTTCTCCAACCTGAATCCCATTTTAGCCACAACAAGGATATGTATATTGAAAAAACATTAAAAAGATTGATATATCAAACCATTCTACTGTACTATCACAGATGAGAGTATGAAGGATTAGAGGTTGGTATTTTTCTTTATAGTCTGTGTGAATTCATATCACATCCAAATCCTACAAGTTTGAGCTTTTAAGAGAGTTGGTCGTTTAACATGATACTAGAGCTTGGTTTGGCAGGAGGTTTTGAGTTCAAACATTTTCCTTGCAAATTTGAATATTTGATCCTCATTTGTTGATTTAAAAGTCCATAATGGACTTTGGCTCTCCACGTGAGTGGGTATGGGGCCGCATGCACATGAGGGAGGGTGTGAAGACATGATATTCATATTAAATCCAAATCCTACAAGCTTGAGTTTTTAGGAGAGTTGGTCGTTTAACAGTATGCATATATGTGGTTTTGTGTGTGGGTTATGAGGTTCTTGTTGGGTTAGTTAGCTGACCTCTGTTGAGTACTGATCTGGGAGTTGGGTTATGAAAGAGTGTGCATTTGCCATCAAAGCTACATTCTGGATCGCTTGATCATCTGCTTCCATACTTCCAACTTTGATATTATCCTTGATGGTGCCAGAAAAGAGTGATGGCTCTTGAGATACTGCTCCTATGTTCTTTCGAAGGAGCTTCAAGTCTAGATCCTTGATGTTGTGGTTGTCAATGAGAATCTCACCTGAGGGATCTCACTTCATTAGGCTTCAGGTAAATTCATATCTTATATATTCACATGTTTCTGCTGTATTCTGGTCCTTTACTTTTCCATGCTTGTTTTTCATATCCACAACCATATTTGACATTCATGCATATGTAGTATTGGAACTTGTATGATGAGCATGTGTAAATATGTAAATGCAGAGTTACCAATTTGTTGCATGAATTGTATAGGAACTTTTGACAAAAATGCTTAGAACCTAAGAGGTTTGTTTGGTTCCTATTTTTGAAAATTGTTTCTGTTTTTGAAAAACAAGGTGAATAAGGAAAACACTAAATTCACAGAACAAGCACAGTTTTTTGAAAACAGCAAAATGATGTTTGTGTTGGGGTTTGCTTGGTTCTTGTTTTTGAAAACTGTTTTTTGTTCTTATAAACAAGGAGAACAAGGAAAACAGGAAAAACAATGTTTGGTTCCAGTTTTTTTATTGTTCTGAAAAACACAAAGAATACAGAAAACATTAAATTCAAAGAACAAGAATAGTTATCAGAAAACACCAAAATGACGTTTTCTATGTTTTTCAAAAACTGTTCTCAAGAACAATTTTAAAAAACAAGAACCAAACAAGCCCTTAGAGGTCAGGGACCGAGTTGCAAACCTTGTGATGGATCATAGAATCTTGCAACAAGGGAGATGACAGTGCTCTTCCCACACCCACTACTACCCACTAAAGCCACCATCTTTCCTTCTGGGATGGAAAGTGAAAATCCATTGAGGATCAATTTCTCTTGCCGGGATGGGTAGGTGAAGTATACATCCTTTATGTCAATATTGCCATCAATTTTCTTGAGCTTTTTCCCTTCAGAATCATAGCTTATCTCAGGTTTTCTTTTGATCACCTGAAAAACCTCATTTCCTGCAGCCTTTGCATCATTAAAGATTTGAATGTCTGGTGCAGCATAAGTGAGTGATCTGCAATCAGAGAAACAACAAACAGGGCTCAATTTAACATCTGAAGGAATGCATGTCTTTGGCTATAGATAGGGGTGGCAGTTCGTGTTCACGGGTCATGTCAATTACAGGTATTCTACTGTATTTGCCAACCCGAACAGGTCAAAAATAACAAATTCAAACACGACCCAATTAATAATTAGGTAACACGTACGACCGACAACCGTTTATTAATTTGATTATTTAAAATAATATGAATTATAGTTATTGAGACTGCTTCTTTCTTACATAGCTCCGAAGAGAATGCTCATCACTGTTGCTATCATGTATCCTCCACTTGATCTCTTGGCTGTGACAACAATGGCTCCAACCCAAATAATCAGAGCCCAGCAACAAGTGGTTACGGTTTGAAGCAAACCTGTTCCAACTCCCTTTATTAATGCCTCTCTCTTGCTTATCCCGAATTGTTTGTCCATGCACTCTGAGAAAGACTTGATGGCATTACTCTCTCCCACAAATGCAAATACTGTTTTGATTTGAGATATTGTCTGCAGTACATTAAAAAAAAAAAGGTTATTGTTAATTGACCAGAATTTTGTAGCGACTCAAACTATGACCCGGCCCGAAATATTTTAGGAGTTCGATCTGAAAGAGATTTTTTTTAAGATCTGTGATGGTGACGTGACGGAGGGTAAGGACCAGGGTGGGGGGCAAAGCCCTCTGCGGTATGGACTTGACTCAATTCGAGCAACCTAGTTTGATTTAGGGTTATATATATATATATATATATATATATATATATATATATATATATATATATATATATATATATATATATATTATATGTGGGTGTTTAGGGTTTTACACTATGTACTTTAAAGTTGCAATCAATAAAATTCTCTTCCTTTGCTGTTTTTTGCAACAGTTATCATAGTATATATAATTGCTTCTTTGTTCTTTTTACTTATTTCTTTTAAATCTTTGCTTTTTTATTAAGCTATGTGTGGCACTAGCAGCATCGCGATGGGCGAGTATGCATACCGTACGTGGAGAGTCAAATAAACCAAATGACATCTTCGTGGACTTTAAAAGTCAGCCAAAATAGGGAATAAGTGCAAAGAAAAATTAAATCAACAAACCTCTTTGCCAAACTTGACTTTGATTCGTGTTAAGGGCCATTCTACTTAAAAACTTCGAGCAGTAGGATTTGAGTTTAGTATGAATATCAATGTTTTTTAACACTTTTTTGTGGACATTTATTCACTTAGAATTATAACATTGTGGTATTATGTTTTCATTGAAACTCGAACCTGGTCTTTCATTATGATCCACCCAACCTTTAACCATTGAGTCAGGCCTCAATGGCTTAATTACAGTAAAACTAACAATATATAATGGGTGATATGAATGAAACTAAGTAGAATTTTCAATTTTTTACCTGTTCTACCATGGATGTGGCTTGTGTTAGGAAATGCATTTTTGCAGCTGAAATGGCATTCATCTTCTTGCTATAAGTGGCTCCAACCACAAGAACTAAAGGAACAACCAACAAGGTGAGAAGGGAAACCTCCCAACAGCAAATGACAGCAATCAGTATTCCAGACAAACACGTTGCGATGCTTGATATAAAATGGCCCAACTGTCAGCCAAAAAACACACTTGTTAGTTTTCTTAAACCTTTTTTGGCTATGATTTTTGTTTATTTTTATACAAAAGCTTGGTTGTGTTCTTTCTGTGGTTAAATTTGGGTACAGTGTCACAGGCGGGCTGGACCGAGTACATCCCAAATTTGGCCCCTGTTGGTGATGTTCTTTGCATGGTTAGCTAAGAGTTGACAATCGGGCGGGCTGGTAGGTCAAGCCAAATTTAACTTAGATTTTAAAGAATGATAAAATTGCAGCAGTGTGGAAACCTTGATTCAGCATGAATCGGGCTCAAATTGCCTTGTAAAGTGCAAGAGTCGTCCAATTTGGGCCGGGCCTTTATCAGCCTTGCAGATCAGGTGGTTTTAGTTTTGAATAAATAAAATTGCAGTTCAATCCGACCTTAATTCAAGGTTGGATAGGGTCAATTGCATTTCGAGTTTTGGTAAATAAAATTGTGGCAAACATGACCTTAATTAAGTGAGTCGAGACTCAAATTGCCTTATAAAGCATTAAAGTTGTCAATCCGAATCAGGTCCACGCTAGGTCATTCCAAAATTGGTCTGATTTTTTCGGATTAATAAAATAACAGCCCAGTTCAACCTTATTCCGAGTGGGCTAAGCCTAAATTGTCAACTTTAATGGTAACAGCTAAGGGTGGCAATTCATGTTCGTGAGTCATGTTAATAACAGACATTCTACTGTTTTTACCAACCCGAACACAACATGAATAATAAATTGATCAAAATAAATAAATTAAAACATGACCCAATTAGTAATTGGGTAATACGACATGACACGTTTAACCCGTTTATTCATTTGGTAATTTAAAATAATATAAATTATAATTAATTCATCAATATTTAATACAAATAACATATTAAATTAATTAATCTAAGTGAAATATTAATTAAAATTGTAATTAAACAGGTCAATACATGTTAAATTCGTGTTATATGGATTGACACGAATATAACCTGTTTATTAAACTGGTTACGTGAGTTAACATGAATTTGACCCAAACATGATTATACTCAATTCAAACCCGTAAAAAACGTGTCGAGTTCAGATCGTGTTAGAAGTAACATACCTTCTCCCCTATAGCATCTTGTATGATTGTCATGTGGCTGCTCATTCCAGTGATGATTTTTCCACTAGTTAGATCTGTGTCAAAAGCTCCAACCTCCTGCTTAAGAACTGCTCTCAGGAATGCTAGTCTTAGCCTTGAGACCTGTCTTTCACTTGAATACATCCAACACCCAACCTCTGAAAATTCCAACTTTAAACGTTATGTACACTTTTTATATCAGTTCTCAAAAAAAATTTAAAAAAAATTATTTCATTTGTTTGAGAAGTTAAATATGGAATATTATTATTTATGGGAGGTTGAGCCTAACGAGGACAAATGAAAAAACAGTTTTCAGCTTTTGTTTGAAAACTAGGGTGGCGTTTCATGTTTTTTACTTAGGCCCTGTTTGATAAAATGAAAAAATTAAGTGCTGAAAAATAAGTGTTGAAAAATTAAGTGCTGAATTTCATAAGTATTGAATCACATGCAATAAAATACAATTTGATAGATTCTTAATAATTGAATGTTGAAGATAAATATATTATTTGATAACTGTAAATGTTGAATAGTAAAAATTATGTATTTTACATATTCTGCTTATTATCATTAAATTACACATTATCAAAATAAATAGAGTTTCTAATAATATTTTATTTTTCACTACAATTATTAATTGTGTAAATAACATGTTTAAAAAATATGTAAAATATTTATTCTAATAATATTATCCAAAAAATACATAATATGTTTAAAAAATAGCAATACAATCTAAACTTTTAAAGCTATCCATTAACCAAGAGATATTTACAAAATATTATATTATTTATAAGGGTTTTTTGGTCCGATTTATTTTCATTTAAAAAATTTTGTTGGCCGTGCATTCACGCATTAAGTATGTCTTTACATACTTATAATTTTCAACAGTTTTTCATTTAAAATTTTCAATTAAGAGCTTCCTAAAATTTTGTTATCAAATATATTAAAAAATTTAAACCGTTGAAAATTTTCATTTCGATGGTTTGAATTATTCAAATAGTTTATCAACAAGGGTGTATCTTAATAAAATTTTTGTTATGAATAATGTTTAATAGGGTTATGTATTTAGTTGTTTTTTTAAATCAATTTTTAATTTTTATCTAAATTTTGAGAAAATAAATTTAAATAAAAAATGTAAATACATATAATTCTCTCATTACTTAGCTCAATTATGAAGAGTTTCCATTAGATGATAAAGTATATGATTTATTTCTTAATAGAAAAAACATTTAAAAAAAAGCATAAGAAAAACCCAAATATTTAGGTTTTTTCTATTTAATAAAAAATTTAGTAGTAAGTCATGAAAAAATTAAAAAAACAAATAGCGTGAATGCTGAAAGTAAAGTTTGTTTGTTTTTTAAACTTTTTTAAACTTTTTAATGATTTATTGTTGATTTTTTTTTAAACGTTTGGCTG
Organism: Tetrastigma voinierianum; assembly: GCA_016808115.1. NCBI lineage: Eukaryota > Viridiplantae > Streptophyta > Magnoliopsida > Vitales > Vitaceae > Tetrastigma > Tetrastigma voinierianum. The sequence continues at coordinate 344,121 of JAEQBH010001367.1, forward strand.
AATAGAAAAAGCCAAAAGCCAAAAGATTTGGCTTTTTTTAAATATTTTATTAAGAAAATAGAATATCTTGAAATATGAAGAAAAACATATACTTTATCATTCAATTGAAACTCACATGTTTTGTCTCATGCTAATTAAATTAAAAGTATTTTTATTTTCTCAAAATTTAGATAAAAATAGAAAGATTGATTATTTTAGAAAAAAAATAATTAACTAAATGTAATCGTGTAAATATTATTCATAACAAATATTCTATTTAGAATTAAGTAACAAAAACAAATGCGAGAAGTATATAATAGAGAAAGGTTTGAACTATTTTGTATATTTTAGAAACCTATTCTAAATAACATAAAACTAATTTAAAAAATGGTTTGCTAACAAGGTAGATGTATATAGAAAAACATACCTAGTATTCCAGCAGGAAACGTTGCAGCTGCCATATACCACACATAAGGAACAACCTACACAAACAAAAAGAAGCCCATCTAAGTATCTGCAAATAAACATGAAAGGTCTGTTTACAGTTTTTGAAAACTGTTTTTTATTATAAAAAACATAGAAAACAAAAAAAGAAAATATAGAAAACGCATTTAGTTCTTAGTTATTTTTTTGTTCTTAAAAAACATTGAGAACTTAGAAAACACTAATTTCATATAATAAGAATAGTTTTTAAAGAAAACCAAAATTAGAGGTGAGAATATGGGTTTGGCCCGATGGGCAGGTCCACTTTGGCTCGCATTTTTTGAAGGTCGAGCTGAGAAAATAGTGGCCCGAATAAAATTAGGGCCTATCGGCTCGGTTTGAATAGGCTCGTGGCTCCATTAGGGCTTGGGCCGAACCGACCCACTTAACTCATTTGGGCCTGTTTTATTTTAAAAAATTTAATGACTACATATTATTTTATAATTGTTAAACATATTAGTTTTTCTATGATGAAATATATAAAATAGTTGTTTATAGAAAAAATAATAGTTATTAAATAATTTTTTTTCAATAAAATAAAATAATACTAGTATGGAAAAAATTTTAAAATGAAATAAAATAACTAAAATAATTTATTTTATAAAAAATTTAATAACACTTAAATAAAGCGTAAGTATTTAGCGTATTTCTGAAACATAAATTTTGTAAAAATTGTTATTTATTATTATTAAATTTTAATGTTAGCGCATTATTTATGACATTATAGGGTTAGGTTAGTTTAACCAAGCGTTGACCCAAATAAAGTAGGTCGGGTGAAAACCGACACACATTTTTGGCCCGACAACGAATTAACTTCGGCGATTTAGGTCAAACTAGCCCATACCTGTATAACCAAAATTGTATTAACATGTTTTGGCAGATTCACGATAACGATTTTAAAAGCAGGAAATAAAACGATCAGTATGATTATATACCTTGTAGAGTGCATGAACCATAGCTTTAGTATCATTGATGTTGTCCCCATATGCATTGAGGGCTTTGCCAAGCAACAAGTACCCTACTGGTTGAGCCATGCCATGAACAACACAGCCTAATGTTCCTAATGCCATAAGAACCCAGTCCAAGCCATCTGCATAGCTCAAAAGCTTATGAAATGGCAGAGCTTCTTCCTCCTCCTTCTTCCCCATCTCTGTATCGCCATTTCCAGGATCCTCTGCCGTCGTCTTCGTCTTCTTCATCTTCTTCTTCTTTACTTCCATAGATGCATGCATGTAGTGTGTAGTATAATTCTAGTGTTGTTGCAGTTGCAATGGTAATGGTGGATTCAATCACCATTGCCTTGTTATATAATTTTATGGAACCAATGTGTGTGTAAAGGAATATGCCTGGGTAGTGAGAATATGCATGGTTAGGTGGCTCTTGTTTGCTTCTCTGTGTTTTGTGTAATATTATTCCTGCTACACCTTCATAAAAGACATGCACAATGGAACATACTTGGATGTAAATGTTTTTCTTCTTTAATAGCTTTCCCTTTTGAAGTAAAAAATAAATAAACCTTTCACTTAATGTTTGGTTGCTGTTTTTGAAAACAATTTTATAAAACACAGCTTTGAAAACTATTATTATTCTTATTTGAATTTAGTATTTTTTGTATTTTCTATGTTTTTTAGAACAAACATGAAAACTAGGAACCAAAGGTTGTTTCTTGTTTTTCTTATTCTTCTTATTTTTTGAGAATAAAAAATATGAACCAAATATACCCTGAATCTATCTTATTATTTTTACTTACTATTTCAAACAATTTTATTTATCTTAAGTAATTTTATTTATATTTGGGAAAAATATAATCTGCATTTTATATGAAAAAATTAGTTGGAAAAAATATGTATTTTATATGCTATTTTCTTCTAATCTGCATACAACTAATCCTGATCAGATTTAAGAAAAAATAAATTCCCCTAAAAGGAAGATTGAAGTGGATGGATCCTAGGTATTTCAGTGATAGATTCGAGAATATTGTTGGAACAGTATAGCTCTCTACCTATAGGCTACGGAGAATCAATTTAAAATTAGCCAATATACGTCCAGCTAAGAATAATCTACACAGAAGCAACTAATTAGCCTACTTAAAATTTGGAACATCTTAAAAAATAATATTAATAAAAAACCGTAGCGGCCTTTTAGTGATTTTTTTATCATTCTTGACCCTAAAATCACGACTCTATATCTCTTTTCACCTTTTTCAATAAAGTGGTTTTTTCATAAAAATCTAGATTTTTAATTTGTTTATCTGTGTTTTTGTCGTTATCTTATGTGACATATTTATATCGTTATCATGTTCAGGGTGTTGTTTATGTCGTCTTAGTATGAAGTTTTGGTTTTCGTCATCTTGATTCAAACAATAAATTATATTCGATCAGACAAAGAGATCTAATCAAACTATGATCGTCAATATACTACATGACTAAAGTCATAGGTATTATAATCATCATAAAATTATGAAATCTGTAGGTTTTCACTCGATTTATTATGCTATTTACTTGCATCATCTTTGAGAGTTTTTATTGAATTTGATTACGTGATAATTCTCTTTTCAAAAAAAAAAACATTAATCTCACGGGATTAGTCTATATGCGCACAAGCTGGCCCAAAAAAGAGAATAACTAAATAAAAAATTAGCCGACTAAGTATAATTAATTCATAATTAGAAAAAATGATGGGTCTTTTATTGCTAATTATCCTTTTCTCGAGTCCTTATATGAAAACGACGTGGTTTTTATTAATCAAACCTCTTATTTTACTGGAAGCTATAAAATAACAGAACGCGGAAAAACGACGTCGTTTGTGATGCCCTCAAATGTAAAACGGCTTCCACTTCCCGCTTTTTTTTCTTCACTAACATATGTTAGTAAAAATGGTGATGTTGTAAATCTCCATATATACCATTTTTTTTCCTAATAATTGACAAAGTATTTTGCATGTTTTCAATTATATATCAGAATACTTCATAAAAAATGAAAACACTTGAACTAGTCTAAAATTGTTTCCTAAAGCAATTTGTTTTCCAATCATGTTTTAAAAAAATTGTTGTGGAAAAAATAAAACTTATTTTAATTTGTATCATAAAAAATCAAAATTATTATTTTTACTTATTAAAAATAAAATATAACTTGTACATCATGAGATAAAACTTTCAATATTTAAATAAATGGGACATAGGGGTGAGAATATGCTGCCGTTTGGTTGTAGGGATCTTCAAAGCGAAGCACGAGGCCGCTTTGGGCCGGCCGGCCGATGGGGGCTAGGCGACTGAGCCGGTCAGGGCGGGCGGGCCGTGGTTCCGGCAGGCAGGTAATGGGCGGGGCTCGAATCGTTGAAGCACAGGCCGCGAGCGCCTGGGGCTGTAGGAAAGGCGTGGCACCTTGAAGCCCGTTGAGTAGAACTTGGGGCGTGGGAGGCAGGTCTAAGAAAGCAGTCACATGGCGTAGAAAGCGTCTATCAGTGACAAAATGGCCTGGCTGAACCCTTATGTAAGTTTTTATTTAAATTGTATTCGAAAGTTAAATAAAGTGAACTAAAAATAATTTAAATAAAAAATATCATTTAAATTTTATTGTCGAATATAATTACGTTTCAATGTGAAGAAGTTCTGTCATTCTGAAAATAAGTACGTCATTGGGTTAGCGCTCTTTATTTGTGTCGTTGTTGTCTTTTAATGTAAGAAAATAAAATCTGATATACGTTTAAATAAAATATTTTAATGTTATTTTACGGTGATGGGAGTATCTTGGATCCATTAATGTCTTTATATTTTTAAGTTCTACGTATGGCCAGCTAGTTAGAACTACCGAGCGTGATCGTGCGATAATGACCCGATGTGAAGTTGGATAATATCATAATACAGTAGCTAAAAAAATATTTGTTGAAGTATCGAAAATTCAAAAAGATCGGAGTAGAAGGTCATGATATATAGTAATCGTTTAATACGTGGCATCTACGTGATATTATTTATTGAATAGTGCGTTTCGTATGGTGTCTTTAACATATTTTGTATGTGCACTTAAAAACATAAATAGAATTTAAATCTAGTTGGTATCTCCCACAAACTTATATTTTTTTCTTGTCATGTTACAATTTTACTTGTGATCAAAAATAATTCATGTTTCTTGGGAACGATTAATATTATATCTCCGATATCTACAATTTTCACAATGTGCTATCAACCTTTGTTTTGTCATCTTTTACAATCAAATTTAAATATATGTATGACAGCGTACGTGAAATAATTTTGCGTGATCATGCTATTTCTTAGAAATCTTTTTAATCTTTTGTATTCTTTCTGTCGTTGTTGAGCGTTATCCCAATGTTATTAATATAAAGTAGATGGGTTGGTAGTGAACTAAAGAAAATTAAATTCATTACGGCCAGTTATTTGTCAACAGGCTTATAGCAAACCACTAAGGAAATGTGATGGCTGTCGGCAAGCCACTTCCGACCCGTTAGAATCTACGTTTGAGTCCATTAATAATAATATATTATATTATAATTAAATTGTTTTGTCTTATTTTGGTACTTTTATTACATATTTGACTTAAATGATAAACCAAATTTATATTTTTCTAATTATGGTATTTCCATTGTATTTAAACATAATTCCTAAAAAAAAGAAAATATAACTTTTAGAAAAATAACTAAAAATATTTTAAAATAGGAGAGGAACCATTTGTTGGGGGATGGGGGTTTGGTTTCACTTTGCTTTCCCTTTAAGCTTGTTAAGGTACATCAAAAAAATTAAAAATAAATAAATAAAAACGCTTTTCAAAAAAAATATAATTTCAAAATTTCAAACAAAATTACTTTTAATTAAAATGTCTTCAAATACATTTTTGAAAATAAAAAATATAAAAAATAAAATAAAAAACCATCAGATAAGATGATTTCTTGAGCCTTAGAAGGCAAGAGTGGATTCACAGTCATTTCATACTTGGATTGGCGGGCCCGCTTTGTACGGTAAGATGTTACTTCCACTCCTGTTTTGCTCACTCCAATTCATTCCATTCAAAATTTAAAAAAATAAAAAATAATTCAAATAGACCTATTTTGTTTCTGTTTTTTGAAATAGTTTTTAAAAACATTGAGAATACTTGAAAACTCTTCTTTGTTCTCTAAATTTATTAGTTTTTATATTTTATATTTTAAAAAAGTAAACTAAAAACCAAAAATATATTCCTTATATTTTTTGTTTTTAAAAATAAAAAATAATTTTCAAAAACTGCTAATGGTCCAAATCATGGGGTCAATTTCCAGAAATTAAGTGTGTTATTTAATTTTCATTAAAAAAAAAGTATGTTATTTAAAATTTTATTTTGGAAAGTCCATATATTTGGCGTTTTGAGATGTTAATAGAATAAAATCGTTTAAATATTTGCATTTTTAATATTTAAAGATTTCTTATCGTTTTTAAAATATTGAATCTGGAGCGTACAAAACAAAAACAGGAGTGGAAATAGTTTATTTCTCCATTACAACCATTGTCTCTCTCAGAAGGTTCCAGACTTCTGGTTCCTTCTTAACTCCTACGCTCCTGGTTCTTGTCCAGGGATCTCAGATCTTCCCTCTCTATCGGCTCCAAATCGAAAGGTATCAAACCCTAACCCTAGATCTTTATGCTTCTCGTGTTGTTCTACATTTTGAGAAAGCTCATACACTCGCATTACGACGCCTCACCTTTCATCTTGATATGCTGTTGAATTTGATCTTTAACCTTCTTAACTGTAACTGATTTGATGTTTTCTCAACTTATTTTCACCGGATCTGAAGCTTAATTTCTTCTGTTTTCCTTTTTTTGGCGATCGTCTTGTTTGTTAGAGGGAATGGTGTATCGAGAAATGATTGGCGTGTGATACGTGTTTTTGTAGATCTATTTTTGCTATTAGCGGGAATTTACGTGATCCGACTGTTTTCTTGCTTGATTTCGCCATTTTGCTTTTGTTTTTGTTAATTTTTCATGGTTATGATTATTTAGGGAGGGGAATTGAGTGACTGAACTTATAGAAAACATGATTCAGAATGGGAACGAATCCATAATGAACTGAAAAAATCGTTTCTCCATTTGGGTGAAGTTACTTGCAATGTGACACATCAAGGTTTGCTTTATTGTGTTTGTTAGATGCTCACCTGATGGATATGTAATTGCAGTGGGTGATATTTCAACTGAAATGTGGTGGCTCTTCATTTGTGATAGTGATTTTTGTGATTTATTTTATGATCTTTAACTGGATTTTAGAAGTGGTATCCTTTTAAGACCAAGGGGTTGCACTCAGAGGTGAAGAAAAAATTTGGGAAACTAACAGTTCATCCTTCTTTTAAGGAGAAAAATATCAAAAATCTTTTTTAATTTCTGTTTTCATAAGCTCATTGGGTGCTATGTCAATCTTTAGTTGTGGACAGTCATAACATCGGAGCATTGTGAGGGTGACAGTAGAGCTGGCAATATGGGTTGACTCCGATGTGCCAATCCTCTTTAGTCCGAATTTTTGGAGGATTAGGTTGTAAATTTAAGGCCGATAAAAGTAGGCGATTTGGTCCGACCGTTTGGGCCGTGGCCCGTATAGTTTAACAAAGTTAGCTATTAGTTAGAAAATTTCCATTTGTTTTTAAGTAACTAAGCTTATTAATTGAGATTTTCGAGTTAAATATAAAGTGATATTTTAAGAAATTATCTCTTTTTTGTAGAATAGGGTTTTAAAAATTATTATTATTATATGTGTATGATTAATATATTATACTTTGTTGTTAACTATTTTATTTTGATTTTTAAATGTATCTTTTTAATATAATTTATATGTATTTAATATTTAAAAAATCTTGTATGAAAATTTACGGAATGCATTTGAATTAAATAAATTACGGTTTTAATATTGAATATATTTTTATTTATCTCATTAATCCTATTTTAAATATTTACAATTTCATTTTTTATTTATTCTTTAAATTTTATTCAATCATATATGTTTTTTTTTTTTTTTTATAAAAATAAAGTTATCTTGGATTTATAAATTAAATTAAATTTAATAAGCTAAATTATCGATATCTTTAAATAATTTTATTACTTAAAATAGTGTTAATAACAAAATAATGTTATTTTAAAAATAATTAACAAAATTATATGCTAATTTCTTTCCTAATATGATTATATCTTTTTAGCAAGATGGATTTTAAGCAAATATGATATTTCATTATTATGCGGTTAAGGTGCATTTTTTGGAAAAATGTTTTTATTCCAAACATAAATGAACTTAATTAACAAAAATTATACATTAATTTATTTCATAATATGATTATATCTTTTAGTAAGATGAATTTTCAAACAAATAAGTTATTTCATTATTATACAGTTGAAATTCATTTTTGGAAAAAAAAAAAAATTATTTCAAACATAAATGAAATTTCTGAGATTTCATTTGGTACTTCGGAATTGTTTTTCTCAGATATGTTATTAAATCATACTTTATTGTTTTGATACTATTTAACTGGGCTAGTTTGGTACTTTGTTATAACAATGATCTATATTATTTATTTATTTAAATTTGTTTACTATTATTATATTGTTTAGACTAAATCATTTTATATATTAATTATTATTATATATAATTTATTTTTATTTGAAGAATGATGAATTTGTAAAATTAATTTTTTTAGCATTTTTTAAGGTTTTGATATCTTTTAGCCCGGTCTTTGGCCCGGGCAAGAACTCAGACATGGATTGGGTTGGATTAGTGTACCAGCCCGATCGTAAATCAAGCCACCAATTTAAATTTCGTTTTGATCCGCATCAATGGGGCTAACCCGAAATGGGTTGGACTGGCTTGTTTACCAGCTCTCGGTGATAGTAACAGATCAGTTTTAGATGCACATAGAGAGCCTGTCATGTTTATATAGCGTAGTCTGATTGAAATTTTTTGCTAATATTTGTTTCCATTTATCGTAATCCATTCGATTTGTAAATATTATTTAGTTCTACAGCTCCTTTTGCTATGTGATTGATGTGGTAATCAGTCTTACATCCATTCACCTTTCCTTCTGATTTTGATTTGTTCTATTGCAAACTGAAGCTTGATATACCCAACTCCCCAGTGAACCTTATAGCTTCTAACCTTTTCTGTTCTTGATTTATAACAATCCCACTGTTTGCTTTCTATTATCTGCCTTGAATGGTAAGAACTCGGATTTGTACCTAAGGAGTTGGGAGAGAATGGGTCGTGGAGTTAGCGCTGGCGGAGGGCAAAGTTCATTGGGTTACCTGTTTGGCAGTGGCGAGGCTCCAAAACCCGCCTCAAACCCAGCTCCTCCAAGTGAAGCTCCTGCTGTAAATAATACACCATCCCCCAAGCCTGCCACTGCTGCTGCTGCTGCTGCTCAACCTGCAGATGCTACTAAACAGATTCCTGCAGGCATCCAGGGTAACCTGGCTAACAACTACTACCGAGCAGAGGGTCAGAATTGTGGAAATTTCATCACGGTATGATTCTGATCATGATAGCTTTGGTATTTCCCTAAGTGCAAGTTTCATAGCATAGAGTTGCTTGTTTATATGGTGCCTCCATTTTATGCCATTTGGTTTGATTCATGTCATTCTCGCAATATTTTTGAGGCAGCATCAGTGTGCGAGAATTGGGGCCGAAGGATGATTACTACATAATCAATTAGGCGTTTTTTGGAACCCGGAAAATAATAGGGAAAGAATAAAGAACAGTAAGGAAAATGATTTTCTCATGTTTGGTTTTACTTTCATAATGGAAAATATAAAAGAAAATCAAATATAATCAAAATTCCTCAAAATTGTACATATTTTGAAATTTCATAATCCTTATATAATAGAGAAACAAATAAAATGAATTTGAATAAACATATATAATTAATCTATTAAGTTTAAACCTTTTTTTTTTCCTTCCACCTTTCCTCTCTATTTTCTTTGCTTAGTACTTTTCGGGTTTCAAAAGAAGCCTTAGTGTCAAAAGGATTCGGTCATATTAACCTGTGCCCCTTGGTTAGGGGATCAGAATCGCTACGCTAAATACTTTAATTAAGCAAGGAGTGATTTTTGTTATTAAAAATCCTTGAGATGTCGTGCTAGTTTAGAACTAGAATTCGAAAAAGTTCTGCATCTTTCTTTCTTGCTTCTTTTTTCCTTTGATATCTAGTGCTTATCAAAATAGAGGCCCTTGTTTTGCATACTATTTTGAAGCTTCTGATGAAAAAAAAAATCCGTTTTATTTTCTTCCTGTAAGAACGCTATGCATTGTATAATAGTATGCATTAAAGATCTAAACAAGATAAAAGATTACTTTGGATGAAGTGGAAATCAAATCCGAGCTATTCAAAGCACCTAAATATATGATACTTTTGAATTAATTTTCTGTTTCCATATGGCTACCGTGATTCAAATAGAGATGGGTATGCTATAAGTTGCACAACCATGAATATGAATGAGAAAAAAATACCTGCAAAAATTTGATAAGGAAGATTGTCCTACTTGTGATTATATACCTATATCTATATTTAACATCCCGCGCTTTCGCTATAATTAACATCAAACAATTCGTTTTTTAGGCGATTTTGTAAGAAAGCAGATATCATCTTTGTTTTGTGCAAGACTGGAGGCGTTTAGGTGGTTGAAAGAAAAATTATTCACTCAAGATTATATTTAAGTTTGCCTTTCCAGGAAAATATATATATTCAAAATTATATCTAAGATTTCAATTATAAAAATTATAAGACATGAAATAGGCTGTTGAGCATATTTTGTTATTTTCATTTTTTTTTATCATTTAAATGCTTGAATTTGTTTGAGCATCTCTGTTGCATTCTTGTCAAACTTCCTTCCTGGTTGCAGGATCGTCCCTCGACTAAGGTTCATGCTGCTCCCGGTGGCGGATCATCCTTGGATTACCTCTTTGGTGGTGGTGGTAAATGAGTTTATGCTTCATTTCTGTAATTGAAATACTGCTATCGATCGATTTTCTATGAGAACTGTTTGGATCTTCCATAGACACTTTAGTTGTGCTTGATCATGTAATATTTTCCGTATATAGGTTGGGGGGGTGACTTTCGTTTTGAAATTGTTCAACTGAGATTGTTGGATTATTAATCTGTAAGACTCTCTCTTTGTTGCAAGATCCGTGACAACAATGAACCTTCTTATTCTTTTGGATGTGTTGTGCTTTTTCAAACTTTTGCCTTTTGGTTATAATTGTTTTTTGTTTGTTTGGGTGATTTTGTTCAATACCGTTGGTAGTTTGTCTTCAGTGGAAAAAGGTTTACTTGCTGGAAGATTTTCTGGGGTGGTTTAGAAATGGAGTGTAGGGGTGTAATCGGGTCGAGTCAATATAGAGTCAAGCTTGAGCTCGACTCGATTGAGTTTTATTTCAGACGTTCGAAACTCGACTCGAAAAATAGTCGAGCTACTTGAACTTGACTTGATAAAACTCGAATCAAGTAAAACAATTACTAAGTAATTATACTTGACTCGACTCGAATTCAACTTGATTAATAAAATAGTGAAGCTTGGTTAAGCTCGCGAGCAGCTCGAGTCGAGTATTGTGATACTCGAACTCGATTCGATAAGCTACTCGAGCTCGACTCGATGAATTTCAAGTTGAATTTGAGTATTCTATGAGTCAAGCTATCAAGCTCAAGCAGCTCACAAGTAGTTTGACTTGAGTGTAGTGAGTCTAGGATTAGAGATGATTCGATTTGATTAATAAAATAGTAAAGCTTGGTTAAGCTTGCGAACAGCTCGAATCAAGTATTGTGATACTCGAACTCGAATCAAGAAGCTACTCGAGCTCGATTCGATTAACTTCAAGTTGAATTTGAATATTCTAAGAGTCAAGCTATCAATCTCGAGTAGCTCATAAGTAACTTGACTCGACTGTAGTGAGTCTGGGATTAGAGAGGTTGGCGAGTAGTTTGAGGCTATTGCTTTAAGTGTTGAAGTTTGTAATGGCATTGAAGTTCAACCTTTTTGTAATAATTTTTATTTAAATGTATTTAATAGTGTTCTTATTCATGGTGTTTTATGTAAAAAAAAAATGTTGCAAGTAATTTTTTAATTTAATTTTAAACTTTTTCCTTAAATTTTTTCATTCAAAAGACTTAATTGAATTATAATTAAAAAAATTCTCAGTCTCTCGTAGAATCATTTTTTAATGGGCTGTTATTATCAGACAGCACGGATTACTATTCTTTTGTTTACATCCAAACACTTAAAAAAGATAATTTAGAAGTAAGGTGGTTAATTGGAAGGATTTGTTTATAGTACTCCATATTAGTAAAACTTTTAGAAAGTCATTATAAAAATAATAATATAGGGAATCATTTGAATATTTATACATATATTTGAACAATTTTTATTAAAAAAATAAAGATTATAATATTTATAAACCCAATAAAAGCCATAAACTGAAAGGAAATTACATAAGCTTACTTATAGCCTTGATTAATTTAGCTTTCTTTATACTTTAATTAATGAGTTAGTTGGTGAGAGGTTCAATCTTTAAAGGTAGGATATGGGAGGGATTCGAGTCTTAGTAAAGACAATTTACTACATTATAAAAGTGATTAGCTTTCAATATATATATTGTTTATGTGACTCCTTTGATTTTCGGTACAAAATTATAAAAGTGGTGACCAAAATAACGGGTGCTTAGTTAAGCTTATTGGAGAAACTAATAGTTGATTCACCCTCGATTCAACTTTTATAAGTTGTTTGGTCAAAACTCTTAAATAGCTCATGATGGAAAAAAAAGTTATATATCGTAACTTATTCTGATCCGTTTTTATTAAAATATTAAAATTCTTTTTTTTTTTTTATCATTTTATATATACAAGTATTGTTTTTAAATCTCTACGTCATATATATATATATATATATATATATATATGCAAATCAACTTTCAATCGGCTACTACTTTACCAAATACTAACTTATAATCAACTATCATCACCAATTACAAACTTAAACCAGACCTTGTTTTACAAAGAAAAAAAAAGGACATTTGACAAAATTTATAAAATATTTTTAAAAGCTTTAAAATTATTTATCACTTTGTAAGATGTACTTAATTCTTTAAAAAACATTTTTACGAATTATTTTTTTGAGTAAAATACTACAAAACATACTCTTGTTAAAAATTATTAAGTTAAGAGATTGGCACCTAAAAACTTTTATGATCAATTAATTGGATCCATTTAGCCTCATCACTTTGACACTTTATCCATTTATTTATTTATTTTTTATTTTTTGTCAAACCATACCATTAAGTGTTTTGAGCAAACCTATACATATATGAAAAACGTTTTTAAGACATATCTCATCCAAACTGTTTACATACGAGTCGAAAATCCATAAGAACTTTTACCATATAACATAACTATATTTCAAATATTCGAACGTTATACATTTATGAATATTCAAGTGCAGGGATAAAAAAATTGGTTTTGTCGATCGAAAAATCACCGAAAAATCAGTTATCGGCCGACAACGAAGAGATATTGGCAACCGATAATTCCCGATATTTCGATCGGTGGAAAATCGCTGAAATATCGGAAATTCCCTATATTTCGGCGAAACCCGAAATTTCAAGACTTTATCTCACACGCGCATACGCGTAATTCTCCAAAATATCAATAAAATATCTAGATATATCGGGTAAAATATCGCGAACATCGGTAAAACATCCAGAAAATATCTAAGAGTTTTCAATTTCAACCAAATCCAAACGTTATAATTAACCAGCTTAATAACCAAACGACTATTTCGACTCCAAAAAATTATATAAATACCCTTAAAATCATACAATTTTCTTATTAAATCATTCATACACATTCAGTTTCATTTAACTCTCAAATTATTTTTCTTTATGATTTATCTTCAATATTTTGAAGATCTTGAAAGTTAATATTGCTTTTATTAAGATGGTATCTCTTCATCAAATAACGAATGGTTATGTCTCATTTTGATTTTAAATGACTATTTAATGTATTAACAAATTATAATGGCGCTTTCACAAGCTGTATATTTGCTTATTTAGCGTATTTTTTATAGCTTCAACAAAGTATTTCCTTGAATTTCAAAGTTTTTTTTTTAATTTAGACTTTAATAATATTTTTATCAAAATATCCACCGATATTTTTTATATATAAAGTTCAAAGAGCCGGATGTATCCACTACCGATATTTCATATTCGACAGCGAACAAAATATTGGTAATTAATGATATCAAAGATTCTGATTTTAAGGATATATCTGAACATCGATAACACGCGATATTTCAATAAAAATATCAATAAAACAAAATTAATAAAAATATTCTCTAAATTCACAAATACTTTATTTAACTATAAAAAAGACATGAATGGGCAAATATACACTTATCAAAAACAATATTCATTATAATTTATTGGAGAAATTACACATAATAATAATTTAAAACCAAACGGCATCACACGCGCTCCATTACATTATTCACGGCTGATCCCATCTCACGAAGATAATATTCATAATAGGATCTTCAAAATATTGAGATAAATTACAAAGAAAAAATAATTTGAGAGTTAAATGGAATTTGGATGTGTATGGATGATATTTATCGATATTTACCGATTTTTTACCGATATTTACCGATATTTTACCAATATTTTTTCGTAAATTCCAAAGACAGCATCGCGCTCCACAAATACGATTTTTCTGCAAAAATCGTATTTTGATGCCGCAAAATCGGCAATTTTACCGATTTTTCTCCGATTTTTCCTATGATGGATTTTTCCTCTGTTTTTTCTTCTCAGTGCTGGTCAAAAACCGATTTTTCGGCGATATATCGACCGAAAAAACTGATTTTTTTGTCCTTGACTATATCATAGGATTACATTCTTCACATATTTGTTGTCACGGGGCTCGAACATTGAACCCCTCCATTTCTTATGTCTTTCTCGATTTTTTAATCACTTGAGTTAGGTCTTATTAATAAATGTATGATATCACTTGAATCATATAGTACAAAACGAATATATGTAAAAAAAAAAAAAAGTGTGATCATACGTATCTCTATATTGGTTCCACAACTCGTTTATTATTTTGCATTTCATTTTATATTAACAATGATTTAAATATTAACAATTATTTAATCGTATTTAAAATTATTTTGTAATATATATATATATATATATATAGTGTCGTTCAGAGACGCTGCATGCTTTCTCTTCATGCTAATTCTAGAATTCAAAACGACGTCGGTTTATACTGCTACCAGAAAACAGAAAAAACAAAAAAGTCGCTTTCGGAAGCAAAAAAAGCGAAAAGCAAAAACAGAAACACTCCGAACCCCTCCTTCCGGCGATCGTTTCTCCCCCTACGAAATACCTCGTCAAATGGTCCTCTAGGGTTTCTTTTCCATCCATTAACCAGGTTTTTTTTTTTCTCCCTATCTCTATACCCTCTAATTGTGAATTCGAATTTTTTGTTTTCAATTTCATTTTATGTTTGCTACAATTTGATTGCTGGGAAAAACCCTAATCTTGAATGTGTTCTCTTCATCTTAACTTAGCGTTATTGTTTCCACCATCTGTTTCAGACATTGCTTTTGCTTTAAAATGCTGTTGTCTCTGAAACTGCCTTTGTTTTGTTTGAAAATTTGTCTTGTGCATATCTCTGCATAGAGTGATTTGTTGCGAACGCTTCGATTATTTTAACTTATCAATGTAAGTTATGAAGAACTTTTAGGGTTCGTTTGGATAGAATTTGAGTTGAGAAATGAATAGTTATGAATTTTTCAAATTGAGGATGTTTATTTACACCCAATTCTGGACCTGTTTTTGTTGGTGTTTATTAATTGGATGAATTGTATATATATGTATGCATTTTTTAAAATAATGGATTAAAGAGAGATGCCGAAAAATCCCGAAAGTATACATGGAGCGGAACTAGATTTTGAGTTGACATTGTTAACAATCTAGAAGTAAGGCTAGCTATCTAGACATCATGTTTGGGAGTGGAATTCATTTGCATTGGGTTTTCTGTGGATTGAATTCGATTTCCTTTTCACTTAGATATGTTTGATTTATGGGAAAATTCGAGAAAAAAATGTGAGGGAAAGAAGATAGAGGAAAATTGCGAGGAAAGAAAATAAGAAAATGGTTTTAAAGTGAATAAGTTATTTTTCTATGTTACTTCAAATTTGTTTCAATCATAGTTTTAAAAAAAGGCGTAACTTGGATCGAGGCCCAATAGTCTCTTGGGGCTTAGGCGCAAGGTGCAGCATAAGGAACGTGCCTTAGTGAAGTGAAAGGCGACATTTGATGCACATTAATTTTATAAACTACGATTCCAAATCTATTTGAATTAATAAAAAATTTAACATTTCTAACATTTAAACGAAACAGTAAATAAATTATTTAGAAAGGAAACTAAAGTCCACAAGGTGCGCCTCTTCAATAAGGCGCATGTTTTGGAAAGTTAGGTGTTGTATTAGGAAGTGGTTGTGCCTTGAGCCTAGACACGTCTTTTAAAACTATGGTTTGACTTATTTAATATCTATGTGATACACTTTTTTTTTTTTTTTTTTGATAGGTAAAAATGATGAGGATATATATATTAAAAGGAGACACTAAAACAACACTCAATCATATAGTTTAAGTATGCAGCAGGCACTTAAAGGCTCACCCAAGAGGGAAAGGGAGAAACAAAAAAATCACCTATTCTCGTGTAGAGCCTAACGAATCAATAAAGTTAGCAAGAAAAAAAAAGTTAATGTCTACAAACATCCTAAGCCAAGACTACAAATTAAAGAAAAAAAATCATCCTTTGAAACAAAAACTCTGTATTAAGTTGCTTTTCTTCTGCACCATCCAAAAGATACATAAAGAGGCCACCTTTCAATATTTTTCTACAATCTTTACCCATGAAGAACTCATACCACCCAAGAAGTGTTTCCTTAACTGAGCAAGCGAGAACCCAAGTCACCCTAAAGAGAGAACAACTGTTAAATAATCTGCATCTTTGCAAAGAAAATATCAGTTTTCCAAAGAAACCCGTTAGGCCTGATCTCAAGCTAAGGTTGTCCCCTAATTTGCCTCATGTGTGAAGAAAAGTCATTTGAGGTGGCACCCAAGATTTCTAAATGATGCTTCTTGGGAACATAAGAGGATCATCAGGCTCAAATACTGAATTGAGCGATTTAATTGATAAGACTCCTCTTCTCGAGGTTGTTCATATCATCCTATCTTCCATATCCTTATTCATCCCGGATTTTCTACAAAATTGCTCCATATTTTCCATGTCTCAATCGTTAAAGGGCTTAGAGAATCAAGGAGTCCATTTACCCCTTTTCCCTACCCCTTTTGGAGCTTTGAACATTTGTCGCTCAAGCTTCCTTTGACAAGGATAGGGCAAATAAGGATGGGGAGGAAGCCCAACATGCTTCATCACTACACCACTTGTCCCTTCAGGATTTCAGGATTTGGCCATTTCCTATTACAACAGGCAATCTATTGCTAGGTGGGATTTTTGCACAAGAGCCCGCCACCTTAAAGAAATACCTCTCATTTTTTTTCAACCTCAATCTAACCTGCCTTGGAATGCAAAAAAGAGACATGAAACTAGATGGGCATACTAGAGAGGGTCCTTCAGGAATTAATGCGAGCCTCCTATCTTCAAGATGTACTATATTTTCCACATGACTATCCTTTTGCCATATTTCTCTTTGAGTGAAGCAATGGCCCAACCTTTAATATAGGAAGTTTATTTTCATTATATTGAAATATATTCAATATGATTAGAGTACTTCTTACTGAGGTTCAAGAGCTTCTTATTGATTACTGGACTAAGTAGTTTTAGGAAAGCCCTTATTTACTAGATAATGTTTTAAATAACATAAAAGTTAATAAATGAACACAAACTTTCAAAATAGGTGTCTAGTTTTATATACCAATATATTGGTAGTAAGGATTGAATGCAGAGTTCAAAGTATCGACTAAGTTGTATCTGCCTTGACACCTACCGTGATGAGTTCGTATTTGATACAACATAACAAACTCGGTATGAAATCGGTTTTGAGTTACCTTGATTGTCGGTTAGATTACAAAGAATGTTTGAAACATTCATGTTTTATTTTAATCAGAACAAACTATCACAATTAAAAGAAAAAAAACAGACCACTAATGCAAACACCTGTGATTCTCAAATTGGAAGTTTGAGACTTTCAACCCATGAATGAAAGGATTAAAGAGGACAACTTAATTTTTTTGCAATGAGCTTTGGAGTTACTGGTGACTCGTCAAGTGGACTGAATCATTCACCGGCGGTGTCGGCAAGGAAAACCCCTCACAATCTTATGGCTTTCCCTTCTGGCTCTCCCTTTGATGGTGGGTTAGTGGTATCAATTGTTAACCCTCACAATCTTATGGCTCTCCCTCTTGTGGTGGGTTTACAATCGCTGGTGGTGTCGATTTCCATAGAGTCTTGCTACAGTGTATTGGGAGCTTAAGTTGGTAAAAGGGAAAAAATGACTTTATTTACATGGATGGTATGACTTATGAGATACAATAATAGTAAATTAGTAATATATTATGGTGTAAAATACATTTATTAGGAAAGTTTGAATTGAGTCCAATTTGAATAAGTAAAATGTATTGCTGTTTTTGTTTTTTGCTTGGTGAGGGGGTAAGTTCTTTCTATGCGTATTCTCTCTTGGGTGCTTTCTTAGCGCCTCATTCTATATACTTATCTTTACTTATCAAAAAAAAAAAAAAGTAAAATGTATTTATGTGGATATATTTAAATATATTTATATGGAAAAGTGAGAATTACATCTTCACTTTTTAATATTATCATAAATAAATTTAAATAGATGTTTTTATAATTATTTTACATAATTTTAAATGTGAGAAAATTTTCTATTAAATTTTCAAGCTTATTAGATTATAATTATTTTTTATAAAATATAGAGTTTATTTTTTAATTTTTTAATTTTTAATTATCGTAGTTTACTTATTTCCCATACCATAAATCGATGACAAGATTTAGTGATTGTTTTAATGGTTATGTGCATAAGCATCTAGGAAACTAGAAATCAACAACTAGTAAGATTTAGTGCATGTTTTAATGGTTGTGTGTGTGTGCACGAACACCTACACACATAACTAGCTACATAGCTATCCTAGAGTTTCCTATATAAATTACTTGCCATTCACTAATACATTTTAAAGTGGAACTTGGGTAGTTATAGTGGAGGGAAACATAAAGACTCATCAATGCCGATTGAAAATCATTTCTTTATTTTTATCATATTTTGAAGAATTAATGATGTTGATTAAGGTTCTAAAGGGATTTAAAATCATTTATCAATATAGAAAAATTAGAACAGTGAAACAAGAAAATTAAATCTGAGTCTGATTCCCAAAACAAGATGCAAAATTTTTGGTGATTCCCCGTTGCATATGATTCATACATAAAGGTGAAGCTTGTAGTGCAGTGTGTTTACTATACAGTTTGAGTTTCCTTGCCTGTACTGATGTAATCTCGACTAGGATTCTTCATATTATGAAATGAGGCTAACTTGCATCCACCAATCACATAGAATCCACAAATCTTTAAGGCTATGTTTCTGGGGGAGAAAAAAATTAAATGTTTATAAGAATTTATAGATTTTTGTAAGAGGGTGAGTATATCTTTTTGTATTTCTTGGGTCATCTTTTCGGCGCCTCTTTTAAGTATACCATTTACCTTTACTTAGAAAAAAAATTAACTGTTTAAAATGAAAATCTTTCAAAACCATTTATTGCATTTTTTTTGCTTTGGGAAAATTATTTTGAAACCTTTGAAGACTATTGGAAAAAGAAAATTAAGGAAAAATTGCTTTCCTGTGCAGAGCAAGGGTTCTCATTGTTCTTGTTTTGTTTGGCTGCCCATATTTAGATATTGTTGCAGCGATTAATGTGTTGATCATCTTTTTTGAATCCTTGAAAATGAATGTGGACTTTTTTTTTGTGATTTTCTATTTACTTTAAAACTGATAGGATTTGAATATGGTTATGAATTTCGCACTGAATCAGATTTTCTCCCTTGGTCAGTTTTTGAAGAGTACGATGTAGTAGTAACTTTAGGACTGTCAGTCATGAATGGTCTTCATAACGTTGAGTTATTGTGTAACATGAATAGGCTTCTAGTTTAGATATATAGCCCTTGAGTGATGCTTTTTCCCCAAAAAGCTTAACATGATCTTTAGGGCTTGTTTGGTTCCTGTTTTTGAAAACTGTTTTCTGTTTTAGAAAACAAGAAGAAGAAGGAACGTCAAAGGCTGTGTTTGGTTCCACAGTGTTTTTTGTTATGGCTACATATAACACAAAAACACTAAATTTAGAGAATAAGAACAGTTTCCAAAAAACATAAAAATGGTTTTCTGTGTTTTCAGAAACTGTTCTTAAGAACAACTTTCAAAAACAGGAACCAAACAGGCCCTTAGGATTTTTTTTTCCTGTTTCTGTGGATTTTTAACTTTCTTCTTCAGTATTTGTAACTGCTCACATGTGAATACGTGCATTCAAATAGATGGCCTTCAAACGGAGTGGAGGAGATAATGTTGAATTCGAGCCTGATCCCGCTACTTGGACAGCCTTGGAGGAGAAAATTTTTGTTCAGTTGATGGTCAAAGAGGTTCATAGAGGAAATAGATCTGCTACAACATTTTCAAGAAGAGGTTGGAAAGGCATAGAGCTGGAGTTTCGAGAGAAAACTAACAAGAGGTACAACAACTCCCAGTTTAGAAATAAGTTTAATCAACTGAGAACCCGATACAACGATTTTAGTAGACTGTTGAGAGAATCTGGATTTAGTTGGGATCCTGTGCTTAACACCATCATCGCAAACGAAGCCTCGTATGGGATTCATACATTAAGGTGAACCCCTGGTCTTTTAAATTCTGGATTCAATGTGTGCATCTCAAAACCACACCTAATAATCTGAGTTTTGTCCCGTAATAGTATTTTTAAAATAAAAAAGATACCAATCTAGTACAGGTTTAAAAAAAATGCTTAAACTAGTGCGTCCTCATCAAAACCGTTGTTTGGGCATTTTTTTTAAACTTGTACCATATTGGTATTTTTTTATTTTAAAAGTACTATTCTGAGACATAACTCTAATAAACTAGCTTTCTAATTCTGAATGTAGGTGAACAAAAGTGCGAAGAGGTTCCGGAAAAAAGGATGTCCTATGTACAACGAGCTTGCGATCATATATGGCGATCCTGCCCAATGCAAAGTTGTGTTTCCATTGTCTCAGTACCCCTCTGGTAATGAAGAAAAATTGGAACCAGAAGATGCATCAACTAATGCTACTCCATCTGCATTCCCAAGTGACAGTAGTGATGAAAAGGACTATACTTCACCAAGCTCACGGCGTCGGAGAGAACGATCTCCTACGCCAACAAGCCATATTCAAGGGAAGAGGGAGTTCAGGGCATTGGAGGTGGGAGAAGCTCTGAAGGAATGGGGCGAGGCTTCAAAGGCGAAGACGCCTACCTTGAGCAGATTTGAGGAATCCTCTCAATGTAGCGCCTTCTCCATTACTAACTGTGTAAGGTGTCTCGAATCGATTGAAGGTGTGGATGGGAGTACCTACATAAAGGCGATCAAGATGTTTAAGGATGTAGACTGGAGGGAGATGTTCATGGCTATGTCTGCTGAGAGAAGACTTGTTTGGTTGGCTAGCTTAGAATGATATTTTAGTGATACCTACTATTGAAAGAAAAAGAAAAGGGGGGCAGAAAAGAAGATAAAATTGTAATCTTGTTTGGAATTAGGGGGTTCTTCCTATTTGGAACTAGTTCAATTGATGCTGTTGGTTTACGGTGTTCGTTTGTTTGAGAAGCATTTTTGTTTAGTTTTGGTGGATGTTTGATATCGTGGCTGGTAGGTGCGTTTCGGGAAGATTAGGGTGTTGGTTACTGTTTTTAAAGCATGAAACATCATTTGTTGTTTAAAAATTGTTCTTAATATTTGAATTTAGTGTTTTTTGTGTTTTTCGTGCTTTTGAGAGCAAAAAAAAAAAAGGGGGAATCAAGGACTTGTTTGGTTATATTTTTTGAAAATTGTTATCTGTTCCCAAAAACAAGAAAAACAAGGAAAACATGTTTGGTTCTTAGTTTTTTTTTTTTTTTTGCTTTGAAAAACACAAAGGATACTAAATTCAATGAATAAGAACAGTTTTCAGAGAACATTGAAATGATGTTCTCTGTGTTTTCAAAAACAATTTAAAAAACAGGAACCAAACAGACCTAACAAAATGTGTTTTTTATGTTTTTTAGACTGAAGGGAGATGTTCATGGCTATGTTTGAGAGAAGACTTGTTTGGTTGGCTAACTTAGAGTGATATTTTAGTGATACATACTAGTGAAAGGAAAAAAAGGGGAAGAAAATGAGAGAAAATTGTAATCTTGTTTGGAAGTAGGGAGTTCTTCCTATTTGGAACTAGTTCAATTGATGCTGTTTGTTTTGGTTTTTGGTGGAACATGTTTGGTTTGCATTTAGTGTGTGCGTTTCTAGAAGATAAAGGGTCTGTTTGGTTCATGTTTTTTAAAACTATTATTGATAATAGTTTTTAAAAACACATAAAATACCATTTTGGTGTTTTATGAAACTGTTATTGTTATCTTAATTTAATGTTTTCTGTGCTTTCCATGTTTTTCATAACAAAAAAAGGGAACCAAGGGCCTGTTTATTTAGTTACATTTTTTGAAAACTGTTATCTACTCCCAAAAACAAGAAAAACAAATAAAACATATTTGGGTTTGTTTAGTTACATTTGGATTATGGTTAAAGCGTTTTGAACTTTTACAACACTTTGATGAAACAACTTTAAGTAGAATAATTGGGTCTTTGGATGAAAAGTAAAAGAGTTTTTAAGGTGCATTTAGTGAAATCATATTTGCAATAGTGGGAATATAAAGGTATGTTTTGTTCTTGTATTTTAAAACTGTTTTTGAGAATAATTTTTGAAAATATAGAGAACACAATTTTGGCGTTCTCTAAAATTTAGTATTGTTATTTGAATTTAGTGTTTTCTATATTTTTTAGAATAAAAAAGGGAACCAAACTTGTTCGTCGTCTTTTTCTTGTTTTACTTGTTTTTCAAAACAAAAAAACAGTTTTAAAACCGTAACCAAATAGGCCTTCAATATCTCTAACTTAGAAAGTGTTTTTTTGAAGAAACATGTGATGTATGATTCATTGGAAGGAGAGAGTCTGATGGGAATTTTTTTTATTATTATTAAAAAAGTGCTTCCAAACATTAAAAAAAAAAACGTTTTTATTTTTATTATTCAATCCCTTTCCAATTGAAGATTTTTAGGTATTTTTAAAATTTTAAAATCCTAGAGTACTAGCCTTCTTGTTGAAGATTTTTAGGTCAAGGTTGAGAGGAAACTCACATTACCCTAACTATTTAAAGGGTTTCATTTATAAGTATTTTTAGGATAATCACTCTAAGAAAAAGTACTTAAATTTTTACCATATTTTCAAAATTTTATAAAACACTTTTTAAGTTAAAAACGTTTTCTCTTGAGGCATGACTCATAGTAAAAAGGGATCGAGTGTATAAAGGTCTTAGACTCGAGTCCTTACAATAACAAATAACTATAACGAGATATCAAAAAAAAAAAAATTTAGAAACATTTTTTTAAAATATTGTCAAAAAGCTTTTAATTTAGTCAATTAGACTATCAGTTTGTTAGTAAGACAAAAAAAAGTTTAGTTATCTTGAATGAATATGAAAAAAATTTAAAATTATGTAATTTTTATTATTATATTTGAATATAGATTTAATATTCCAAAAACTATTTATAATGTAAAATTATTGGCACACTATGTTTAGTTTATGTGATAGAGCAGTTTACGTTTTAAAGATAGGACATAAAGGGAGGGAGGGGGTCGTTTGAATGTAATGAGCTTGAGTTTATTACATTATAATTAAAATGTTTAGCTGTAAAAAAAAATCAAAATTAATATATCCTTGAATGAAATGGTATAAATTCGATTTAAATCAACCTAGTGCCTTTTCAAGTATAATTAATTGATTAAAAATTAATATAATAAAATTAGAAATATTTGGTTAAAAAAATCAAATAATCCAAAATTTGCAAATCTAACTATTACCATATTATTTTTATTGAAAAATATTTCATATATAGACAAAAATACCCTTTGTCTTAAATTCATATTTTAAAGGGTCTTTTAATCAAATCACCCTAAAAATTAATAATATAAGCTATATTATTCTAAAAAATTAAATTATTTGTCAAATTTGTGAAACCTGATATTGATTTAAACGTGATATTATTGAAAGAATAAGATCTGATCTAGGCCCAAATAAAGCCCAAACAGTTCAGAAAATGGGCCGACCCAGAGTAAGCCCATTATCGCCTTACTGATGCTGTGGTGCCAAACTTACGAATTGCGATCTTCACCTACAAATCAGTTCTTCTCCAAACGCCGCGTTTCATCTATCTCGAAGTTCAGGTACTGATCCGATCTCTGTTCTCAATGCAATCAATCGAATTATACGGCATATACGACTGTTTGTACTCCGAGAAAATTCTCTTTGATTGCATACAATCTTTTGTTAGCTCAGAAATTGAAAGAAAATTTTGAATCTTAGCTTTTTCCATCGATGGCTCGACAATTCAACAAATGGCACTTTACCTAAAAGTCGTATGGATGTTTGGCGTAATTGATCTGATATATGTAAATGTATAATTCCTTATTGGTTTTTTTTTGTTATGGATTTTTGGCATCAAAGAATGTTAAGGAGGTCACGTAGGATTGAAAATGTGGTTTCTTTTATTTTTCTGTCTTCTCGGTGAGAAAATAGAGGGCTGGATTTCACTCCGAGTGCTTGGTAACTTGGGAATGCTATTACTGGAAGCTTTGATATCCTCTTTTGCCCCTTAAAAATGGTTGCTTTTGTTTTAATTGGCGAGGAATGTTTAATTTTGAGTTTTTGTACTTTTTTTGTGAACTTTGCTGTATTTATATCTATATCATTATGGATTTTCGATCACATGGAGATCTTGGGGCCTTCATATCGTATAGATAGAGAATTTCACTGGAGGGTGAGAAGTAGATTTTGAAGCAAAAAATTGTCAAATGAATGATGGTGAAATTGAGAAAAGATATAAGAAGAGCAATAATCCAAAGGAGATCTTCTAATTTTGTGGATCTAAAAATTTAAAAAGCTAAAAAAAAAAATTATTTTCTTTTGACTAGGGGTTTATATCAAAAAATTTAGGATTACAAATGTAGTTTGTTCAGTGTTTCTTTTTGTGATCTTCACATTTTGATTCTGGTGCAAATCTGTGTTTTCATGTGTTTTTATTTGAATATTTTGCCAACTGATTCTGATTTGTTCCAGAAATGTTTCAAATTGTGTTATATATGCCTTCATTGCTGAAGTATTTGTTCTTGTCTTTGGATTTGGATGAGGTGGTCGTGCTGAGATTATTTGGATAGAATTGCATTCAGATATCAAATTGTCATGCAGTTCAAATTTCACTGTACCATTTTATTATTTTATATAGATGGCTAAAGTTGTTCTATCTTTGGTCCAGAATTTGACATAGACATAAACATGGATTTAGCACAATGTGTATCTGATTTCATGCATTTATGCATTAGATCTGTTATGAGTTGTAGCTGCATATTCGCTTTTGTGTGTGTATCAGGAGATTCTTATCTTTTTCTGATTTTGATTTTTTTACAGTGTACCTGTTGTGGAAACTCTTGCTTTGATTTGCTGCTGAAGTCTGCTATATCTGCACTCCAAAACTTGTAGCTGCATGGATCTTGGAAGTGGTTGCTAACTGAAATTTAGATTATATGGAGTTTCATATTCATACACAGCAATGAGCTGGGGTAATTTACTTTTGAATGCTTATATTGCATGTGTGATGGGTTTAGATGGATTCTTATTTACTGGAACATTGTATTTCCACATATATCAATAGCATTTCACATTTAGATTAGGTGGAATTGAGGTTTTGTGTTGGATTTTATTCATCCCCCTTTACGATCTGAAGTTGGATATTTTACTTCGATTTTTTTTTATCTTTTTCTGGCTGTACAATGTTCCTTTCTAAGTCTGTAATTGATGTTGACTTTATGTATTTTCAAATGGGTCATTGGTTCTTTTTTTTTCTCCTAGTGACTGGTTCAATAGAAGTGTTACAGTCAAATGATAAAAGATTTAATTAAACATAAATTTAATATTATCTTTACTAGTAATGAATAATAAAAGGTTCTGAAAATTGTAGTTAATGAAGAAATAATTAAAAAATGAATTGAATATAATCATTTCAATCAATCTTTGAATTTTTTCCTGGTTGAGTTATGCAATATTCTATTTTTAGGTCTGCTAGTTGTTGTGGCTTTGTGTGTTCTCAAATGAGTTGTTATTATTTTTCAAGTGAATAATTGGCACAAATGTTATTTTACTCTAATAATAAAATATAAAACTAATAATTCACACAAATTAATAATGGAATAATGAATTTACTATGATGGTCACAAGATCTAGGATCCGAGCAAAAGTAAGTCATATATAGGATATGATATGATCTACACTCTTTAGAGCTTTTATATAAAGAAATAAATAATATAATGGATTTATTTGATTGTTTTATTTTATAGATTTAATATGTTGGATATGAATTGATATGATCGATATGATGGGAGGATTTTAGTTGAAAGGAAAGTGCACACATCTGAAATTGAAGATTCCTCTTCTTTCTTAAACTTAATAGCTAACACGTGTACTCCTAATAGGGCTTGGGCGCTTATGAAAAGTGGAAATGGAAGCAAATTAGTATTGAGTGAATGGATATTATGAGATAGAACAAGAAAAATTGAATTTGATTAATTCAACTTATAATACTTTGGAATTCTCTTTTATTTATCAAAAAAAAAAAAAAAAAACTTATAATACTTTGGAACAATTAGAAAATTACAAAAATGAAACCATTCATTTTGAACAACAAAGAGCGATGACTCAAGTCTTTTCTATAAGATCTGTTTTTGAGTTTCATATAGTTGTGTTGCTGATCTTGAATCTGATATTGGTTTTTATCATTGTTATTTTCTGAATCAGATTTGGATAATTATGATTTGTGATTCTGAGTTTTTACTTTTTATTTTATTTTTTTTGCTTTCAAGGTTTTTGATCTGGGAGTTCTGAGTGCTGGATCAAATTGTATCGGTTTTGTGGATAGAGAATGGCATGGTTCAGTGGGAAGGTCTCTTTAGGAGGCTTTCCAGATCTGGCTGGGGCTGTGAATAAGCTCAGTGAGAGTGTGAAGAATATTGAAAAGAATTTTGATAGTGCTCTTGGATTTGAAGAAAAGTCTGATTCAGGTGGAGAAGGTAAATTTGTACTAGTGGTATTGTTTTGTTTCATTCCATGCTTTTGCATTTGATTTGAATTTTAATATGAGACTAACATCGTGAATTAAATTAAAAGGAAAAGGAAATCCTTTGTTCATTTCTCCATGATGAATTGCAGACTGATGCATTAGCTTTATCCTTCTAGTATATGAAAACTTTCAACAGGTAACCTTTTAGTATATAAGGAAATGCATTAGCTTTATCAACAACTTAAAATTAAGATGGCTAAATTTTCAACAGGTAACTTTTTTTTTTTTGATGGGTTTCAACAGGTAATCAGATTTTGGCAGCATCTCTGAAAGTGTGCTGCTGATCAAAGGGAAAAAAAAATTCTTAATTTAAAACGTGAAGTCTTAAGAATTTCAAAACATTTGCTCATACAATGCTAACCTGTATAGCAATGCTAATACAAACTTTGTTTTAGATTTCCTCACATGGTTGGGGTGTAGGTAGGTTTTTGGGTTTGTTTTTGTTTGCCTTGTTTTGGCTTTTTCTGGTTGTCCATGTCCTGTGTACTCCTAGGAATTTTCCTTTTTATAACACTTGTTTTTTACTGATAAAAAAAAAAAAAAAAAGAATTTCAAAACATTTGCTGATGTTGCAAATGACTTAAAAGGGATGGACTGCTCATATTACTAAAGTTTCCTGTAAAAGGAATGACATGGGCTGGTCCATGTACCAAAAAACAACCCTCAAAACCTTCCTATTTATTTTATTTCCTTGTTGAACATGCCAAGGTTGATAGGAGATAAGAACGGATATAGAGAGACTTACTGGGGTGGGGGCTGTTACACATAGGCCTCACCTAGCATGGACCAAACAGTTATAATTTTATTTTATTGCACCTCTTCTGATTTTGGGTTTAGTTGTATATTGAGGATGGTTATTTTTCAGTGTTCTAATTTGCAAATTGGGTAAAGACTCATTTAGGTGTGGTAGCGATTTTGCGCCTTGTTTTGTCTTTTGTCCATTCTATGTATGGTGTATATACTTTATTTTGAAAAGCTATAGGAGAAATATGGAACCCCTTTAGTAATAGGATTGCTTTTGATGTGGGTAATGACAGAAGGTGAGTTTTTGGAAGAAGTGGTGTGGTGACAAGGCCTAGTGTGTTTGTTTCTTCTTTTATTTGCTTTTGTGGCTTCAAAAGAGGCGCGGGTTGCAGATGTATGGGACTACTTGATTGAGGATGGTAGTTGGAATTTGAGTTTCTCTAAACCATTTAATGACTAGGAGGTGGATATTGTGGAGTTCCTTTTAGGAAAGGGAAAAGGGCGTCCTGTGACTTGGATGATAAGGTGCTTGGGACAACATTAAAGAGTTGGAAGTTTTTTGTTAAATCTCTTTATGATGCCTTGGATCTAGGTGATGCAGTCCCTTTCTGAAGTAGTGTCATTTGGAGCCTGTGTATTCCACCTAAGGTGGGTTTCTTCTGTTAGGAGGCGGCATGGGGAGGGCCTTAATTTTAGATCAGGTGCTAATGATAGGATGATCTTTAGCAAACAGATGCTTTCTTTGCCACATTGAAAAACAAGAGACCATTAGAATATTCTACTTCACTTCGTTTAGGTTAGGGTTCTGCAGCTGTTGCTTTTTGCTCTCTTTGAAGTGTGTTGGGTCTAATCCTTGTTGATTAAAGAGACTCTTCTTGGATGACTTAACTCCTTCATGCGTAAGAAGCTTAAAAAGGCTTGAAGGACAGACCTTTATATTTTTTGGGATAATTTGGAAGAAAAAGATCAGACTTGCCTTTTGTTACTGAGGAGTTGTTGGTACCAAGGCTGAAAAACTTATTTGTTTGTACTTTTGATCTTGGACTAAGATGTGTATAGATGAAGGACCTCTTCCTTTCATCATTTTTTTTTTCTTTTGATTGGTCGGGCCCCTTGGATGAGGGCGAGCAATGTTTTTGTTACCCTTCTTTTTTGTGGATTCTACTTTAAGGCCTTTTGCGTGTAATTCCCATATGCTTCGGGATGCCTGCTGGGGGCTCTTTCTTTTAATTCAATTCAATCTTGATGTTACCTATCAAAGGAAAAAAAAAGGAAGAAAACAAAAACAAGGTCATTTAACTGTCACGCTTGCTGGTATGGGTATTTAGTGTGTATTGCAGTTCAATTAGGTTGTTGCCTTCTTGGGTCTTGATTCTAAGTTCTAGTTCAGTTGCATGTATCTGTTTTATGTAGCTTCGTATGATGGGCTAGGAATCATGGATCAATCATTAGCCTTGATGGTTTACTAGGTTGACCTGAAGGAAAATTTTTCTATATGTATTTTGATTTGCCATTCACTATAGGCTTTGGCTTGTTCTCATTAACATTTTATGGTACGTTATGAGTGGTTATAAGAAGAATGTCAATGTGCCATTTTATTCTTTTTTCATAAGAAAGGTAGGGAGATAAAAGTTTATGTTTTCCCAATTCATGCGTTTAGGCTATAGGCAATTATTTACTTTTATTATGTTTTTAAAAACACAGATTATGATGCAAGTTATATTATACCAACATCAGAAAAAGGATTAGGAGCCACCATATGGTGGGACTCATTTAGTTATTTGATTTACACAGACCATTATGGAAAAGTTTGTGTTTATCATACATGCTGAGTTGTTTATTAGATTCTTTGAGTAATGTATGAAATTTAATGATTTATTAAAAAATTAGTATTTGGAAATCAGGAATATTATTCTATCCAATCAACCTAATATTATAAAGTTTTTTGTTTTCATCTTAATATTCTCTCTAGGTGAGGAATTGATTTTGGATTCTTTCCTCTTTATTTTCTTCTCTGATTATCCATTATAAGTTATAACTTGTGTGCTAGTGTTTGCTCTCATCGTGTTATTCTTTATATTGCATTGCTTATATGAAAAGCGTTGTGGACTGACTGAATTTTTGGTCTCCTGTTCGTAATGCCAGTATCATCAGGATTATGGCCTTCAGCCATAACATTTATGGGGAATAAAGTTTCAGAAGATAGTACTGAATCTTCACAACAACCTGAATCACAGATTCTGTCCTCAGCTGAAGAAAAACAGGAGGCGGTGGCTGTTGGGTCCACCCATTCTCCTACTGAAGAAACTGCACCTGCTGAAGAAGAAAGAGAACTAGTTCAAACAGAAAATGATCATGTGCATCCAGGCATCTCGGAAGATGGAAAGGATACTGTAATTGTAGATACTAGGAAGCATGAGTCTGATTCACAATTGGTGTTGGCTGGTCCATCTGATTCCACTGTTGAGAATTTCGAGAGAGCGGATTCCTCTAATCAGATCCAACAGGAAGCTAGTTCACACTCTGTGGAAGCCAAGTCCCAAGCCGATGAAATTGATCAAGTTCAGGGTGGCGTGGTTATACCAGATGAATCCCATAATGTTGCTGATTTGCATGAGAGCACAAGTGAGCTGATGACAGGACAGAATGAGATTGTGGATCAAATTTCATCCATTCAAACTGAAGCATCAGTAGTTGATAGCAAGGCCGGAATTGGGACTGAGCTCTCTGGTTCACATTCTCCTACTATTAAGGAAACTGAAAGTGCTGGTGAACTTTCTGAGGATCGCTTACATACTACACTTCCTTCATATGTGGCTTCAGAAACTGTTTCTGAGTTGGTTTCTCACGAAAATGATGTAATTGATAAAGCAGTTGATCCACAAGCCCATGACTATATCACTGATGTTAAGGAATCAGCAGTTGACTCAGGAACTAATGTGTCTGATTCTGTGGATTCTGCTGTTGAAATTGAGAAGCTGAAGTTGGAGATGAAGATGATGGAAACTGCACTCCAGGGGGCTGCAAGACAAGCTCAGGTACGTCATTATTTTTCCTCAGCTATTTCATGGAAGGCTAGTCATTCCTAAATTGGATATCAGGAAACTAGTTCAACTAACTATTTTGAGTCTCACAATCTTAGTTTTCCTCACATTAAATTTAATCTTGACTGCTAAAAAACAAGAAATTTATGGGATCTTGGCAACTTGATTAAAGACTGCTTCTGATGTTGAATTATGATAGAGCCCATGAGAAATGATAGATATCTGAGAGAATAATTGTGGTGCAAACTGAACTGTCTTCATTAAGAAATTTGAATGGTTTGAATACAAGAATGAAATTCAAACGTGCATGCATGACAGATGCACTTCTAAGCCCACTAACAAAATAAAGCAAATGCTATTGACAGCACTAACTAAATAAAATAATGCTGAATCCTCTAACCGATTAAAATAACTGCAAAGACTTTAACTAAAAGAGTTAATCAATAAATAAAAAATGACCAGTAACTCCTTATAAATATCCATTAGTGGATGGTGCCTTTGATCGAATAATTAATTATTGCTTTTCTTGACTGGGTCATGCTGTGCTCCACTAATTGAGGCAACTTCTTATCATCACCTCCCCTTGGGAGAACGATCTTGTCCTCAAGATTGAGGCTTGGAAACCGGTCATGGAGAGATGAAGCATCCTCCCATGTAGCATCCTCCCATGTAGCATCCTTAGAAAGCAGAAACTTTCATCGTTTCGGGTGGTTCAACCTCATTGTTCTCTTTGGCACTTTCAGGCATCAATAGTTGGGGTTGCTTGCACATATGTCCGAGCACGAACTTGTCATTGCAATTGAAGCATAACCCTTGGAGACGTTGTGGGGTGAGCTTGAGGTAGGCTCGGACGTCCCACTCATAGTAGGCCTGACGGTCTTCCCTGAGCCTCTGTAACTACTCATCTTTCATTATGCCAAGCTTAATGCACGATCCAAAGCATGATCCAAAGATTAGGGTTCAAACTTACATATTGCTTTTGCCAAATCAGGTTGCAAACCTCCTACACTTCTGCCAAATCAGGTTGCAAACCTCCTAAAAATGCACCCAAGAGTGCATCATCGGACCAGTCCACTAGATTCCCCAAATTTTGAAACTCTTCCTTCCTGATACTCCACCAAAGACATGGTTTGCTGAAGCTTTTTCAATGCCTCATTGAAGTTGATCCTCACGGGAAGGACCAAATCATGCCCAAAGCTCCCTTGCAAAGACTGTCCAAGTTACTTCTCTGGTGTTTACCTTAGTTGATACAGCTTCGCCGACCATTGCAGTATCTATGGGCCTTCCCTCCATGTAGAGAAATTTGTGGTAGCCCTCGACTAGATGACCCGAGCACGACATGACATGTGGGCATTGCCTTAGCTCCATGTGCTCACCGGGGAAGGAAAGCAAGGCAGATCAAGGGAAGCGAGACATACCTTGAGTGTTGGAACGGGAAGAGAGGCTCAACAACATAATGTGTGAGCTAAGCATGCACAAGAGGGAAGACAAGCCTGCGACCTGGCTAGGGCATGCACAATAGTGGCAGCGCATGCATAGCTTTGAGGGGTCCGACGAGCAGCACTTGAGGCAAAACGAGATTAGTGGGGGAAGGTAGCCTTAAGCTCGAGAGGTAAGTCGATTTGCTATGGGCGGGATGTCCTAAGCCCTTCGAAGCTCACCCCACCAAAAGCTTGACTTGGGATAAGATCACGAGAGATGGCGTCTCAAGGGTTATGCTTCAATTCTGATGACAAGTTTGTGCTGGACATAGTGCGAAGCAGCCCGACTTTGATGCTTGAAGAAGGTGCGAGGAGAACAATGAGGTTGAGCCATTTGAAATGATGAAGATTTTGCACCTACGAGTGCTACTTGGGAGGATAACTGCTGTGATCGGTTTCCAAGCGCAATGCGAGACTAGGCTCTCTCGTTCTCCCGAGAGAAGTGATGATAAAACTGCCCCGATTAGTGGAGCCTGGCTGCTGTTTGTAAAGAAAGCAATGATTAGTGATCGATCAAAACATCATCGACTAATGGCTGGCCCTAAGGGTTGCTGATCATTTTATTTATTGATTAACTCTCTTGGATGCAAAGTCTTTGGAATATTTAACTCGATTGAATATCAACATTATTTTATTTGAAGGTGGAAGTCATAACATTTATTTTATTTTGTTGGTGGGCTAGAAAATCTGACATTAAGTCATGCGAGCATGTTGAACCCAGTTTATGGTGTATTTAAACCATTCGAATGAATTAATGAAGATAGTTCGATTTGCACCAAAATTATTCTCTTAGACCCTCTATCCATATCTCTTGGGTTCTAACATCAACAATGGCATTATACTGCTAAATGATAGCTCTATGTGGTGTGATGCACCAACCAAGTACCTTAAATGTTTTTTTGCAAGGTGTTTTGATGAAGCTAGTGTTGGATGGCTAACCTATTTTTCTTGATGGAGGTGGGATAAGAAGGGAAAAACTCGCTGAGGGTTCTTAAATATGTGGTTAAAGTTGATGGTCTTAAAAGACTCTTCAAGGGTTGGTAGTGGGCTCAACTTTAGGGTCATATAGCTTTATTACGCTTTGCCATGTGAAGGCTTGAAGGCTTCACGCCTTACCCTTTATTATTGCAGATTGAAGGTGTGTGTGGCATCGCGAAATTGTTCATGTGGTCTTTCTAATGCATATATCCCTTTGCAATCGGGTGTGCTTTAAATGATTCTTTAGTACCATCTAGCTGGTATGTCACATCCACACATGGTATTCATCTCCTCTTCCTTGGCACTTTTTTGACTAGGGTGAGAGAGCCTCATAGTAAGTCTTTGGAATAGTTGTAGTGAAGGATAGGATAGAAGAAAAATGAGCGAAATCTAGTTGTTGCAAGGAGGTTACTAGTTGGTGGTTAGCTTACTGGCAAAAAGCAATGGTAAGATTGAGATAAGATGAAGTCAATCCATGGTGAGATTATTGAGTGGGTTGTTCATTTAGAGCAACAATATCACATGTGGCCCACCTTCCTTCCCATGTAGACCTGCAAAGATTTCTTAGACACAAGAATAAAGAGCTGATGGCCGGTTTAAACACTTAATTATGGGAAGAGGAAGATGGTTTTTCGGGAAGATGTAAAAACACTTAATGTCATAGAAAACGTTAGTAACACTAACATGGACATTACGTATTAAAAGAAACACTAATATGGAGCTCCATTTTCTGATAGAAATGAGATATATATATTAAAGATTCGCTGAGGATGACCAAGGAATACAAAAGGCAACACTAATATGGACACCATATGTCTAAATAAACAATATGGAAAGGAGTATAAGCTCCTCTTATTGGATCTAGTGGGAAAATAGACTTGTGATGTTTGTCTAACTCTCAAACTGATACATTAACTTTGATATAACTAGGAGTCCTAGAACCCAAAGGATAGAGCAAAGGATGACCAATTTAAAGTGTCAATGTTTGGAAGAAACTAAAGTATGTAAATGTAACTACATCATGAATTGCCCTAATTAGGTAATAAACTCCATTCACTTTGCACCTTCACCCAATCGTCTTCTCTGTTGTTGGATCTCGAAATATACAATGAGAAAGGAAGAATGTTATGGAACAATTACAAAGCTTAGAAATGGACAGTTCCTCTTTCAAATACTTGGGATTAGAACCATCAACAATGATAGCGGGTTAGTGTGTGGACAAATTAGAAAAGGTAGGAAACATGGAAGTCTTACAAGTCCTGTGAGAAGAAGCTCCCGAATCTAATTCAAAGGGGGACAAAATGGGAGGTAACAAGAGCATAAATTAGCGCTAGTTCTTGGGTGAGCCTTGATAGCGACTCCGGGGAAGCGAATATGGTTATTTCGATGTGGTTGGCCAGAAGATAATATACTCTTCTTGTGTGAGCATGATAAGAGCATTAATATTATCAAAGGAGACTGTAGCCTCAAATGGGTTGTGCGTTGCACCACCTGATTTTCTCCGGTTGGTTAATCAAACTTATCTTGATATTTTGCTGACATGTGATTTTTCATACCATAATACATAACATATCTATCTTTTGGACCTCTGCCAAATCCGTCCTTTGAATCTTTACTTGAGTTAGTAGATCCACCTCTCATAACTAGGGTGGCAGTTTGTGTCAGCGGGTCGTGTTAGTATACATGTATTCCATTGTGATGTGGCTTGAACATGAGT
Source organism: Tetrastigma voinierianum (assembly GCA_016808115.1). Classification (NCBI taxonomy): domain Eukaryota; kingdom Viridiplantae; phylum Streptophyta; class Magnoliopsida; order Vitales; family Vitaceae; genus Tetrastigma; species Tetrastigma voinierianum. The sequence continues at coordinate 379,020 of JAEQBH010001367.1, forward strand.
ACGATAATCGGATCCAAAAATAAAATTCAAACTCGACCCAATGAGTAATTGGGTAACACGACCACGACTCTTATAACTTGTTTATTAATTTTGGCCATTTAAAAAATAATATGAATTATAATTAATCTATCAATATTTAACACAAATAACCTATTAAATGGGTTAATTTGGGTTACATATTAATTGACATAATAATTAAACAGGTTAATAGATGTCAAATTTGTGTTATGCGGATTGACACAAATAGAACCCATTTATCAAACTGGTATGCGAGATTGACACAAATTTGACTGCGATTATCTTTCAATCGAAGCCCAGTAGAAAAGCGAGGTTGAGTTAGGTGTTGTGTTGGCGGGTCGTGTCAAACTTTCCAGGCCTACTCATAACCAGTCAATGTAGCAAATGTTGCAGGTTCTTAGGGTGCCACTGGAGGGGGTCCACAAAAGAACCAAAACTAACACACAGAGGTGAGAGTAGAGACTACCTTGAGTAGGCAGCTACTCACCAGATAGGATATTGTTGTTAGCATGTACTTTTGCACCTAGACCAGAGACAAACTTTTTCTATTTTGTACTTTTAGTTGCTTTTTAACAGATTAATATCATTAGTGAGGAGATGACACACATTGAGTTCCTCCTATGTACCTTGTTGTTGCCTATACCTCGAAGGAGGTGTGTTACGTGTACAAGAAAAATTTTCCTCCATAAGTTCATAAATCTTGAAGTATTTTGTCTTGAGAGTACCTCTCCATGATGATTCTCCAAATTTGTTTTGTCTATGCTACTGATGATATTTATCTTCTATGTATATATTAGTGCATTTACAACCATGGGGAAGGTTAATTATCGCAAGGGTGCTTGAAAACATGTGAAGCGAGTTCATCCTTTCATCCACCTCAACCTCTTTTTGTTCTGTTTTGGAATGGTCATAGACATAACTATTGGTTTAGCCTGTCAATATGGATATCCATGTTTTATTGGACTGTTGATCTCACCTGCCGTACCTTGTCAATTTTATTTCGTATCGGTTGGTTGTTCTTGCCTTCATTTTGTGTCTCCTTTGGGAAATTCAGTGAGGTTTTATTTTGCAACGTTCATGTTTCATTTATCAGATTTCTTCATATCTTGAAATTTTAGTCACTTTGATATTTTCAGGCAAAGCTGATGAAATTACAAAGCTGATGTGAATGAAAGCAGGCAGCTAAAAGTTGTAATTAAGGGATTTGAAGGTAAGAATGATGCTCTGAAGGTTTTTATTTATTTAACATTTGAGGTTTGTGTTTGGTAAGATATGCTAAATGCATGCATATATATCTTCAAAATAACATACTCTTATTTGTCTTCATTGGTTTGCTGTCTATATATCTTTGGCTACTATCTTCACTTAATAAATTTACCTATCACTTGATTGATGTGATCTAATGGCTATCAGTTTGCTTTTGATCTACACATGCATACCAATAGGCTGAACAATATTGAAGGAGTTCCCCTAAAGGCTGGTACAAATGCAATGAAATGATTGGAAATAAATCAGATCCCAAGGTCCCCCAGACGTCTTCCAGTTTTCTTAAATTATCCTTGCATTTCTTTCCTACACATACTTCCCCTCTTAAATCCCTTAGGGTCACACTAAAGGATGGTTTGATAGGAACCATCCTTTGGTTTGGTAAAGGCAAGCTTCTTCTTTGTACCTGTTAAAATAATAGCTTTCTGTGCGATTTTATATATTCAATTCGAAAAAAAATCTTTGTTTGTTAACATACATTAATACTGTGTTATGACTTGCGATTGTTTCATAACTACTGATAATTGTGTAACAGAGAAAATCCTATGAAGCAGAAGCCGAGTCTCTGCGAGAGGGAATGCATCAAGAGTAGCAACTCTAGAAGGGAAGGTTATGGTTTTTATGCATTTCTTTGTATCACGTTCTATTGAATTTGCTGGCTATGAGGTTGAGCTTTGACCCTAATTTCAACGGTTCAAACTGTGATGTGATATTTGGTGGTGTTTTTCTTGTCCTTTTTGCTTCTGTTTGTTTTGGATATTAATTAGGTAATATTCTGGATTTATCAATTTTTGGTTTTGGTAATAATTATGGGGCATGCTTTAGGTGCATTGCACTGACGTATGTCAATGTCATTTGTGATTCACTTCCATTATTGCATTATAGATGGTAACAATCAAAATTTGAAAAAAAAAACAATGGTGAAACTAAGGCATCAAAAGGTCATATTACAGTTTGTATAGTCTAGATGTTTTTTAAATTTTTGTTTTTCTTTGGTAGATGAGGTCCTTATAAATATGAATATGGATACACACACACACACACACAAATTGTGCACCTTTAAGAATCAAATTACATATTTCTATATATGAAGAGGAATCTACTCATGTGGGGTGTAATGTCTAATCTAGGTTGCATTGTGTCATGTGTATCCCTTGATAAGGTAGTAATTAAAAAACTCAAAATTTATCTTTGTGTGCTATCATTAGAGTTCTTGTTGCCATTGTATAAATGCATTTGGTCTGTATGTTTCAGGTATATGCCCTTACCAAAGAAAGGGATACACTACGAAGAGAGCAGAGCAGAAAAGTGATGCTGCTGCCCTTTTGAAAGAAAAAGATGAAATAATTAACCAAGTTATGGCAGAGGGTGAGCTTCCAAAAAGGACCCAAAAAACTCACAATCCTTTCTTTTCCTTTTATTTTTCTTTGTATTTTCTACTTTGTAGTGCGTATAACATTTGTTTCCAAAAAAAAAAAAACATTTGTTTCCAAATGACATAACCTTTATAAAAATGTGTTTCTCCTTTCTTTTTTTAATCACTCTTTGCATTTTGAAAGGGTTTTTTATCATTTACTTGTGCTAAAAATTCATATGAATAAATTGTTTGTTTTTGATTAAAAAGAAGAAAAATAAGAATAAAAAAAAAGTATAATCAACACTTGATGGGGATGTAAATTTAATTACAGTTACTTTACATTTGAGGTGCAAATTTAATAAATAATTTGCAAGCTTGAAAAAGATTCTTTGATGATGCAAGGATGATGGTGTTGACTGGAATTTAGACAAGCTTTTGATGAGATACATGGTGATATAGCGTTGGTGCAGTTGGCATGTGGACTGGTTGCCCTGCGGATCAACCATTTTTACTATAATGAGATAAAACTAAGAAGAGGGTGAGGCATGGGGAGGACTACTATTTCAGGACTTGTTAAAATATTGCAAGGGCAAAGGGCTGAGAGAGAAAGGTAAAAGGGAGGTAGGGGAAAATGACCTTGGACAAGGGAGGGAAGAGAAAGGGAGATTTATGTATTTGTTTTGGCAGACAGATGTTTGGCATTGGCATGGGCAATCTGTGAAGAACTTCATTAGATCATTGGACTTCTGAATATCATACTTTTTTCTTGTGCTAGTTCACATATCAATTCTTATTCTCTCTATGCATGTTTTTCATAACAAACCACATGAGCAAGGATAGTGTTGGAAAGAAGGTGAATCACTAGAAGATTAAATATGCTGAAAATTACCTAAACACAACCCTAAAGGAGCAAGGAAAAAGGGAAAAACTCTAAAGCAACAAGATATCCAAACCTACCGGGTTTATAATGGTTGTGTCCTTTCCTTCTAATCCTCCTCTTTCTTAGCTTCTTTGAATGTTCATAACACATGTTTCACAAAATCTATGGCATCTCTTAACAAATGACTAAGTGCCAAGGGCCTAAGCTGCCTTCTGTTATCCTATCTATTGTAACTGTGGGATTCACTTGCTGAATTCAAATCAACATCTATTGTATATAGGAGTTGATATTGAGCAAAGGGTAATGAAGCCCCTCTTTTACTTGCTGATAACTTTTTAAGATGCTCGCCTCTTGCTACAGGTGAAGAGCTTTCAAAAAAGCAAGCTGCTCAAGAGTCTCAGATTAGGAAATTAAGGGCACAGGTATACAACTAGGTTTCCTTATTTTCTTGTCATTCGAGAGAGCCCTGTTTCTATTACCCCATTTATTTTTAACAAATCTTTGTGTTTTCTTTTTCATGAAAGCTAGATTAGAGAGTTTGAAGAAGAGAAGAAAGGGTTGACGACCAAACTACAGGTAATTGATGCTCAAGGAATGGTTTTAAATTGTTAATTTGTAGTTGATTACATTTTCATCACCTTTTTTTTCCTTTGCAATTATTTTTATGGAATGTGCTCTGTTCTCTCTTCTCATATAAGTGTTAGTGTTAAATTTACTTTAACTAACTACTAATATTATTAGTTTTGTGGGAACTCATATATACTATAAAGAAAACAAACATCCACTTCCATATGACTTTTTTCATTAGTTTAATATACTTTAAGTAGCTTTCTAGTTTTAAATGTAAGACAACTTCCCACAACTCTCTCGCAAACCCATTGCCCTTCAAAAAAAGAAAAAAAAGAAAGAAAAAGAGTATCTCCAGAACTCCATCTATTTCTACTCTTTAAATATTTTGAGAATTTGATGCAAACACATAGTCAGTATGACCTCCCAGTATTTTTTAGAAGTACATGAAAAGGATGAAAATGGGGTGAAATTGGTAGGGGAAAAAAAATAGAGACAACTCCTGATATTAGTTAATTTAAAAGTTGTCAATGCCCAGGTACTAACATTGAACTGAAGAGCTCCTATAGTAGCAACTTCCTTGTAGATAGAACTACAGTGGCTGATGTGAGGGACTGACAGAAGTTGTCCTCTAATATCTCCAACTGTAAAAATCACATTTCTAAGTTCTCCATTCTTAGAATTTGTGTGAGAACACTTTGTTCCCTTAAGTCAACAAAAGGCTAACCTACACTGGTTGAAGTCAGCCCAACTTGAGGACAAGGTTTGATTAACTGTCATCCTTGATTATATCCCTAATACTTGACTATCTTGGATATAAGGAGTACTAAATGTAAAAAGGAAAAAATGCTTGGTTATGAGTTTAACATGTATGCATGGCATGCATAGTATAATCACATATGAGGGTTACAATTGCTCAGCAAAGTTTTGTAGCCAGATGTGTCTTTTTCTGTTGATTTATGAGATGGTTCCTTGTGCACCGTTTTTATGGCTGGATGTTTGAGGTCCTTGATCATTTTAATGGATATACTCGCGCTTAGTATAACATGTGTTCCTATTTCTACTGCTTATTGTTCTGCTATAATTTAGGAAAAAGGAGAGAAATATGATATATTTCCCAGATTTCTGTTTGTCAACTAAGACCGGAGAAAATTTTAATTATATATCATCTAAATTCTGTGCATTTGAGAAAGAAATAAAAAGGACACTATCAGATTGAAAAGAAATATGATTTTAATAGCCTTCTAGTGTCTTAAGAATTGGCTAGATGACATAAAATTCATCAGATCGTTGAGCATAGGAAGAACTTTTGGTACCTTATTGGTTTATTCCTGGACATGGGGGCATGTTCTAGTTCTTTCTTAAGGGAAGTTTTTTCTGAGGTTAACAAGTAGATATACTGAATAATTCACAATAAATGCCAGGTGGTTTTGTGAACATAAGAACTGTGATGTTTTTGTCAGGAATATCTCAAGATATTGATTTTCTAGACACTGTAAACTATCCAAAAGCATGTTTTCTCTGAAAAGCTATCCAACTAGTGGAAAATGAGTCAATCTGTTTGGGATGCTTATAGTGGCAAAGTTACTTTTGGTTGAGTTTCAGATTTTACAGCACCTGTTCTATTTAGTAAAAAATTTAAGAAATAAGTAATAATTTCAGAAAAAGTGAAAAAAAAATCATCATAAAGTTTAAAAGCAAATTATTCAAAAGTTCTTTAAGTTTGGATATCTATGTCCATACAAACTATACAGTTGCTTATTTATGCCTCTCCTCTTGGCTTTTTATCATATACAGCCTGTACTTCATATTTAGATATTTTGATTGTTTTTAAGAAATAGGAGTGAAAATGTTTCCAGCTGGCTGGCTGTTATATAGATCTTGATTTTATAGCCTTTAGTTTGATTTACTTCAGATGTTGTAAGCTTGAGTGAATATACCTCAACTTGTGAAATACGTTTTTCTTTGTCAGATTATTTTTGTGGTGAGATATTGTTTGTGAGTGTATGTAAAGTTATGAATGCCATCCTCAAAAATAAGAGGGGAAATAAAACTGTATTGATTACTGGATTTTGTTTGGTGGAGTTCATGCATGGTACTTAGCTAGTTTCCCCCTTGACAAATTTTATTTATTTGCATTTGTTTCTAATTTCATTCTTTATCTATTGCATTCAATCTCAATTCAAATATATATGAGGGATAATATTTTTCCCCTTCTTCCTAAACTTCTTCTGGTGTGTTACAATATTTTCTTCTTGCTTCCTAAGTATTCTTCTGCTAGAACATCTAGTTTCTGAAACACTCTCTTGCGGTCTCTTCCTGTTTTATGTCTGTCTAATTTGAAATATCCACATTTCCGAGGGATAATATTTTTTTTCTGCTTCCTAAACATTCTCCCGTTTGATCATCTAGTTATGGACTCTCTCTCTCTCTCTCCTGCTCTATTTGCACATGTGGAATAGCCACGTTTCTGGTCACGTTTCTGGTCCCTTTTATCTTCTGTGGCGAGCTGGTTGTTTCAATGGTATGTGCATGACTTCTAGGTGGAAGAGAATAAGGTGGAGAGTATTAAGAAGGACAAGGCAGCGACTGAGAAAATTGCTGCAGAAACAATTGAAAACCACCAGGCGGGCACTGCTCAAAGAATGTTATACTAATGCTTTGACTGCAGCCAAGGAAGCAGAAGCAGCAAAAAGCTGAGGCACGGGCTAACAGTGAAGCGAGAACTGAACTAGAGATTACGTCTAAGAAGCTGAGGGCATTGACTATGCTGGTTCAGGCCTTGAAGAATTAAGGCAAACACTAAGTAGAACAGAGCAGCAGGTTTTTCTTTCAAGAATTGAGCTTATGGGTTTAATGAAGTGGACCTGTGAATATGAATTCTCATGTTGAGTTTTATGTTATTTTGTTTCTTTGTATTTGCACTAGATGTTTAGAAGGATATGTTGCCGGAACATTGGGGATCTTCAAAAGCGATTATCAAGTATAGCAGACTTCCTCTTTATTTTTTTCTTGTCAGTTGTTTCCATGGATCTTTGAGAGATATTCTCTAATATGGCAATTGTTGCTATTCAGGCTAGTGGCGACGATCGGGGTGTGAGGGTTGATCCTCAGTTCCTGAATCTACTAGACCTCTTTTAAGGCAAATTGAAGCTATGCAGGTTGAGCTTTGTTTCATATTAATTTAGAGACTTGCTGAAACTTTTGTGCACTCTTTGCTTTTTGCTTGTTGATATATAGTGGCATAGGCACATATGCTTGGATCGCATAATTTGACTATTTTCTTCTACCGGTAACAGGAGACAACAGCCAGAAGAGCAGAAGCTTGGACTGCAGTTGAAAGATCTTTGAACTCTCGGCTGCAGGTTTGTTTAAATAGTTTGCTGTCAACAATTTTCATTTTATAGTGTAGAGCAGCTTTGCAATTCTGGATTATTTGGTTACTATGACTACAGGAGGCAGAGGCTAAAGAGCTGCAGCTGCGAGGAAAGTCTGTAAATGAGCGCCCTGCTCGCAAAGCCTTATCTAGAGTAAATGTCCTTGAAGCCCAGGTGATTCCAGTTCTTCTGTGGATTGCAGATGCTAGTTATGGATTTGATAAATAAATATTGACTAACACTAGTGAGATGCACAGATTTCATGTCTTAGAGCAGAACAGACACAGCTGAGTAGGTCTCTAGAAAAGGAGAGACAGAGAGCTGCTGAAAATAGGCAGGAGTACCTGGCAGCAAAAGAGGAAGCTGACACTCTGGAAGGTCGTGCAAACCAGCTGGAAGAAGAAATCAGAGAACTCAGAAAGAAACACAAGCAGGCTGCTAGATGCACTGGCACAAGGGAACTCTTGCAGCAGGTAATGATTATGGTTTCCAATGTGACTTGAATGATTCTATTGTCCAGTGTTGATCATGTTGCATGATTACCCTGCACAGGTAAAATACCTGTTCAGAAAACCCTGAAAATTGACATGCTTTTTGCAGTAAATATTGTGTTGCCTTTTTATTGTAATCTTTGTTAGTTAGTCTTGGTCTGAGATCTCTTAGTTTTGATTAGATTGCAGATTATAATTTTTCTGAGGTGATAGGCAGCCTTGTGTTTTACTGATTGAAAACTTGGTTGTCATTTTGAGAATCTTACTCCTCTTGAAGTTCTCTCATTTTCTATTTTTACTTTTCTTTTAATTGTTTATCTATCTCTTCATTTTGAGTGCAGAGATCTTTCTAATCTTGTTTATTTTAAGGCAATGAAAATTAAATAATTTCTTTTAAGTTCTTATCTTAGTTGTGATTTTGTAAAATTTTCAGTCATTGTTTAGGACGAGATGAGTGCACTAGATTTTACATGTTTCTGTCAGATAGTTTTGTCTAAATAGTAGAGTGCCTCCTATCTAATTGTTATAAATATTTGACCATTTTCAAGTTTCCTAATTTAACTCCTCTTCTTGTCAGGAACTTGAACGGGAGAAAATACCCGCTCGATTTGGAAAGGATCTGCCTGCCTTCAATCTTCGTTGTATCCAATCAAACTCCATACAAAAAAGCAGAGTTCTGGTTTTGGAAAATGGTTAGGATAGCCTGTGCTCAGACTTGTCTTTATTGTTCATATTGTATTTTACCCCTATTTCGTTTTTCTTTTTCTAATTTTTATAAATTCTCGTGTAGGAAACTTGACTCAGAACTCGAGTGCTAGCAGTGTAGGGCATGGGAGGAAAGCTTATTTTCTGCAAGCGCTTTAGACTCATCTGACAGCGATCTGAACGGAGAAACTCTTGAGAGACAACTGTGAGCTCCATACTATATGAAGAGCATGACACCTAATGCTTTTGAAGCTGCGCATCCTGTAGTTGAGGGTGAACTTGCTTTCATACATGTCTCGTTGGTATGTGTGCTTTCTGAATTCTTTTCTGATCGAGCTAGAATTATATGCTTTTGCACATATGATGGATATGAAGTTTTGAGGTGTTGCATTCAGTAACCTCAATCATCATCAGGGCTCAATTAAAGTCATGTACATATTTTTTGTTAAAAAGCATAATATTCATATTAAACTATAAATCCTATAAGTCGTTTTAGCCTGATCATTTAACACCAGATTTGCTTGGTTTAGTAGAGGTCTTGGTATGGAGACATTGTTTGGTTTGTTGCCTCCACCCAAGGGTATAGGGTCACACGTGAGGGAGGGTGGCAAAAACACGATATTCATATTAAACCCGAGTTTATCATTTGACATTTTCATCAATCATCCTTCTATAGCTCATTAACTTAATAGGTGTTTCTTGATCTTACCTCTAGCATCACAGTTATCCGCACTTCTTTGCCAGATAGTTATCAAATGAGCAGAGCTATGTGAATTTCTCACTGGTTTTCACACTGATTCTGTGACATCTCACCTTATTTAATCTTTGAGAATTATTGCATTATTTATGAGAATGTAAGTATAGAATATGTTGTTTTCCAATCCAACAGCCAAATACCTTCTAAGACTTGAGGCAATTTCTATTTCATTATTTATGGGAACGATGAGAGCGCGTGCATAAGATTTTTACTTTGACGGTCTTTCAGAAAACACCAAAAGTAAATTGGGGTTTATGCCGAATATCACAAACGTCATGGTCGGCAGTTTAGTATACAAGTTGAAACAAAAATACACTGAACTAGTTTATGAGATCGATTTAAGATATGTCTCCAATCAAAGATTTGCAATGAGGTTTTCAAAACAAGATAAACAAATGCATCATTAGTGATGGTTTAAACATAGATTAATATTTTAATCTTATAAAGAAAAACTATGATAGTGAAAAATCCTCATTAACAAAATTGTTGATAAATATAAGAATATTAGCTATATTATAAGACTAGAACATCAGTTAGAGATTGAGTTTTAACACCTTCGTAAGAGGTGTCCCAGGGTGTTTTCGTTAAGGCCTTCTTTGATTTTGGAAATCGCACAGTTCTCGTGGGCCTTTTCCATTTTTATTCTGAACTCAGGTTTCCAAGGTCGGCCATGGAAAGCATCTGCAACCTCACTGACTAGTTAAAGAGAACCAGACATAGTCAGTCACAGATGTATTCTTGTGTGGCTCAAAGAAGAAACAAGCTTTCTGATCACCTTCTAGTTCATTCCCCCCAATAGCAAGAGTTTTATGGGACTTGATTTTGGCTTTAGTCGGGTGGAGTGGGTTTTCCGACACTATGAGTTGTATATCCGAGGTCTAGTTGGTCATTTTGGTAGAGGATATGTTTTCCTTGAAAAGAGAGATTGCTAAAATTGTGTTGCAACGTTGAATTTGACGGCTTGCTAAGGTAAAAGAAGAGAAACACTGGGATGTTATAAACAGCTCTAGGACATGATCTCATTTTGTTATGTGTTTGTGTTTCTTTTTTCTTTTTATGATGACACATTTTATCCCTTATCAAGGAACAACTAATGCCTTAGATGTAGGCAAATTTATCAGTGCTTTCATGGTTTACCCACTTCTAAGACACAAGTTCAATAATAGTTCCCAGAGTATAGAGAGGGTCTTGACAAAAGCTAGAGAAAAGGACTTACCTAGCTAGAATTCATTTAGCAGGTCAGCCACTCATAGTTTGCCATGTTGACATGGGTAGCCTTCTGAATTATGACTCATTCTGTATATATATTTCATGGATGGTTACCAAAGTAATATGAATGGAAAATATATATATATGATTTTATGATATTGTTTTTATTTATATGACTTTCTTTGCAATTTTCTTATTATTTTAGTTGATTTTTTTGCTTCTTCTCCTCTTCTATAAGGATTATACAGTAGTTGGGAGGGCTTAGGGTTTTTTTGGAGTTGAAACATGGCAGAAGTGGGGCTGGAGGAGCTGAAATCCCGAAAATCAGGCAAGATCTGTGCAAACGGCATCGTTGTACAAGATCAGTTTGTTTTGTTTTAAACTCAAGCCACAACTTAAAACGATTTAGCCGCTTTCGATAAGTTAAAATTGACTTATCTGACCAAACAACGCTGCTTTGCTGAAATTACTGAAGCAGGCGCTGCTGGGAGTGGTGGTGCCTAGGCTTAAGTGCAATTTGAGGTGCGCCTGATAACTATAGGTTCTTATCTTATCCTAAGTTTTATTAGTTGATGGAAGCTTAAAGTAAAACTTCATACATTAATTCAGATGAAATGGGGTGAATCATGTTTTATGGACAGGATGCTTGGTTATTAAGAAATCACATGCTCACAACTTAAATTGGGGCAAAGAGAGTGAAAAAGAAAAAAAAAATAAAAAAAAATCCTTCTTCCTTATAAACACATTAGAAAAAAAAAATGATGTTTGTTCTTTACTAGGAAGCCCTGACATTTGAATGTGGTTAGACATTGGTGCAGCTGAAGAACTCCGTTGATATTGTGGGACTTGAAGAGATGTATAGAGAGCAAGTAAACATGCTAGAATCAGGTTTTATACTCTGCTCTTTCTACCCATGCATTAATATTCTTGAGATGTCCTGCAATACCTATGAAAAAAAATCCAAATGACACGCTTTCAACACGCTCAAACTACTTTATCGCCACATACAAAATCGTAGTTGGTGACTACGGTTTTAATGATATAGCAATGAGAGACTAGTTTGAGCATTATTTTGAAACATGTGTTAATTTGGAAATATTTTTTTGAAAAAGATTATTTTGGGACAAAACTCTTATTCCTTCATGCTCAAAACTGTTCTCTAATGTCATTATATAATTAATTATCTGATCATTCCATCTCGTGTAACAGATTCAGAAAGCAAGTTCATCATCAACAGGCAACATCTGATAAGTCTACTCCTCACTCTGGCCTATATAATTCAGGCAAGTCATGATGATATTTTGATGGGGTATGGTTTTCTAGTATATGCTGTAAATTGCTATCTCATGAGTGTTAGTGTTTCCTACCATATAACATCGTTCAGAGATCGCATTGCATTTTTCTCTTCAAAGATATCGGCAACGGGTTTATCGGAAACACATATTTGTCAAACTTTTTTGTTGTACTATGGTTTTGTATAGCATTGATTCGACTTGAGGTTTTGGCATGACACTTGCTTGGTGGTAGATTGTCATTTTTCCCATTAATGGTCTGATAATTAAACAAGAGCGTCTCATTTAGGATGTGTTGTGACAGCATAGCATAGCATGGGTGTGTTTCTTCCGTATGGGACATTTGATCTAGAAAGCCCATGATCCTTAGACAGAAACCTAATATATGAAAACATAAAAAACCTTTGGTTTTTTGGATTGTAATATGGTGGTTTTTGCGTATGTCTCATATGACTCAACTTTTTTTTGGTCCTAAGATACTCATGATGTATACTGCAACTCCTTACTCCACGCTTCTCATCATTAAATCATTGCAGATGGGACCAATAAGTATTTGCGCTTCAATATGGGACTACGACACATGATGATAAGTAACTGATGTAATAGAACACTGTGATATAACCTTTTTGATGGATTTACCCCACTACTCAATTTGTAATCTGGCTTATTTTTAATTACCTTTATCTATCGAACTTGCAAAAGGTAATAAACCTCATGAACAATATTGAGGGCAACAGTGGCTATCTTCTCTGTAAAGTGAAAAATTCAATTGTTTGTTTGTAACTAACACGCAAAGTTAAATTTTGCATTGTAAACTGCCCATTGCAACACTGACTTATTTGCTGGTGCTGAGGGCAATAAATCAATAAGGTACAAAATTTATCTCTGATTCAAAACTCCATTGACTATTGTCAGTCCAATGGGTATATTTGACTACAGAGGAGAATTTTCCATTTACTGTCGATGAAGAGGATGAAGAACTATAGGCCATGGAGAATTGCCGATTAGATTTCAGAGGAGCGTTAGGCTTGTGTTAGTTTTTCCTTTAACGATAAATGTATTTAGCAATTGGGTGTTAGTTTCTTCCCCACACCAATGTGCATGTTCCTACTACCAACCATCATCACACTTGTCGTCCCATGTCAGAGAGGCGTTAATCACAGTTTCTCCATATTTCATAATTATTTAATGGCAGGGAAATGGAGTGAGCTATGGGCAAACATTAGTAAGATCTTAATGTAAAAAAGAGGCGCAAAGTGGGGACATACACTAAAACCCTGGGGTATTTAGCACCTTATTTCGAACTTTTTGCAAATTACTCCTTTTTCATTTTAGAAAATTTTTGATACAGAAATAAGATGCTAGCTTAACACTTTTTTCTCCTAACTATCCATATGTAAGTATAATAGCTACATTCAAAAAAAGCTAAGTATGATTAAAATATTAAAAGACAACATGTATATTAACAAGCTTGGATCAAAGTAATGATCTCAACACTCTTGTTTATGAGAGTTGATGCCAATAAGTTTTGAAAGATGGTTGCACCAGCATAAGAAGAAACATCATCATTTTCTGTCATTTTCATCATTTGCATCCAAAATATTTAGTTATGATCATCATTTTCTCATCACCCACTATGCTGATTCTGATTCATCGGCAGCCCAATCGTTAGTCAAAAGAAACACTGAAACCTGTTAATAGCCTTTTTATCTTGGATGTGAGAAAAGCAAACATGAAACTTGGTTCTGGTTTTTCAAGCAAAGCAAACATTATGACAATGGACCACAAAAGAAGAAAAAACCAAAAGGAAGCGATTTGAGATAAATATTGTACAGATGTATGATGTGCCTTCGTTCAATGTATCTACTTATAGTCTGCCTCCTTAAGAAGAGTTCTGATTGAGCATAATTTATTACTGCCACGTATCTCCATTCGGTCTTATTAATCCTCCGTAGAACATGCAAAATGATGCCCATTTCCAATATTGCATATGGCTCTCATTTATAACTTTCATCTACCTCTAAAAGCAATGTTGATCTATAACCCTATGACTCGCTTCAGGCAAAGATAAAAGTTACAAAGTTATGATGAGGCGACCGCCTTTGGAACTCACTATTAGTTGGTCTTCTTCCGGTAAACATCTCCAATAAAAGGATTCCATAACTATACATATCTCCTTAGTCTATGACTTGATCACTCACACCATATTCTGCATAAAAATTATTACAAAGTATATATAAAAATTTGGAATTTGTTGATATGAAATGCATGGAATATACTAATGAAAATAAAATGAATAGAGATATTTAATTACTTCTAGCTGAAATTGGTACCTGGAGCAATGTAGCCTATGGATCCTTTCATTGTATTTGAGCTATTTTGGTCTGTGCCAATACTTGTAGCAATCGTAGTGCTAGAAACAATTGAAGTGATCTTTGCAATACCAAAATCACTAATATGGCCTATCATATCATTGTCAAGAAGAACATTGCTGGGCTTAAGATCGTTATGCACAATAATTTCATCGCATTGAGTGTGAAGACACCACTGCGTACAACGTCAATGGCGATATTCGCCTCACAGAGGCAGCCTTTGGGGTGATTCATCGTCTCTTACTTGTGGATGTAACCATCCATCCAAATTCCCTTTGGGCATCAACTCAAATACAAGAGCCTTAAAATCACTGCCCTGATAGTCCAAGCTAGAGCAAGCACTAAAGACTTTGACAAGATTTCTATGCCGGATTTTTCTCAAGGCCATGCATTCCGACATAAAGCTCTTAGAAGCTCCCCTTTGGGGAAGATTGAACACCTTTACCGCAAATTGCTCCATCTTGCCGAGATTCCTTATATTACTGCAACTCCAAATTTCTCCAACACCGATCTTATTGGACTCCGAGAAGCCTTCAGTAGCTTTATGGAGGTCTGCAAATGAAATTCTCAGGAATTGATCATTGGAAGATTGTGCGGAGGAGACATTATTCCTCATTTTCTTCCTTCTCAGACAAATAACAAAAAAGAAGCCCAACAAACTCAAGAATGAAATTCCAATGATTACTGGAATGAGTAGTTTGGCAGAGAGACGCTTTCTTTTGTTGCTAGAAGGGGATGTGACACATATGGGAAGATGAAGCTTGGGAACACCTCCACATAGATTTTTGTTTCCTTCAACTGAAATGGTGACATTGGCCTCAACCGAGGGCACTTCTCCTTCAAGTTCATTGAAAGACAAGTTCAAATAGATCAAGAAAGGAAGGTCCCCGAGAAACATCGGGATCTTACCTGAAAATTTGTTGTGAGAAAGATCTAAGTATTCTAAACCTCGAAGAGTTTGCAACGATGTTGGAATCTCACCTTCAAAGACATTACCATGGAATCGAAGATCTCGCATTTTCACAGAGTTACCCAAAGTGCTTGGAAGATCACTTGATAATCTGTTTTATATTATCTAATTCTTCAAGGTTAATCAGGCGTACAACTTCCCGTAACGAACCAGTAAATATGCTGCTGCCATTTAAAATTAAGGACCAAGTGCGTGGAAAGACCGCTAAACATTGTTAGGGGATTTAGAACCATTGAGGTTGTTGATAGAAAGAGTCAATTCCAGCAGGTTTTGACAGGCTGCTAGACTGGAAGGTATATCTCCCATCAAGTTGTTGCTGCTTAAATCAAGAATGTTCAACAAGGTTAAGTTACCAAGCGAGGAAGGTATTCTTCCAGTGAGTCTGTTTCCAAGCAAACCTAGTCGTTGGATTTTGTAAAGGTTTCCGATGTTAGAAGGAATGCTACCGGTGAGGTGATTCATACCCAAGTTCAGGTATGTTAGATTTACCAGTTTCTCTATTCCTGAAGGAATTGTTCCATGAATCTGGTTGAATCCCAGATTTATCCTTGAAAGTTCGGTCGAGAAATTAGCTATTGTGCTAACTAAAGGACCTTTGAGAAAATTGCTATGAAATGACATTTGTTGTAACCGAGTGCAGTTTGCTAGAGAACTAATGAAACTCAAATCATCTCCGTTGGACGAACCCACTGATTCAGTGACATGGTTATGGCCCGAAGGTTTTGCAGCCTTCCCAAATTTGGTGGTACTGGTCCAGTGAAACTGTTATTATGGATAAAGATATATTCAAGCATTGAAGCATTAGATAATGAAACGGAAACAGGCCCTGTGAATCTGTTTTCTGCAAGAACTAGTTGCCTAAGATGAGGAAAGGCAACACCCATATCCCGACTAAGACTTCCCTCCAGTTGGTTAGCTCCAAGTTGGAAGTAACGCATGTTCGAAAGATTGTACAGAGAAGAAGGAATCGTACCTGTTAATCTATTGAAAACTAAATGCATCCAGTCTATACATGTTCTACCGAGCTCTTCAGGAATGCTTCCTTCCAGGTTGTTTTCTCCTGCTGACAATAGAGTGAGAGATGAGAGGTTCCCGAGTGAAGCTGGGATCTTTCCTGTGAGATTGTTGTCAGTAAGACCCAGAGCTGTCAATTTTGAGAGGGAACCAAGTTCTTCTGGGATTTGGCCTTCAAACTTGTTGTCGATTAGATTAAGGATCCTAAGCTTCGAGCAATATGTGATATTGGTGGGGACCTTTCCTTCAAATGAATTATTGCTAAGAACAAGAACTCGTAAGCGGAATAAACCACCGATCTCAGCAGGTACTTTGCCATGAAAGCTGTTGTTTTGGAGGGCTAATGTTCTAAGAAATGTGAGGTTCCCGATGTGGGGGGAGAGGGATCCCACTATCCCATAAGAAAATAGATTTAATCCCGTAACTCTGTGGACATGCCGGTGACTGCAATACACACCCGACCACCGGCAGAAGTGGAGGAGTCATTCCAAGAACTCGAGCATCCTAAGTGGATCATGGTGATTCCAGCCTTGTGCCAATCAGTAAGTCGATCTGTTTCATTTTGCATGCTACTGGCCGTGACGGGATTATAGATGGATGCACAACAGGGCTGTGCATAGCAAAAAGGAAGAGACAAAGGCCTTCATTCTCCACTGGATTTTTAATTTCAGAAGCCACCTATGGTTCCAGCAAATATAGATTATTAGAAGTATGAAATAAACTTCACGTACATTCCTAATTATTTATACAGAAAGTGATTAATAAGTTGAGTACTTGACTTTATGTACATGCATGGACAGTGTAGACTGGGTTCGACTTGATAATGGGGTTCAAAGATCATTAGCTCCTTCAATTAATGTCGGATACTCTTTATATGCCCAAGTCTCCCTACTTTTCTTTTGCGTGAGGCATGGGCATGCAGTGTGGACTCAACCAATTTGTGGCTCTTCTCTTCAAATATACTTAATATGGAACTTATCATTTTCCAATCTACCCGCCCAAAAGTCAAGAAGATAAAACTTATATGCAGTACTGTGGACGACCAGACTGAGGCAAGCACAGAAGTCTTCCCGTTTCAACTAGGCATTAATTTCCAAATAAATTAAGAGGGGCAATTATTCAATTGGACGTTTTAAGACATCTAGTTGAATATATATATGGAAATGGAATTTGCACAAATAAAAATCTGTAGACCCTGGAGGGGACTTAGAAAAAACGGACTCCTTAATTTTCCATGTAACATGAAAAACCCAAGTTCTGGAACCAGCACTTCCTGCTCATGTTGTTCCAAGAGATTCATCTTCTTTTTGTCATTTATCAATCATAGAATCTTACTTTAATATATATATGTCAGCAATGATTTTAACATGGAAACTACACAGCCTTTCCATCTTTGAGTGTGAGAGAAGCAAACATTGCACTTGGTTCTAGTTTAGGAAGGGATCGGAACTTTATGACAATAGACCAAAGAAATATAAAAACAAAGAATAAAGAGGGATGTGATAATGAAATACATTTTGTTCATCTTCATGACCTTTTTTTTGTTAAAAAAAGAACGAACAAATAATGAGCAGGCAACAAAATAAAGAAGAAAAACACATTTTTATTTGAAAACCCTAACTAAGAAAAAACCCATTGATAGATGAGAAAATCTACTATCTCAATATATATGTAATATGACGAGTATTGCAAACTATTAGAAAAAATCACATAAAACCCCCAAATGCCCTCAATACATGTGAATCCATCAAACCCTATGAAGTATTGCGGCTACTAGGGAATCACAAAAACCAAAAAAGGCTAAAATACTTTCACCCTCCACCCTACAAATACATCATATATTTATAACATCCCAAGACTGATTAGTCTCATATCCCCACAAAATCAATAAAAAATCAATAGTGGGTTATGGCTTTAATAAAATCCCTAAAAATCCATGATATCGCTATCATAACTCCACTCATCTTTTGGGTGATGCTGATTTGTAATTAAAATGATGCATTCCTCATTAATTTTACATCTTCTGCCTCTAAAAAAGCAAAGGTTGATCGGCATCTCCCCACAGGCAAATACGTTTTCACAGAGACATTTTTATAGTTCACCTTCTTCCAGTAAACATCTCCAATAACAGGATTCGATAACCGTACCCACAACAATTCTTGAACATAACATTTTGTGTTGGGCACTTCATATTTGGGTGACGTATTTCTTTTTTTTGAATCGATTTGGATGACGTATTTCTTGGATAAAAGCTATATAAATATTTTTATGCTTCTTTTTATGCTTAGTTACATTAGAATATTTGACTTAAATTATATCAATTTATTATATTTGGTGAACAATGTCTATGCTAATTTTTCTACAATATTTGTTGAACCAATATGTATTTTATGAATTTTGATCCCTTTCAATATATATATAATTCCAATTCCCATGAGGATTGTCAAGTTCTAGCAATGGATAAAAATAAATAAAAACTTTTTGCTCTAATTTGAAATCATGTTTTGTTAAACCTAGGGCTCTCCAAAAAGCCCGAAGCCTACTTCAAGCTCAATTCAGTCCGATTATAAGTAGTTTCTCACAGTTCGTTTTTAGCTGATTGAAATACGAGATTCATTTTGTGCCCACCCTGCTCCTCGGTTATTTTCAATACATGATATAACTTTGTTTGTATATATTTGTTAAAATTTTATTATATAAGTCAAATAAAAGTGTAACTTAGTTGGTGTATTAAATTTTAAACTAGATAGAGGGGTTATATATACAAAAAATTCGGTTTTAATTCCTAGGCCCACCGTGCCTGCTCATCCTAAACCTGTCAGGCCCGTCTAATACAAGGCCTATGTTTCTCAAATACGTGCCTTAACAAGAATCAGCCGTCCAGTCAAGTAAATGCACTTACATATTTTGGGCCGAAGCAAATTCTAATCCCACTTATCGGACGCTACGACCTGATGCTATATTCATTATATATGGTAAGCAATAATGTTTATACTATAGTTTTTTCTTATAATTATCCTGACGGTCGTTTCTACCATTTAATATATTAGCAATGTTTATATTTATTATGTGTATGAGTTGGCTTATTATTCTTTGTTTGTTCTTTTCTATCATCCTAGTATATACACTTTTTCTATTGTTATATACACTTATATTGTGTAGAAAATTGCTTAGAATTTAATGCAGAGTTGTTCCTAAGTAGAAGGAATGATAGCATATTTTCAAGAGCTAAACTCAATCTACACGCGCTTACTAGTAGTCAAAGTAGAAGAGAACAAGTGGGTGACACTTGGTATATGGACCCCATAAATAAAAGGAACCCAGTCTACTCGAAAGACTATCATGAAGATCTTGAATGACAAATGGTGGAGGATTTTTCGTATAAAGAGGAGGTCTAGCCGATCTTGATTTCTTCCAAAAAAAAAAAAATATACATGTTGTTTGGAGCATATCCCTGTCACATTGATACAAAAGTCTTGCTATAAACACATAAAGAGGCATTGCTGTTTCGGTTAGTTTCACACACAATTTCATATTTTTGCATTAATTTACAAAGGTTGTGAGATCGATCCAGTCAAGAATGGAGGTGGTAGTATGCTCCAATATTAATGGGCTCCGCAGCATCATCCTGATGGCTGTGCGTCATTCTTTGGACTAGCTCAACAACCACCTGTACTACTACTATTGTCAGTAGCAGTACGGGAAATTCAACTTTAACAGATCGACCCCCTTCAAACATGGAATCAATCGGGATCCAATTGAGGTGCTGAGCACCTGGAATGACCCCGTCCACTATCGCCGATGGCCCGGCGTTAATTGCAGTAGTCGCAGGCATATCAATAGAGTGACTTCATTGAGCTTACGCTCATGTGGACTAGTGGGCCTCTCTACCACTTAATGGAAACCTCACATTTCTCATATCATTTCGTCTCCAAAACAACTCCTTTGAGGGCACATTTCGGATCAATTTTGTGAGTACCATGATCCTTAAGATCCGCTACTCAATGGGCGCAGGGCCCGTATGGCCTGCGTTACTAAATGGCCCGATCCCACTTAAACTAAAGTGACACTTCTCGACTTAAGAGTTCAAAGACCGCTTCGGGGAAAGCAAGTTCAAACTTTTCCAAGGTCGAGCGGTCCGTCATTCTAATTTCAGCCCCTACTTCGCCATCCTACCCCATATAAAAGTTGGTTACTAATAGCTTTCTGTGGCGGAAAACCCCTTGGTGCACATTATCAACAAATTTTCCAACTTCCAAATCCCTTACCCCTCAGAGAGATAATCATGGATGAGGAAAGGATAGTTCCAGATAAGGAAAATGAGATTTCCTCCCTTAAATTAGGAGATAAAATCCTACTTCGAGAAGGATGGAGAGGATTTCATCTATCGAACCCTATAAATATGAAGATCCTAATAGTGATTTCATGAGCACCTAACCACGCCTATTCTCTTCTCCCTTTCAATATTTTTGCTGACTTAAATCATTGGAGAGGCGGCCGGCCTACTGTCGCTGGATCGCTCATTTTTTACAAGTTTACATCATACACCGATACCCGTGAATACAACCGTCATGATCATAAGCAAGCCGGCTAAGAGCAACAAGTCGGAGGGGAAGAAGTCGTTTGAGTCCAAGAAATGTCAGAGTAGAAATCGAAAACAATCCCGCGATCAAACACAGAAAAAGAAGGAGCCCCCACGCTCAATTTCTAAACATCTCAGATGAGAGGTCAGCCGCCTCATTCGCTACTTGCCGATTTCGCGGTCTCAGACTGACGACTGATCCCTTAGAGAAACCCATCCAGAGTAGTGCGACATCATGAGATCACGCATGAGACCAACAGGTGTTGAAGCCTAAAGTGTAAGACCCGAGAAATTCCAAATTTTGGAAAAAGGGTAAAATCGCACTCATATAAAATTGTTATTTCGCTAAAAACTGCGAATGTATTTCTTTAGATCCTCAGATGACCGAAACGGATTTCACCGCTGGAATCGCTCAAAAATCTAGCTAGCACGCAAACTCGTAATATTCCGGTACATCAGGCGACATCGCCGGCACATCGCTTCGTGCCAGAAAGCTTAATTTCGGCGCGACTAAAGTCACATAACAAGTACTCATGTACCATGGGGCGGTATGAGAGAAATGATGGAAATGGACTACCGAGATAGTGCCAATGTCAAACTGAGAAA
Source organism: Tetrastigma voinierianum (assembly GCA_016808115.1). NCBI lineage: Eukaryota > Viridiplantae > Streptophyta > Magnoliopsida > Vitales > Vitaceae > Tetrastigma > Tetrastigma voinierianum. The sequence goes on from JAEQBH010001367.1 coordinate 400,483, forward strand.
GAAGAGAATTAATTAATTAAATAGATTAAAGGATAATGAAAGGAGGAACAGTGGCTTCTTCTTTCTTCTCCCAATTAAAATGAAGCAAAACGAAACGTGGGAAAAAAGAGGGAAGGTCCAGAGCGTGCCATAAAACGTGAAATGACGTTTTTCTACGTTGTTTTCCTTCTCTCTGGTAATGGCGATCCGACCTACAGTTACGAACGTTTCACGAAGGTGCCACGCGCGACCCCGGATTTGTGGAGTTTCCTCAAACTCCAAGAGGTAGGATTTCTCCCTACTTGGGTTTTATTCCCTATTTTCTGTTTTGTCGATGTTTCTGCTTGTTCGGGAGGCCGTGAGGTTGAAAGTGATCGGTCCCAAAACATAACAATCGATAAAAATTTCGAAACTGAGCAGCAGCCACTGTCAGCCCACTACCGACTGGGGTTCACAATGATGGGCTTGTGTGTTAAATCATGCTTTGATTGAATTTGGGCCGGAATTACTGTGGACTTCGGGTTCACTAAGTGAACCGTTACCTAGGATCTTTCGAATAGTAACCGAGGGTTTCAATTATTCTGAAACAATATTCTAAAATACATTTTTGTGAAAATATGTGTTTGGTTAAGTAATTCGAATCGAATTGCTTGTGTTTGAAGATTAGCCAAAGTGAGCTAATTTTGGTGTTTGAAAAACTGATTTCATAACATGTTGTATGAATTAATTTTTATGTAACATATTCATGTTTACATATTTGTACGTGGTTTAGATCAATATTGAATCGCAGCTACATGGGTATTCCATATGCACTGGAACATCCAGACCATAGGAATTAGTGTAATGAGACGAGTCTAGAGAAATCTGCCTCGAGGGTAGTCTAAAATTCCGAGGGTATTCCAAACTAAATAATATATCAACCGCCTGAGCGTGCCCAGCAGTCGATATTTATTCATCTGAGGGCAGTCCATAAACCAAATAACATATCAACCGTCTGAGCGCCTCATTTGATATATATTCATCTGAAAGTAAGAGTCCATTTAAACAACACATATATCAATCAGCTTCTGAGCGCCCAACTGACATATATTCATCTAGAGACAGTCTACCTATAAAACGAATATTCTCATACGAGGCTTAAAGTATGTGAGAGAGTCTTAGAGGACTCGGGATCTGAGTTGGTCATGGTGACATTCAAGTAGGATCATGTATTTACTTGAGCGCGTGTTTTATTTCGCCACAAGACCGCACTTAGTTGAGTGTACTTCACTTGTATATTCTCCTACTCACTTAATACCACATCGCACTTTACAGTACTGTGAGTCATGGCGAGAGACGTACTGGCCCTAGAGATTTATTGTGAAGAAAGCCGGATGTGGCCTTGGTGGTCAGACATGCATTAGAACTTTAAGTTTAATATATGTATTGTTTCTTAAGAGTAAAAATATTAACTCTTGTAATCATTGGCATATAGTTGGTTTCCTAGTCGCATGTACATCGAGTATCGCTTATGGGCCCAAGTACGCATCGATATATATTGTATATATTGGACTGTTTGGGGATATATGTGGCATCAGATCGCAGCAGCTCCCCGCACAAAGGAGACTTCGCCACTAAAGCGGTGTTCGTAACCGACGCCCACTTCGTATTCCGCGGTCGACGGTAGTCAACTGACCCCCTGCCACGTCACATAAAGTTCATGGTGGAAAGACTAATCAAAGTAGGGCACCTCAGAAGGTATGTCAGGGAAGTTAACCATGGGGTGGAATCTGGGCCACCAACAGACAGAATTTCAGCCGGCGCGGTCGTCCTATCAGAATCTAGACCAGCCATAAACTATATACTGGGAGGCCCGTCTGATGACCAGTATCAATTGAAGCACCAGCAGAAGAAGCTCTTGAGAGCGGCCATTATCAAGGCTCGGGTAAATGCTATCCACACAAGAGGCAGCCTTGAAGAAACCAAGACGATAGATGGCCCTATATCGTTTCCTCTGGTAAACTCAAACCGGGTCATTGTGCCCCATTATGATGCACTAATACTCACCCGATGTATTAGCGACTTTGATGTGCATAGGGTGCTTGTATATCTTGGTAGCGTGACAGACTTGTTATAGCTACTAGCCTTAAATCAGATGAAGCTTTCCTCAATAATGCTAAACTCAGCCAGGCGAATCCTCTATGGTTTCAATGGTGCAACAATCACAACACTAGGAGATGTCACGCTCCCTATACAAGTGGGACCAGTCACCTAACAGGTTTTGTTCTCAATAGTCGAATACTTGGGGCCTTAATGCCATAGTAGGCCAAACCTGGTTGCACTCGATGAAGGTTGTCCCTTAGACATATCACCAGATGATCAGTTATTTGACAAACGTGGTGCAGGTCGACCTCCTAAGTAGTCAGCTAGCCGCATGACAATGTTATCAACCATCCATACGAGAATATAAAGGGGAAAATAGATTAGATAGTCCTACCCTAAAAAATATACCCCCACGTAGCAACCACAGTTCGTCGCCTAGGTCAGGGCGAGAGAGAAGGATCCATTAGCCATGGATCCCCTAGAGATAGTAGCTTTGGATAGGCCAGAGAAGTTCACATACGTCAGCTCTTTGCTATCCACTTGAAGAAAAAGAGTGACTGTAATATTGAAGCACTAAGCGTGGTAGCTGGATCGCTCAAGTATGGCCAGAATCAACGATGCTGGCCTCTCCTGGCGAATGTTATCCCTCGACAAAACTTGTAGACGAGGAAAGTGGCGTTTCCTCAAATCGCCATCAGATTATTCAGACAGAGGTGGACAATCTTTTAAGAGTAAGTTTCATCAGAGAGGTAAAGTATCTCGAATGGCTTGCCAATGTGGTAGTGGTTCCAAAGAAAGGCGGTAAGTGGAGAGTATGTGTAGACTACACGGACCTTAACGAAGCATGCCTTAAAGGCAGCTTCCCCCTACCGCATATAGATCAGATCGTTGATGCCTCAGCCAGGCATGGGATTCGGTCATCTCTGGACTCTTTCTTTGGATACCACGAGGAATTATGCACACTTTGATACGAGAAAGCGACCTTCATTGCCATACGGGCTATGTTGCTACAATGTAATGTCTTTTGGCTAGAAGAATGCCGGGGTGACCTATTAGAGGTTGGTGACTAAGATATTTCGACCACTAATGAGCAAGACCATGGAAGTCTACATCGACGATATGCTTGTCAAATCCAAAGAACACCCTGATCACACGAAGCACTTGCAAGAAACCTTTGAGCTATTAGCACGTACAACATGAAACTCAATCCCCTAAAATGTCTTTGAAATCGGTTGAGGCGGATTTTAGGCTATGGTAGTAAAGGGGGGATGAGGCGATCTATTCAACTTAGAGCTATTATGGAATCCAAAAACCTAACTACGAAGAGTGCGACAACATTTGGAGGCTCTCAGTGGTTCATATCGTTTACAAACCGATTAAAGTTTTTCACCACTCTAAAGAGATGTGATTGGTTAGAATAAGGAAGCGGCCGGAGCTTTCATGGCAATCAATGATATCTCACTTTCGTATGGGTTAAGCTGGCTTTAGACGAGTGATACACTCTATCTTTATCTAGCAGTTTTAGATGTCTTAGTAAGTGCAGTTTTGTTCAAAGAAGATGAAAACCGGAAACAGAGACCAGTATTCTTTGTAAGCAAATCCCTATATGAGGTAGAAACTCGATATACCCGTCTCAAGCAATTAGCGTTGGCTCTACGTTTGGCCGCTAAAAAACATCGCCCTTACTTCCAAGCACTCCCTATTATCGTGTTGACCAATCTTCCTTTGCGAAGCACCATACATAAACTCGAATTGTCAGGAAGGATGGCCTGGTGGGCTATTGAGCTAAGCAAGTTTGGTATCCAATATAAACCCCGCTTGGCAATAAAGGGACAGATATTGGCAGACTTTTTAGTAGAGCTCCCCTAACAGGTTGAGGACCTGAGTAATGCCGAATAGTGGATCCTTAACGTGGATGGCGCTTCCCGGCAAACGGGAGTCGATGTTGGCTTGTAACTTAAAGCCCCAACCGGAGAAAGAATAGAGCATGCTATACGGTTAGACTTCCTCGTTTCCAATAATGAGGTAGAATATGAAGCAATCCTAACCGGTATAGATCTCACAATTTCCGTATCCTCAGAAAAGATCATCATCCAAAGTGACTCCCAATTGATGGTAGGACAGGTAAACGGGGAATACGAAACGCGGGACTAGCTCATGAACAAGTATGTATGCTTGGTTAAGCTGCGACTAGAGAGCTTCGTGGCTTGGAAGCTTGAGCATATCTCAAAGGGTTCAAATGAAAAGACAGATGCCTTAGCAGCAGTGGCCACATCCTTACCAACACAAGAAATAGTGCTCTTCCTTGTCTATTACCAACCAGAATTATCAATTGCTACCAACCGAGTAAACGAGATAGAAGAAGGAAACCCCTCTTAGATGACTCAATAAAGCATTACACGAGTTCGGAACTCTACAGATAAGCGGTCGAAGCCCACAAGATTCAAGTTCAGGCGGCTCGATTTTCCCTTGTAGATAGGTAGTTGTATAGCCATCTCTAGTATTTCGTATCTTAAATGTAGAATTAGTATGTATTAGCGAACTCCATGAAGGAATATGTAAGAGCCATCGGGCGGTAGAACTTTGTCGCCACGGGGCCCATACCCAAGGTATTCTTGGCTAACCATGAGGACGGATGCTGTAGCCGCCTATGTCGAGAAGTGTGATCGTTGCCAGCAGTGAGCCCCGTCTCAATGGTGCCGGCTCGAATCTTCACGACCATAGAATGGCCCACGGCCCTTAAGCACAGTGAGGGAATTGATATAGTTGGACCACTTTCTTTGCCCCGAACACAAAGCTATTATTGGTAGCAACCAAAATATTTTTAACGCAAAATGAATGAAGTACGAAACCTTACCTCCATCAAAGACAAAGATGTCATCCAATTTGTATGGAAGAACATCGTCTGCCGGTTCAGAATACCATAGTCGATAGTGACTGACAATGGGCCATAATTTGATGGCAAGGTATACAGAAATTTTTTCAACGAGTTGAAAGTCAATAACTTGTATTCAGCCCACATGATTACTCCACGAAAGAAAGGCGGGCGAAATCATCAGACTCTCTTATAACTGACAAAGCATTTGCATTTAACCAAAGGTAAATGGGTAGATCAACTGCCAGGAGTTCTGTGGGCCTACAAAACAACCAGTAGAAAGCCAATTGGAAGTGTCGCCGTTCGCCTTTTACTTACGGGACGGAGGCTATAATTCCATAGAAATTGGGATGCCCACACTTCGAACTGAAATTCTAGAAGAGGCTAATGCTAAATTCGTTACTAAAGACCTGGATATGACAAATGAGCTTTGCGCAGCTGCAGCTCTGTGTATAGCATCATACCAACAAAGATTGACAAACCTGTATAACAGGCGGGTAAAACCGCGTACATTCCAAGACTGAGACTTGGCCTTGAGAAGAGTCTTTGAAAACAAGGCTAACCCAGCAGATGGGAAGTTCCAACAAAACTGGGAAGGGCCATACATGGTAGTCCAAGTAGGGGTAGCCGGGTCATATGCGTTGAATAAGCTAAACGGGACTCCAGTACCCAGAATGTTGAATGCCATGCATCTGAAGAGGTATTACGAGTAAAACTTCCTTTGAAAGTATTACTATCCATAAAGATCGTCTTTGAAGTATTTTAAAATCTTGCATTTGCCTCTTCTCAAAAGACCAGACTCTGGCTCTTAGCTTGTTGGCACTTTCAAAAGACTAGACTGTGGCTCTTAGCCTGTTGGCACTCTCAAAAGACCAGATGTGGCTCTTAGCTAGCTGTCACTTTCAAAAGACCAGATTGTGGCTCTTAGCCTACTGGCTCTTTCAAAAGATCAGATGTGGCTCTTAGCCTGCTGGCACTTTCAAAAGATTAGACTATGGCTTTTAGCTTGGTAGCACATTCAATAGACCAGACTATGGCTCTTAACCTGTTGGCACTTTCAAAAGACCAAATTGTGGCTCTTAGCTTGTTGACACTTTCAAAAGACCAAATTGTGGCTCTTAGCTTGTTGGCACTTTCAAAAGACCAAATTGTGGCTCTTAGCATATTGGCACTTTCAAAAGCCTTGATGGCTCAAACCTAAGCACGATACCGGACCCATGGTCAGCCAACTGCTAGTACTGCGTCCCAGCCTGATTGAGACTTTTGGCTCGCCTAATAGTAGAACTGAAGAAACACTAAAATCAGATGTTGGCTGGAGTGTATTATCTAAACCAACGATCCTATCAGAAGTTCGTACAAAGAAAAAAACGATCGTTTGTACAAAGAATACCAAAAGTTATATCTCATACATAAGCCAATGGCGTCATTAGTTACATGACAATATATGTCCAAGCGGCCATATTGGGCCTATTACAACATCCATAACCATAGGCAAAAAACAGCTCCAAAGCTTTCTGGTAGTCTTCCTCCAAGGCCTCTATTATCCTTGCCAGTTCACAAGAACAGAGAGGAAAAGAAATCACAGCAGGTGAAAGACTTTGTGGATGAGCGTATAAGTGGACTCCACATATATAAAGATTTGGAGCATTAATAGATGCATTAAATGTGCCATCAGAAAATCATGCACCACAGACACATTGGGACATGTGCTCTACTCACACACTTTGTGACCAATCACCCTTCACCTTCCGACAAGCTTTATGTGCGCATTAATTTTCCAGTCTTTCTTTCCATGCTGGCAAACTAGGTCCATTTGTGAGAGCTACTGACTCGTGATAAAGCGGTCCAGTACCCTACCATACTAAAAATTGTGTGTGTGTGTGTGGGGGGAGCACACGACTCTAAGCATGCTAGCACTCTTAACGGGCCAGACAAGGCACTTAGCCTATTGGCACTTCCAAAGAGAGATACCAGACGAGGCCTCCAGCCTTTTGGTATGTGACCTAATACATAATTGGCCACTTGGCCTGTGGATTCTGACAAGTGAAGATGGTGCCTTGCGGTTGGCATAAGGCCCCGAACCCTACGAAACCTAACTTAACATTGATGTCTTGAAGCAGCCATCCTAACCAAGAATTGAGGAAAAGGATTGCACAATGAAATCAATGGCTCAAGTAAACTAGAAATTATAAGAGCGCCAATAGCGTCGGGATAAGAATGAAAAATAAACAATAGTTGAAGTAGACAACAAAAATGCGTATTTCATTAAAGTGCCAATAGCATCCAAAGAGTACATAAATGATGGCGGTCGGATAAGGCCCCTTTACAAAAAAATTAACTAAAAATAGGTGCTAGAGTTTGCTCTACGGTTCGGCCGGCAACCTCCATGTAAGGTTCCTTAGTGCCGTCTACATTGCAGGAGGAGCCGATTCATTGTGCCTTGAAGCCAGCACGGACGAGGGCACTGAAGGTCTGAAGAACTCGGAAGCGGGTGGTCGACAGTCAGGCATACCTTCTGGACCTCTGGATAGTTATCTACGAGATGTTGTGCTTGAACACCACGACACCCATGCCCATAAAGGCAAAAGGAATCCACCCTTGAGGCCTTTTGATACTCTTCCTCCATGGCCTCCTTATCCCTGCTCGCCTGAGAATGGAGGGAGGACACCTCATCTTTGGTCGCCTCGAGCTCTAGTAGGAGAGATGTCTCGCTCAACCTCCAGGCAGGCAGTCTTAGCCTCCGGCAGTGCTGACCTCCTCCTCGTACTTGGGCTTCTTGGAAATAGCGGGTCCTCCTTGTTTGTGGTCCCATTTCAAAGCCGATATATTCCATAGAGAGAACTTAAAGGGGCCTATAGGCATGCGGGTGGTATATAAGAGACCGCAAAGGGGCGAAGAAAGAGAAAAGATAGGCAAAACAAAACCCACAGCCCACAGACTATATGCACGACCCTTAACTACGTCCACCTAAATTGAAAAATCAGCTAAGGATTTAGGCCTTTCAACAAGTATATACATTTGACTGAGATATGATTACAAATAAAGAGTTATCCTTTGGGCTAAGAAGTCTTTATTTTCAAAAGCGATATAGTTCCTTTCATGATAGGTCCGACAAATCTTTTGAGAGATCTTTCATCCCAGTTTTTGCATTCTTCCCCATAAAGAGCCTCCTGGGAAGGATGATCTCTCTAACGAGACGTTTGAATGCCATTTTACTGTAATATTGATCCAATTGTCCTCTCATCATTTCTTCTACGAGAACATCCTTGTGGACCACTATTCGATATAAATGGTTACGATCTATACAGGACTCTGACAGAAACCTTGCTCGGGCAATTTGAATGAACATAGAACACCATTTTGAGTCAATCATGCTGACTGAATTATTTGCCTCCATAACTCAATCTTCTTGATTCGAAATAATTTTCTTTCCTTGAATGGTATTGAGAAGAGAGGAACTCATCCAATTCCTAATCATTGAAAGATCTAATAATGCGTGGGGTCCATCCTCCTTCATCCCTAGCAGAATCCCACATATCAACCACCAACGCCTCCTTATTTTTTGCCAAAACATACAGTAAGGGGTAAGAGACATGATGAGTGCCCAAAACACTCATCATATACCCGCGTTTGATCTCATTTTCGGTTCTGTCCATTTAGTAATAAGTGCGTTTATCGTCGTATATCTGATACTCAGCTTTTTGTGCATGTTAAGTGAAAAAGGAGGCATTTGGAAGTTGTGTGGAGATTTGAAGAAAGAGATTGGAGAAGAGCTTAGCCTCAACGTTGTGACGTCCCAACGTCAAGACGTTGAGGTTGTATGACGTGCAGCCCACATTAGCCAACGTTGCGACGTCCAACATCACGACGTTCCAACGTCGCGATAATCATAGGGACACCTCTCCCAAACGCGGTGCTAGATGCTAAAATAGAGACGAAGAATAGGAGGGGGGGGAGGAACGGGATAGGCGACGGAGAAGACGACACAGAGAGATTCAAGAGATCGTGTAATCTTTGTACTTGTATTTTCTTTCTTGAACTCCCATTGATTAAAACAAAATGATTGTAATGATCAGGATGAATTATTACTTCTTTATTTCTAGGGTTTTTCTTTGTATTCTTATTACCATATTCATATGGATTAGTTTTAATTCAGTTTATTAGTGCACTGTTATGAATCTTACCTCAACGACTTATCTATATTGGATAATTACTGCATGAGGTAGTGTTTGTGACTTCAACTTTCTTTTCAGAGAATCTAAGATCGAGGAGATAAAGGGTTCGAGGATGCGGTAGAGTGACACTCGGTCAATCGAAGAGTAGAGATCTCCCGGTTTCGAATGTTGCGATTATGGTTTAATCATTCATGCGTTTCAGAGTCTAGGGTTGCGCGGAGATCACGATGAACCACTGCAGCGAGATAGGCGGATGTTAACACCCAGATTATACCACGTGAGTTTATAACTTGTTTAGGGTATAATAAAAGTAAATGTATATTTTTCCGAAATCAATACAAAGTCAAGGGTAAATTGGTAAATTTCCAATTAAGGACCCAAATGACATAAGAATAGAAGATTGGATGTCAAAGTAGGATTTTGATAAGTTAAATTGAGAATAATAGAGGGATAAAGGACCTAAATTCAAAAATGGGAAAAAGAAAGCAAAAATGGTTTTTCACCTTAGAAACAAGACCTTAAATTAGAAGGTGAATAAAGCTAAAAAGAATATCCCATTTGTTGGATGAAGGCTAGGGCAAATTGGAAGGAGAAGAGAAGAGAAGAAGAGAAGAGAAGAAGAAGAGAAAAGAAGAGCAAAGGTATGGATTGCTATGGATTTATGAACATTTGTATGGATTCTTGGGTTTTAAATCTAGTTCTTTGTCTAGGGTTTTTCTATGAGAAGTCCTAACCCACCATTACAAGTGTTTATGTTTGGGTTATGAACCATTTTGGAGTTATTTTGGGTGGATTCCATGGTGGCTTTTAGGAGTAGGGATAGAGATCAAGGAGGTTCCCACATTGAAGAAAGCGAGTGAGAGATGGCAAAATCGCAATTTTCTCAAACCCACAATTTGGTAGTACCAAAACGAAGGGGTAGTATCGATGCCAGAATTAACAGAGAAAAAGTGGTACGGTACCAAACAAAAGTGGTGGTACCTATTCTCAAAAAGGGCTGATATGATTACCAATCAAAGTGAATGCAGGTATCGATCTTCTAGCAGCCCTAATTTTTTGTGCCCTTACATTGTTAGGCCCTAAATTCGTATACTAATAGTATGGAACCTAATAAGAGACTAATGGGGGTTTAGATAAGAGTGAAACTAAGTGAAAAACGCATTGTCGCTTCGCCTTAGCAAGTTTGATGTTGGCGAACTTAATGCCATATGATAAGACAAATAAGTATGATATATGTAGAAGTATATCTATTAATGATATGTTCAAAACATGAATAAGCATGTGTATAATGTTTATAAGGGACTATTTAATAGAGAATATCTGTAAGTATACATGATACAGTGTTTATTCATGTATGCGAGAGATATCTTTCTAATACACGAGAAAGATTGTTAAGAAAACATATAATAAGCGATTATTTGCTTATGGCCAGGAGTAGATGGATAGATAGACATGCCTATAGAAATTACGATTCTTTGTAACATACGAGTTCATAGATATCGAGGCCCCGTTTAGGTCGATGACATAGATCCCATTTGGATCATTATAGTGGCCCCGTTTGAGTCATATAGATAGAGATTATTGTCTCGTACAGTGATAGTACCTTCGGGTACATACAGTTCTTTCCCGTATCCACTTCTAAAGTATTTGCAGGCATGAAACAGAAAAGAAAATGACAAGTATATGTAAATAAGATGTATATAATATATGATATGATATGAGAAGCATAACATTGCTATGTGATGATAGTATACGGTTACAAGAACAAAGTAAAGTGCAAGATGACGAAAGTATATGAAATATGATGGGAATGAAACATATTTATGAAAAGTAGATATGAAATAGATAAGTATCATTAAATGTTATATTTAATCATAAGTAGTAATAAATAACATATATATAGAAAGCAAAAGTATTCATGTATGCGAAAAATGAAACAGCGAGAAATACCCTTTACACTTATTTATTGATGTAAGTGTTGGTGATTTTTACACACCCACCTTTGCTGTGCGCATCTCTAAAGTGGGATGATCCTTATTAGAGGGGGTTGTCACGGTATTATTCCCACTAAGCTAAGCTCGGCATGGTAATTTAATCGGTCTTGAGTGCAGGGAGAAGCGAAGCAGAAGTCGAGACACTCCCACATCAACAACCAAGGCCAACACACTATTAGGTGCCCATTGGAAGACCATTTGTTCTAATGTATATGTATTTTTGTTTCTTTTGTAAGCAATGTAAATATTGTAAATGTTGAACACTTCCATATATGGAGGTTGTATATATTTTGTAATCCGCTGCTACAGGATATAGTACAAGTTAAGTGTTTAACATTATATGAATAAACAAGCTTAAAGGTTATAAGTTAAAAAAAAAAAATGACACCCTCGCTTGACCTTGAGTCTGGTTGGGAAGATGTCATCAGAATATCTCGAGAGAGGATATCTTGTAGGCACACATTTCTTAATATACAAAATAGATTTTACACAGATAATCTATTAATCAGATGTGAGGAAGAATGAAACCACAGTCTTCGTTAATTGGTAATAACTCATTTAGGATCAAGTGCGATTCTATTGGTAGTAATTCACTTGAAGTTTGAGATCCAGGATAATGCTGCAGAGCCGATTCCGTGTTCAACAGCTTCTCTTCGTGGAAAGCGACACTTGACTAGCCGCACTATATTATGCAACTGACTGGCGTATACTTGCGGCGTGCGGAGCTGTTTATATGTTTTTTTTCCCACGACATCTATGAGCCCGTCAAGTTTTACCTTTTTGGCTTCTTTGAGACTGCACATATATTGCTACAATGTAATGTCTTTTGGCTTGAAGAATGCCGAGGCAACCTATCAGAGGTTGGTGACTAAGATATTTCAACCACTGATAAGCAAGACCATGGAAGTCTACATTGACGATATGCTTGTCAAATCCAAAGAACGCTCTGATCACACAAAGCACTTGCAAGAAACCTTTGAGCTACCGTGCACGTACAACATGAAACTCAATCCCCTAAAATGTGTGTTCGGAATCAGTTCGAGAAATTTTTTGGGCTTTATGGTGATGTAGAGGGGGATAGAGGCCAATCCTATTCAGCTTAGAGCTATTAAGGAATCTCAAAAACCTACCTACAGAAAAGTGGTGCAGCGATTGGTAGGCCGTAGCGGGCTCTCGGCGAGTTCATATCCCATTTTACAGACCGATTAAAGCAGTTTTTCACCACTTTAAAGGGAGCGAAACTGACCGGCTGGAATAAAGAATGCGACCAGGCTTTCATGGCAATCAAGCAGTATCTCATCGAGTCGCCAATTCTGGCTAGCCCTGAAGCAGGTGATACACTCTATCTTTATCTAGCAGTTTCAGATGTCTCAATAAGTGCAACTTTGTTCAAAGAAGATGAAAACTGGAAACAAAGACCAGTATTCTTCATAAGCAAATCCCTATATGAGGATGGCTAAATACTAAATCTGGCTCAACCTTTGTTGGCTCTCCGTTTGGCCGCTAAAAAACTCCGCCCTTTGCTAACCACTCCACTATCATTATGCTAATAATATTCCCTTTACGAAGCACCTTATAAACTCGGGTGTTAGGAAGGATAGTTGATTGGTGGGCTATTAAGCTAAGCGAGTTTGGTATCTAGTATAAACTGTAACACCCCGAAATATACCCTAGCAGTTGTCGGACTTGTTTAGGGTATATTAAAAACTAAATGGAAATTTTCGGAAACAAAATTTGAGGGCCGGGGATAATTAAGAGAATACAAGAGTAAATATGTAATTTACCACTTGAGGACTTTTAAAGTGTTATAAGATGAAGAGATGGGATTAAATGCAAATATAGAAAAATAAAATAGAGATAAAAGAAAATTGGGGACGAAAAGCGAATTAAAAGAAAACTTAAAAGCAAAAAATGAGAAAAGTATTGAAAAATGGATTTTATTTGAAGGCCAAACATAGCTTAACTAAACCCATTTAGGATAAGATAAATTGGTCTCAAAAGAAAAGAACTGTATAGAGAGGGGGAGAAGAGAGAAAGAGAGAAGAAGAAGAAGAAGAGAAGAAAGAAAGGAGAAGAGGGAGAAGCGAGCAAGCCAAGGTATGAACTTAGTTTTGGTATGGAATTATGGGTTTTAAAGCTTTGAATGGTTTTCCAAATAGCAATTGTATAGTTATTAGTTGTCTCCAAATCTAGGGTTTTTGCTAGGGTTTCATTCTAAACCAATAATCATGGAAAGTAAGGTGAATAAAACCTTAAAGAGTACAAGCAAAGTATAGAATCCTCCCTTTAAGGATGAATTCATGGTTAATAGTAAGTAAATGAGTTAGGGTTTAGAACAAGCCTAACTAATCTCTCTGGTCATTAGGTTGTGTATGGATAATAACCCATATTAGAGTAGGTTTGAGAGTAATTTAGGATAAATTGTTGAAAGAAAATAAGTATTGAAGAGAGGAAATTGAGTAGAAAGAGTTTACAAGAGACATATGGAGTGGTCTTGAAGTGTAAGGTCGTATAGGATGAATTGAGGATCAAAATATGGAAAAGGAGAAAAACACACATATTTTGGGCATCTAGAATTTGACATGTACCAGTACAGCAGACATGCCGGTACAGCCATGTGCTCATTTTGGCCAAGTTATTGCCCGGTACAACTTGAGCTTATACCGAGCCTGGCTGTTCTAGTTTCCTGTTCCGACCAGTTTCCGTATTTTGGCCATAACTTCCTCATTTCTTATCCGATTTGAGTGATTCAAGTGGCTACGTAAAATAGACTTCAAGGAGAACAAAACTTAAAGAGAAGGCATCGCCAAACTATGATCCTAAGTGGCCCAAAAATTCACTCAAAGTGGGGCCATGTGCAAGAAAAATTCTGATTCCAGCTTTGAACATAGAGAAGTCCGGGTTGTTTCGGACGTAACTTGAGTTCCGGTGCTCCGAATTGGGTGATTCCAGTTGGAATAGAATCCTTAGCACCTTAGATTTAAATGAGTATAAGGACATAGTGTCAAAATATGAAGTCAAGACCCCGGAAAAATGAGTAATACAAACAGTCCCTCGGTAAAATCGGTAAAATGACTAGTTGGCATGAAAATGCCATAACTTTAGTTTGGAAGATCCGAGTGGATTGATTCCAATTCCTAAGTAAACTAGATTTGAGGGAATAGAATATGATGAGATATAGTAGAACATATCATGAATCTTGAATATCTAAAGTACACAAATGATAGGCACATATGAATATAAGAGTAAATGATGATATACTGATAGTTATACCGAAATGAACAAGATGGAGCATGCTAGGAACACATGATAGAAATAAGTAAATGCTAAGAATGATAGAGATAAGTAAAAGATGACAAGTATAAGAATAAGTATATGTACATGAATGATAGGCAATGAGAACCTTGGTAAGTAATATAGGAAAGTATATGAATAGATGAAGACATAGCGGGAATCGTAAATAATATAAAAGATATATGAATATAGAAATATATAGATATATGAATACAAGAGTGCATAGATGCATTCATGATATGATAGACAAAACTAAATGATAGAAAAAGATATGAATATATGTATTATAGAGAGAAATATGAGAGCATTAATATGAAGCTACATATGAGAACTAATACAGGAGTAAAAGTATGATGATAGTATATATGCATAAGCAATTATGATAACAATGATTCTTCATGCTTATGAGATATGTCTGAAAATGTAATAAAGCTGATTATGCACTTAGGGCACGGTAGAGGGGATAGATCAGGCGTACCTATAGGGAAGATCAGTTCTTGCAGCATATTCATAGGCGAATGCTGAGGCCCCGTTTGGGTCGATGACATAGATCCGTTTGGATCAGGTGGCCGCGGTCGCGCAATAGGCGAGATCCTTTGCGCAAATGCGGTGATAGTACCTTGGTACCCGATGAGAATATGGCATAGGTCAGCTGTCTGTGCGGTGGCGATACCTCGGGTATTAACGAGACGGAGATCAACGCCTTGTACGGTGATAGTACCTTCGGGTACACATAGTTTCCGTATCAGCTTCTAAGGTATTTGCGGACATGAAACACAAAAGGAAATGACATGTATAGAATATGACATGATATGTGAAGCATAACCTTTGCTATACGATGAAAGTATAGGCGATTTACAAAGAACAAGAAGTAATGTACAAGATGACGGTACATGAAAACATATGAAAGTACGGTATATGAAAGCAGTATATGAATATCATATGAAAGTATAGTATATAGATATCAGAATGAAAAATACAGTATATGACTATATCACGAGAAAGTATAATAGGAAAGCGATTATAGGAAATGCACGAGTACATGAATATGGGTATATGAAAATGGTATGAACAGTACATGAATATAGTATATAGAAGTACAAAGTATAGTACGAAAGGATATGAACAAATGCAGTAATAGAAGTAGATGAGAAAGGAATATGAAAGTATAGTATATGGAAAACATAAGGAAAATCTGAGTAGATGAAAAGTATCGGATGAAAGTATACAAAAGTACATTATATAGAAAAGTATAAGAATGTATATGATACATGCACGATTATACGAGCATGAAATGAACATGATAGAGTATAGGAATATGTAAAGTATAGAAACAGGAATACAGTAAAAATGTAGATAAAAGATATGCCAAAGACATAGAATATGTACCGAAAGAGATTGATATGCAATAGGCAAAAGTATATGTGATAGATAAGTAATTAAAGTTATATGAATATGCATATCATATAAACATGACGATCGTAGGTGGTGAAGTTGTCCATGCTTATGTTCCCCACCTAAGTAAAGCTTAGCACGGGGTGTTCAATCGGAGTGTAGCATTCTGAGAAGCGAGAGAAGACAAGGATAGAGACGAGGACATTCCACATCGGCCAGCGAGGCCGACTCGGAGATAGGTGCTTCCACTGTGCCTTCTACTGAAATCTACGATATTTTGTAATAGAAATTGTATATGTATATTATTTGTATAGATAAAATGGGACTTTCTATCTATGTGTGTATATGAATTTTTATGGACACCACTCCGGTGTGATTCTTTTGTATATATATATAAATGATTTTGTTATTACAGAAATTATTTGTATACCCCACCAGTACAGTACCGCTGCGAGAAAGAAACAGTCCAATAGAGTCGATGAGTATAGTATATAGTATAAGATAGTCTCGCGCCCGGACTTGGTTCGGATCCTCAATCGGGTGAATTGGGATGAAGCATGACACTCAGGCCCACTTGGCGTAAAGGACAGATATTGGCTGACTTTTTAGTAGAGCTCCTTTAACAAGACACGGACGAAGGTAATCTGATTAAATGGATCCCTTAATGGATGGCGCTTCCGACAAGCGGGGAGTCGATGTTGGCTTGCAACTGAAAGCTCCAATCGGAGAAAGAATAGAGCATGCTATACGATTAGACTTCCCCACGTCCAATAATGAGGTAGAATATGAAGCAATCCTAGCCAGTATAGATCTCGCAATCTCTGTATCCTCAGAAAAGATCATCATCCAAAGTGACTCCCAGCTAGTGGTAGGACAGGTAAACGGGGAATACGAAACGCGGGACTAGCGCATGAACAAGTATGTATGCTTGGTTAGGCTGCGACTAGAAGGCTTGATGGCCAGAGGAACAGAGCATATCTCAAGGGGTTCAAATGAAAAGACGGATGCCTTAGCAACAGTGACCACATCCCTACAAACCAAAGAAATAGTGCTCTTCCCTGTCTATTACCAACCGGAATCATCAATTGCTACCAACCAGGTAAACGAGATAGAAGAAGCAAACCCCTCTTGGATGACTGATGAGTCTAAAACTCATCTATTTTTAATCCATTTTTCTGACATGTTTTTAACAGTTTCAGATATATTTTTATGCCAAATTTTGGAATATTCACCAACTTTGTGTTTATAGTGTAAATTCAAATGAGAATTCAGTGAAAAGAAGCAAAAAGGTGAAAATTGCGGCAGTTTTTGTCCGAAGCGAAATTTAACCAATCAAGAACTATGTCGTAAATTTACTGACTATATGTGTGACAAAGTCCGGGCCCCAAACATCGAGTAGAAATAGAATCTTTGTTGTGACAAAGAGTTCTATGTCACGACATTGCTAAAGAAGAATGAAAATAAGACTGTAGCGACAATCCTTAACTTTGTCGACGAGAATCAAGGCAAATAGTAAAGGAACTGTCGTGATAATCCTTATAATCGCCTCAAAAGTTAAAACTAACATATGAATGAACTCTGTCGTGACAAAGAGCAATTCTATGAGAAAATGGCAAGAATACAACACAAGTCAGCTGAAACAAGTGTTTTTATGTTGCGACAAAGTTTTCAGCATGAAGCTAGCTCAAGGAAGAATTTCTGTTGTGACAAAAGAAAATCCTGTTGCGACATAACTTTCAGAGTTCACAAGAAGGAGCAACAGAATCTTTGTCGCGACAAAGATTAATTCTATCGTGACAAGAAGTTGAAGAGTAACACAAGAGGAATAGCGACAAAGAAATTCATATTTGTTTTAAATCTTTAATTGAAGAGCGAATCTACATCGCATCAAAGAAGTTTTTTATTAATGACCATAAAAGCTATGGAATAATAAAATTCTATCGCGATAGAAGAAAATCCTGTCGTGACAAAAATTGTATGAGAACTGAGATGAGCCAAGTCAAGTTTGTCGCAACAACAATTTCTATGTCGCAACAAATAGCAGCAAGGGACAAGGACCAGAAAAGAAAAGTCAATTGCGACAAAGAAAGTGCAGCCGACCAAAGTGTGAAAAGCCGAGAAATTCTGTCGCGACATAGAAAACTCTGTCACTATAGAGTAGACAAGCTGAAAAGAAAAATGTTTGTCGTACTTCGTTCGAGGCGAGGAGTGTAAAAAGAGTGGTTGCAACAAATTTGGTGTGTGACATAAGACTAAATCTTTGTTGTGGCAAGATAGAACAAGCTGCACCAAATTATGTCGTGACATTATCGAAAGAAATACGTTATGACGAATCCAAGCAAAAGCTCAGGAGAATAGGTCGTGTGACGCATGCTACGACGGAGGCGGTAACAAAGGCGAAAACTTCACGTAATGACAGGAACTTTCTATGTCGTGGCGACGACCAATTTGGTTAGAATTTTGGGATCCACAACCGCGATTATTAAAGTGTGTGACAACTTTGGAAAGTCTATAAATAGACGCATCTAGGGCGCCCTCAACCAGCAACTCAAGACTTTTGGGTAGTTGAAGACTCTTGTATATTTTTATTTATTTTATTTTTATTTTCCATTTTAGTAGATTTATTTTCAGTATAGTTTTTAGTTAGTTTTTTGTTTAATTTTCTGGATTTGAGTAATGGACTAAAGTGCAGCTTCGAGTTGGAATTGATTGATAAAATCATCTTTCTCATTACTGTCTCATTTAAATGGAGGATGGAAAGTTTAGGGTTCAATTACTTCGATGCGTTCTGATTTGTTGAATTTTGATCTGATTAATTGAATTGATATGAGTGACCAAATTTTGAAAAGTTGAGCTCTCTCTGCGATGGGTTAATGATGATAGTCATTTTTCAACACAAAGAGTGGAAGATACTTTAAATTAATTATGTTATTTGATTAGCAAATTATTTTTGAATTTAATTGTTCCCGATGTGTTGTGTACCCAATGAGAAGTGCTTATATCTTTGCTTTGATTTCTGGAGGCCCTCTATGTGACACGGAAATTGGGAATCACGAGAGTATAGAATAAGTTCTTTGTGGGTACTTTGATGGAGCTAATACTATGAAATTAATGAACTTTGATGGAGTTACTTAGATAGATCACCAACTTACTCTGTATTTGAGATGATTGAATGAAGTATTAGTTTAATCACTGGAGGTATCTCCCTCTTTGCTGATGAATTGATTCGATGCCGTATTGCTAAAGATCTAATCAAGGAGATAGAAAATTTTCATCGGAAATGAAGGATGAAATTATAAATAAATTGGAGAAGGCTTGCAATATCACATTTATGAGGGGCAGGAATTTATGAATCTAAGACTCTGGGTATGAAGTACTAAAATGGAAACACTTAAATCATAGAAAGAAGTTAGATCTTAAATGGCGATTAGACTCATGCATGAGAAATGAACAGACTTCTCTAAATGAAAAGTATGTGATTTAGGAAATCCAAACTATATACTACTATGCATCTTTGACAAACTTAAGATTTTCCAACATATGGCTGAGCTATGAATCGATATGGTGTAGAAATTGATTATTAATCATTGATCTAGATCTAGTTTTGTCTCACTCAATGAATTCTCAAACCGATTTTGTTAAAATTTATTTTCATGTATACTAAAGCATTCAATCTAGATTAATTTTTAATTACTCTCATCATCATAAATTGGAGTTCAAATATTAATGATCTTGATGATTGGATGATTGATCTTTTGATTTATCATCATTCCTCGTAGAACAATATGGTTCTAACACTCCGCTTTTAATACTTATCACGACATGTGTGCACTTGCGTGATCAAGATCAAACTTAAATTTAAAATGAATCTATTTAAAAGGCAATCCATCTTTTCATATACTTATATAACATATATATATATATATATATATATATATATATATATATATATATATATATATACCTGTATATATATATATATATATATATATATATATATATATATAATAAAGTTAACAGAAGTTTTGGTATTCATAGGATTAGATAAATAGTCCTTATTAGCAGTGTCATAAATTTGTATATATACTCTCTATATGTTTATTTTCAATTTGGTCTATACCAAAATCGGTTAACAAGTTTTAAATTGTCGTTGTCGGGGACTCTATTTGAGTCCTTTTGTAAATAATTATCATTTACTTTGCTATAATCACAGTCTTGCTGCGACTTCAATAAACCGTTAACTGAGTTCGGGAGAACTCCCGGATAACAGGTTGAAGCCCACAAGATTAAGATTCAGATTCAAGCGGCTCGATTTTCCCTTATGAATGGGCAGTTGTATAAACGGTCTCTAGACGACTCGTATCTTAAATGCCTCACCATCTAGTAGGGGTAGTATGCATTGGCGGAACTCCACGAAGGAATATCACGGCGGGAAACCATCGGGCGGTAGAACTTGGCGCCTGGGGCCCATGCCTGGGCATAATCATTAACCATGAGGCGGGATGTAACTATTCATCGTGAAAAGTGTGATCATTGACAACGACAGCGCTTATCTCGAGGTTTGAAGCGAATCGAAGCGACCTGACTTAGGCTGGCCCTTAAGCCTGGCGGGGAATTGATATAGTGGACCATACCCTCACGCCGTCTGGGAAGAAGCTATTTATTGGTAGCAACAAACTATTTTATGAAATGGGTAGAGATAGACGCTGCCTCCATCAGAACAAAAAATGTCGTAATTTGGCAATAAGGAAGGAACTATCGTGCACGTTGAGTCCTGCGGTCGATGATCATTGACAATGGGCCATAGTTTGCTAGCAAGGTATATAGAAATTTTCCGCAACTGGTTGAAAGTCAGAGCATATTCAACCTGCGATACTCACAAAGCAGTGGCTAGGTGGAATCATCAACAAGACTCTCCTAACAGCTTTGAAAATGCGTCTGCATTCGGCTAAAGGTAAATGGGTAGATGAACTGCTAGGAGTTCTGTGGGCTTACACAACGACCATCCGAAAGCCAACTGGGGTGCCACCATTCGCCCTTACTTACTGGATGGAGGCTATAATTCCCACAGAAATTAGGATGCCCACACTTCCAAATAAATTCTAGAAGAGGCTAATGTTGAATTCGTTCACCCCAGACTTGGATACCAGCGGATGAGCTCCGTAGTTTGCATTTCTGGCATTATGGCGTCATACGGCGAGGTGACCGACATGTATAACATGCGGGTAAAAGCTAGTACATTCCAGGCGGGAGACTTGGCCTTGAGAAAAGAGTCTTTGAAAACATGGCTAACTTGTGAGACGAGAAGTTTCAATAATGGGAAGGGCCGTACATTAGTCAAGCGGGGGCATAAGGTCATATGCATTGAATAAGCAAGACGGGACTCCAGTACCCAGAATTTTGAATGCCATGCATTTTAAGAGGTATTACCAGTAAAACTTCCTTTGAAAGTATTACTATCAATAAATATCGTCTTTGAAGTATTTTGAAATCTTGCAATTGCCTCTTCTAAAGCGGTATGGCTCTCAGCTGCGACACTTTCAAAGACTGATTGTGGCTCTTAGCCTCTTTGGCACTTTCAAAAGACAGTTGGCTCTTAGCTTTGTACTCTCAGAATATGTGACTCTTAGCTTGTTGGCACTTTCAAAAGACCAGACTGTGGCTCTTAACCTATTGGCACTTTCAAAAGATTAGATGTGACTCTTATCTTATTGGTGCTTTCTAAAAGATTAATCATGGCTCTTACTTTCTTTGGCCACCTAAAGAATAAATGTAGCTCTTAGCATGCTAGCACTTTCAAAAGACCAAACGTGGCTCTTAGCCTACTGACACTTTCAATAGACCAGACCATGACTCTTAGTCTGTTGGTACTTTCAAAAGACCAGATTATGGCTCTTAGCCTTCTGGCACTTTCAAAAGACCATATTGTGGCTCTTAGCCTACTACCACTCTCAAAAGACCAGATGTGGTTCTTAGCTTGTTGGCACTTTCAAAAGACTAGACTGTGGCTCTTAGCCCGTTGGCACTTTCAAAAGACCAAACTGTAGCTCTTAGCCTGTTGGCACTTTCAAAAGATCAAACTGTGTCTCTTAGCCTACTGATACTTTCAAAAGCCTTGATGTGGCTCTAGGCCTATTTGCACTTTTGCAATACCATACATGGTCCTTAGCCTACTAGTACACGTTTAAGCATGGCCGCGACTCTTGGCTCATCCATTAACGTTGGAGCCCAAGAAAAGCACCTCCTCAGATATAATTTAACCTGGGTGTCTCCAAACCAATGATCCTATCAGAAGTTCGTACAAAGAAAAAAAGGATCGTTTGTACAAAGAATACCAAAAGATATATCTCATACATACGCCAATGGCGTCATTAGTTACATGATGATATATGTCCAAGCGGCCATATTGGGCCTATTACAAAAAGTTATAAATAAGCTAATGGCATCATTAGTTACATGATGATATATGTCTAAGCGGCCATATTGGAGCCACTATGGAAAGAGGAGAAAATCGAAGAAAAAGGAAAAGATATTCCATGCCCGGTAGAGCACTTCTCCTCGGGCTTTTCCGTAGCCTCTCTATATGATGCACCTGGAAGCTTCAAAGGATCTTAGGAATTGAAGGGGCACCTAAGGCTCCCAAATCACTCTGGAGGAGTAAAATTCGGAGAGTCGAAAATACCATCTGAACCTGTGGCTAGTCTCCACATATGTTGTGTTTGAACACACAACATCCACAACCATAAACTAGCAGTGCGAAGCCTTAGTGATCTTCCTGTGGCCTCTCTTATCCTTGTGATTTCCTAAGAGCAGAGAGGAAAGAAATGTAGCCAGTAGAAAAAACTTATCTAGATAATAACCAGCGTGAGACCCCTATATATAAGGGTAGAGCATCAACAGATGAATTAAATGTGCCATCGAGAAAATCATACCTGAAGCACGTTGGGGCAGTAATGCTACTCACGTGCTTTGTGACCAATCACCCTTCACCTTCCGGCACGCTTTATGTGCACATTAATTTTCTAGTCTTTCCAGCTTTCCATGCTCCATTGGCTTAGGGCCCATTTGGCCCAAGGCTTGCGACCAGCGATCTGCGGTCAGGCCTGCCATGCTAAAGCAGGAAGGCTGCTCTGTCTAGTCTGCCTAGCACTCTCAAAAGGCGGAATGGGCTCTTAACTGTTGGCACTTCCTAGAGATGCAAGCCGAGGCCTCCCGGCTACATTGGTATGTGACTAAGCCCGACAGTGGCCCTTGGCCTATAGGCTACAACCAAGGCCCAAAGATGGTGCCTTGCCAGTTGGCACAAGGGCGAACCCTACCAAGCTCCTAACTTAACATTGATGTCCTGAAGTGGCCATCCTAACCAAGAATTGAGGAAAAAGAGGTTGCATAATGAAATCCCATTGGCTCAAATAAACTAAGTATAAAACGCTAATGGCGTCGGGATGAGAATGAAAAATAAACAATAGTCAAAGTAGACAAAAAAGGTGTATTTCATTAAAGTGCCAATAGCATCCCAAGAGTACACAAATGATGGCGGCCGGATAAGGCCCCTTTACAAAATTAGCGAAATCTCGGTAGCTGACAACCTCCGCTGGGTTCCTTGGTCGTCTTAGCGGAAGGAGCTTTGGTGACAATGGCCTTAGCGGCCAGCCTTGTCACGCCTACCCTCTGGGCGAAAGAGAGGGGTGTAGTATGAGGCGAGACTCTTTTACACGACTTTACGACCTTGGTGGTGTTCTCAGCCCTAAATATAACGCCAACTATACGGTGCGAACTTCTGCGTAGTGGTGTTTAACATGTCATATACATATACATATACATGCCTGAGTCCCGTTTACTTGTACTTATACAATTTCCACTATTACAAAACTATTACATTTATATTACAAAACAGAGACAAAAACCTACATCAGGTGGACTTTTCTTTGTTGTGTTGGCCTGGCTATTAACCAGGCACCCCGCGGATGTCCTCTTGATACCTACATGGATAAACTCCCATGCCCAAGCTTATGGCTTAATGGGAAAAACGAGATAACAATTATGATCCTTTAGGAGTGATCCCACGGAAATTCTGAGGATACATATAACATAACTCTTATAACGAAATTTCATATCTCCCGTAGGAGTTCAAAATAGAGATCTGTACAGGAGGTACCCGTAGGTACATTCTGAAACAGAACTGATTTCTTATACTTTCTTCTTGATCATTATTCATATTCTTATCATATAAATGTTTGCACATGTCATATTATTCAGATAGACAACATATAAGTATATGCCCGCATAAACCGGTAACAATGAATGAGAGGGTCACAGTACAATAGATACCTAAAGGTACAATATAGTATTGACGGAACTTGCCCATGTAGCGAGTGTCGTAGCACTAGCGAGTCTTGAGAAGCACTGTCAGATGTGTGCGCCCACGTAGCGAGTGCCATAACCGCTAGCGAAAGTCTTGAAGCTGCTGATCGAGGAGACATGCTGCGCGTGCTGCACGGTGTGGCGCTATGCGGGGTGTGAGCGACGTAGAGTACTGACTAGACTACTGTGGATCTTGAGCAGGCATCGTTATGGCACTGAGATTCGTTATCATTCTTAATCCCATTAACTGATGAGGCAGGCTTGATGCACAGGAAGGCGAAACTACCGTTCTGAGAGATTTTTAACTATATTTTCTGAACTTTTGAAGCATAAGCAGTTTCTTTCGTTCACTGTGGGATTCTCTTAATCCAGTAGTGGAGGTTGTTGACTAAGTGTGAGGGAAGGGACAGCGGGTTGGCTGGGTGCTCACAGGCAAAACAGTACCTTTAAGATGAGGAGGTCATACCTAAATGGGACAACTATATTCCCAGTGGATTGAAAAAATTCAACAAACTTGGCCTGGGTTCTTTCAGGCAGGACTCTCATGGAGTACAGATATAGCCTGGGTGTGAGTGTGAGCTGGCAGGCTCAGTTGTTTTTGTTTGTTTTAGATGGAATCTTTCATTTCTCCTTTTTCATTTAGACATTTATCAAACTGGCAGGCTATTAGTACACATATTGAAGTTGGGATTCCTCAACCTGGCAGACAATAATTCCAAACATGAGATCCAAACACATATAATTTCCATACCAAAGTTCCAACTAACACATATCAAGTTCCAAACTTCCAACCAAGTATCTAAACCTAGATTCTTCTCTTCTCTTCTTCCTTCTTCCTTCTTCTTCTTCTCTTCATCTTTTTCTCCTTCTCCTTCTTCTTCTCCTTCTCTAATCGAATTGCCCTAACTCTTAAGCAAAAATGGGATTTTCCTAAGGCCATGTTTGGTGCTATCAAGTGAGTCATTTCTATTCTTTTATTTTTAGTCTCCCACTTTATTCTATTTACAAATCAACTTATTCAAATTCTTATAATACCATATCATCTTTTCATCTTATGTCTCTTGGGTCCTTAATTAGCAAATTACCAATTTACCCTTAATACACAAATTTCCGGAAAATACAAACTTTACTTTTATTATAACCTAAACATGTAATAAGCTACTAGGGTATAATGGGGTGTTACACGCCTGGACAGGGGGGCACTCAAGGTTCACGAAGAACTCAGGAGGCAGTGGGTCGGAGGAGTCAAGCATACCTTCTAGGACCTCTGGATGGTCTCCACCAAGGAACAAAATATCGGTAATTACGGATATATCGGTGCTTGGATTTTACGGAAATATCGGAAAATATCGGTGGATATTTTGACAAAAATATCGGTAATGAAAAATTTAACAAAAATAGTTTGAAATTCATGGAATTACTTTGTTGAACTATAAAAAATACATAAATAAGCAAATATACACTTGTTGAAGATGATATTCATTATAATTTATCGAAAGTACATCCACTGATAGTCATTTTAAAACCAAAATGAAGGCTAGATGTGGCTCCATTACATTATTTGTGAAGGGATCCATCTTGATGAAGACAATATTCATACCAAGACATAGTATTGCAATAATATTGATTGTAACCTAAACATGCCATGCATAAATGCATTGACTCCTACCACTTGCCTAAAGTGGATAGGAAATTCGGGGTTCACCCACATGCTCGTTTGAAATCCTTCTTGCATTTGATATGGAATTTGGAATGACATTTGTGGATCATGAGGATAGTTAATCATTCCATATTCTTCACCAATAGAACTTGAAGGATGTGAAGAAGGCTGACCATAACTCATTGTATAAGGAGGAAATATGTTTCCCTCATTCGATGAATCCAGAATTGAGTTCCAATACTGTGGACTCAAAGCGGCAACGAATCCTCATTGTATAGTGTCATCCTTCGTTGTCTTCCTCTATATGGTTTTCCAATAGCTCTAATGCACGGCCCGACTCTCCCTGGGCAGTAGTCTTCATCTTGTGTAGCATGGGTAAATCATCTTCCCTTAGGTGAATGGGCTCGATGGATATTGACTTTGTTGTGGATGATATCCAGCCATCATTTCCCGATATTACACTACCATCATTAGTCCCTCTCTCTTGAGCCATCATAACTTTTTGTAGTAGAAGTACCGACCAAAACTTGGTCTACTACTATGTTCAACACTTGAATCAAAGAAGGTATTTTGAAATATAGCGAGTTGAAATGAGTCCCTCGTGTCTTGACTAAAACTTTCACTATTAGACAACGAGATAAAAAACCCGCTCAACATTAACACCTGCTTCTCGAACATGTGCAGCAATTTGTGGATCAGGATTTCCATCTTCATCATCTAAATGGAGAGGTCTAACCCATTGAAATAGTTGATTCTCTTCTTCTTCACCAAACTCAGCTGAAATTTCAAGTAAATCGAGATAATTATTCTCGGCAACTTTATCGGTCTCTGCCTCCATATCACGGATCTTTAGTTTCACGTTGTAACCTCAAAAAAATATTCTTGGAACTTTAGGATAAGCAAACCGATTTGCTGTTGAGTATGAATTAGAGCAAATGTGCTCAATTTCTTTCACAAGATGAAGATGATGCGGTTTTAGGAAAGAACCTTTAAGACGAGCTCCTTAATGTTAGAGCGTGATTTCCATACAAAAACCTTTATTCTGCTACAATAAGTACTTATATTCAATATATAATAATAAAATAGTTATAAGAATTGACATAATGAGAATTAACACTCACGAGAACCATTTTATGTGTGCTATTCTTTTGATCACCAAATCCATTTTTGCATCACGAGAATAGTATAAGCACCATAAATAAAATGTCGAAAAATCTAAAATAAAAAAATCAATCGAATAAGTGAATCAATTAATTAGAATTAGAAACTTATTAATTTGCGTTTCCAAAATTACAAGGCCTTGGCATTAAGATCAATTTAGAAAAAACATCATGATGGCTTGAAGTAGCTCGGGGGTTGAGAACATATAGTCTGTGTTAAAAATTTTGGATTTTGAATCTTATAACAATAGTCATCGAGAATTAATATCTGTGATAACTCAATATATGCAATATTATTAAATGTGAATATCGTGAAGAGGATATATTAATTAGTTACTATTTGCATAGAAAAGGATGCTTAAGAGTTCTATCCCAACGTCTGCGATGATAAGTTTTACCCTCTTTAGCTTTGAGTCGATCTAAATTGCCTTCATCAATCGAATCAACTTCGTAGACAAATGGCATGGTTGGGGCGACTTCCCGGAATCGGCGATAAATGCCTTGTGTATAGTGCCTCCTAGATGGACACTAAGCTTCTCCACCTTCTCCCGATATTGATGATCAAACATGGAGTCTTTCAGCCTCGTGTCCAACCGATCCGGCTAAACATGAGATGACCATTCATTACTAATAAAGACTTTCTGCAAATCTATGGCTTCTCTTATTTAGAAGACTGTCAAGGGAATATAGTTTATTTGCCAAATCTTGTTGCTCGGGGCCTTACGATATCTCCACCACATACACACATCGCATTTTTTGAAATGCTGACCATGATTGTAAATGAAGTTGGTTATCTTTTCGACCAATCGATCAAGCGAGCAACAACATCCGCACTAATGTCTTCAAACATTAAATCGTGCGATGTGTCTTTATGGAATCCAATCTGATTGTGTTTCTTCGCCGGCAACTTTCAGCTTTCACAAATGCCGATCCATTATCTCATTACAATTTGGAACACATTTGTTCTCAACTGCACCGTGCGTCCTTGACAAACCATCTCATGTTGTTGTCTTTAATCTTATCGACGCATCGATAGATTTGAGAAGAATTGTGCTTCCTTTGAATATACCATGAAATTAATTAGGCTCAATTTGAATTGGCCGGTCCATCCATCGCACATAATTGTACATCCATATATCTCCCATTTCTCCTTTGCAGGTTAGCTTGCATAACTATGTCCTTTATACTCCATTTCCAAGTACTTGCTTTTGATTTCATACGAGAGATGGTGCTTCGATGCCCCATCCCTACATATAATAATTCGAAGCTTGGTTATTAAAACATATTTCATATGGAATAATAATGTCATTATTAAAACATATTTTCTTATATCTAGATCATAATATAAAACATTTTATATAATTAGACAAACACCTTGTTATTGTAGCAAAATGTATTTCATAAATAGGTGTGATCGCATTTTTGAAGATTTCTGGAACCTTTCATATGAAGAACTTGCTAATTAATCATCCCATTGTTTCCTTGATTGAACCACCTTTGAACATATTTTTTAGGCTTTTTGTTTCCGGCCCGAACTTGTATAATGATGGTGCAATTGGCGAGTGATGGATCATTATGCGAACACTTTGTGATCTTCTTATCGTCTTGATGGATCACACGGTTGTAATTCGCTGTGCAATTGTAAAAAATAAAATCAACACATTATTTATACATAATTAAGTGAAAAAATGAATTAGATATAAGATTTACCTATTTTTCTTTTGCCTCTATGATCTGCAACTTTGATCTTTGTTCCATTCACTACTTTGAGTGCAAATCACTCACTTCGATATTCATGTCTCGCTCGTGGGGTGTATGTCGACCCGGATCATCATGCATCCTCATCACCTCGCTCGCCGTCATGCATCGTGATGAGAACGGAGTGATGTTTTCCTCCCGTTGTGCCTCTTAATTCGGCTTGATTTCTTTCATATCATTTACTTTTTTTAGGCTTTTGCTTTAAACATGTTAAAGTTCACTTCCATTTCTTGTTTTACTTCGATTTATTTGGACATGTAGTATTTGAATGGGGATAGTATGTGACAGGATGGAAACTTTAAGCGAGTAATTGGCTTTTATCATAGCCAGCAATAATTACAAATTGTTCCATTTTATGTCCCTCGAGGTCTGTGATACCTGTGCAGGATCTCGAGCCTCCCACTTCCACTAGCCATTCTATAAATACATGTGATTTTATTGAAAAAAAAAATTCAAATTAGTGTCATCTTTGTATATGATATCATTATAATAACATTATATATATGTAATTTAACATAAAGTAAGACCCTAAGTTTATAACTTGTGATATCTAGCTTAATAATATCATTAAGAATGCCTTAGAAGATCTAAATTTCTAACATTAAATTAATTCTACTTAAATAAATAATATAATTAATTAACGAAAAAATATATTATCAAATTATAAAACTAAAATAAAACTATAGTATAAAAATATAGATTATAGTATAAAACTATTTCAAACATTATATAACTAAAAATAAGATCATATTAATAACTAAATTTGAAAGATTATATAACAAAATAACTATTATCTAAATAAATAATATAATTAATTAACTAAAAATTATATTATCAAATTATAAAACTAAAATAAAACTATAGTATAAAAATATAGATTATAGTATAAAAATATTTCAAACATTATATAACTAAAATAAGATTATAGTAAATAACTAAGTTTGAAAGATTATATAACCTAAAATAACTATTATCTAAATAAATAATATAATTAAGTAGCTAAAATTATATTATCAAATTATAAAACTATATTATAAAAATATAGATTATAGTATAAAATTTCAAACATTATATAACTAAAATAATATTATAGTAAATAACTAAGTTTGAAAGATTATATAACTAAAATAACTATTATCTAAATAAATAATAAAATTAATTAACTAAAAATTATATTATCTAAATTATAAAACTAAAATAAAGCTATAGCATAAAAATATAGATTATAGTATAAAAATATTTCAAACATTATATAGCAACTAAAATAATATTATAATAAATAACTAAGTTTGAAAGATTATATATAACTAAAATAACTATTATCTAAATAAATAATATAATTAATTAACTAAAAATTATATTATCAAATTATAAAACTAAAATAAAACTATAGTATAAAAATATATATTATATTATTCAACAGAAATAAAAACTAAAATCTGAAATATGAATAAAAACAAAATTAATGAACAAAGAAACATACCTTAATTTTCAAAGATCTTCCAAAAAATTAAGATAAAGAACAAATAAAAAATTATTTGAGAGTGAAATGGAGCTTAGATGTGGATGGATGAATTTGTAATGAAAGTGTATGATTTTAGGGGTATTTAAAAAAAATTTTGGAGTCAAAATAGCCATTGGATTGTCAGCGCAGTTGTGATTTATTTATAGCAGATTAGATTTGATTTTGGATTCCGAATATGACCGTTGGATCATCATATATCTGTTAGAAATCGGCTAGACCCGTTAGATCAAGCTTGATTTAAAATCAACCGTTGGATCCGCAAAATAGCGGTTGGATTCTTGAATGGGACGAAATCTGGACCGTTGTATAAAAAAGCGAGAGCAATCACGCGAGTCAACAATTTTTCCCGAGAAAAAATAAAAAAATGCGCCTATTTTTCAATTTATCGGCGATAAATCGCCGACATTTTCCTCCCTGGATGCACTCCCAGGCGCGTGTAGCACAGACGCCGAAAGATCGGAGAAATATAGGATTTTTTCGATTTTTCGCCGAAAAATCGGCGATTTTCAACTGATTTTTTTCCATCCGATTTTTTCCATGGATATTTCTATCCATTCCCCACCCAACCAGATTTTTCACGAGAAAAATCGGCGGCAGGATTTTTGTTCCCTGGATATTTCTATCCATTCCTACCAAAAACCGATTTTTGGTCGAAAAATCGGCCAGCGATTTTGTTCCACTGGTCCCCCTGGTGCTGTGTTGGGAACACAACTCCACCACTCATAGGCAAGATCACCTCAAGAAGCCTTTTGATACTCTTCCTCTAAGGCCTCCTTGTCCTTGCTCGCCTGAGAATGGAAGGAGGACACCTCATATTTGGTCGCACCGAGCTCTAGTAGGAGAGATGTCCGCTCAACCTCTAGGTGGGCAATCTCAGCCTTTATCTTACGCCTACCCTCCTCCACAGTCGCCAGAGCTTCTTGGACCCTAGCCAGGTCCTCCATAGTTTGTGATCCCCATTTCAAAGCAAATATATTCAATAAGAGAGAACCCAAAGGGGCCTACAAGTATCTGGGTGGTATCTGAGAGACCCACCAAAGGGTAAAGAAAAAGAATGAAGCACGAAACAAACCCATTTGACTCGAAGACCACTCTGCAGGCTTTCTGCTCCATCCCGCTTGCAGTCGAAAATGGCCAAGGATTTATTTCGTGATATATACATTTGACCCGAGACCATAGATTACAAATAAAGGGAAGTTATCATCCTTTGAGGTGAGAATTCTTTATTTTCAAAAGCGTCTCGTTCCTTTCCATGATGGTCTAGCAAATGTTGAGAAGTGTTGCTATCCAAACTTTTATGCTTCTTCCCCACAAAGAGCCTCCCCAGGGGAAGGATCAATTCTCTCTAACGGACATTAGAATACCAATTTTACACGACAATAGCTAATAGGAGTTCTCAAATCACTCTTGTCTATGAGCAATGGAGTAACAAATGATCAATCGTCTCCTCCTCTTTCTCATAGAGAAAACATTTGTTTGCTAAGATCCTTCCCTTCTTTTTTAAATTGTCAAGTGTTAAAATTTTTCCCCAAGAGGCTTCCCAAGCAAAGAAACCCACTTTCATTTGGAACCCCAGGGAATTCCAAATGAACCTCACAGAACACCACATTTCATATCAATCCATAAGCCTTAGAGAAGCTTTACGAAAAAATTCATTTTGTCTCCTTGAAAACATGAGTCTTCTTGATTCTCAATAATTTGCTTTTCCTTGAATGGTAGAGAAAGAGAGGATCTCATCAAATTCCTAATCATTGAAAGATCTAATAAATGGGGTCCATCCTACTTCTTCCCTAGCAAAATCCTGAATCAACCACAGCGCCTCCTTATTTTTGCTAAAACATAAAGCAAGGGTAGAGACACAAGAGCCTCCTCATCACACCAAGCATCCTTCCAGAAACGCAGCCTTTTACTGTTCCCTAGAGAGAAAACGACATAGGGAAAGAAAATATCCCATTCCTTTCTAATCTCCTTCCAAACGCTTGTCCCTGCAGCTCCTCTAGAAGCACAAGAAACCCAGCCTCCTCGATCCTCCCCAAATTTCCAACGGATGACATTCCTCCATAAGGCATTTTTTTCATTTGCGAAGTGCCATATCCACTTACACAGAAGGGCCCTATTTAGAATAGAAAGGTCTCTAACCCCAAATCTCATTCACTTTTATGCGCATAAACGTGGACCATTTAACAAGGTGAGGCTTTTTATCCATAATTTACATTTTACATAGAAAATCTCTCTAGATATTTTCTAGCCTCGATCCCTCTAACCCTTCTAGGGAGATGAAAAGAGACATGAAGTATACTAGTAAGCATAATGAAGTGCTTGAATGAGGTGTACTTCCTCCTTTGGAGATGTATTGTCTTAAAGTTAGCCTCTTTTTAGATGTTTCTCAATCCCATCCCACATAAATATCAAATTATGAGGCGCCCAGGAGTCCCAAATAGGAGAATGGAAGGTCCACACCTTATAACCCAGTTCAAGCTACAAAACATCACGTTTGTGATCCTCCCCAACTGGAATATCACTTTGTTCAAGTTGATCCTTAACCTACTGAGATAGCTTCAAACCACATCAATAGCCAACCAGTATATTTGTCTATTCTAAAATTTTCCCCACAAAAGAGAATGGTATCATCCGCATATAACGAGATGGAAGATATCCCATCCCTCCCCATTTTACCTGATGTTATAGCTCGAAACGAAGCCCCCTTCAACCGCTCTGCCAATAAGATAGCTCAAGGCCTCTATCTCGATGACAAAAAGATACGGGGATAGAGGATCTCCTTGTCTCAAACCCCTAGAGCTTCAAAAGAAACCAGAAGGAGTACCATTCACCAACACAAAGAAAAGATGTTGTAGAAGAGCCCCACCATCTTATCCAAATTAACCATTTTTACGCAAAGCCCATTTTCCATGACTTGAAGCAAGAAATCGATTCGGATGGTCATAGCTTTTTATATATCTAATTTACAAAAGGCCCTTTCTCTTTTCTTCTTATCAAAAGAATCAGCGGCCTCATTTCTGATTAGGACGCATCCAATCTGTTGTCCCTCCTGCATTTTGGATGTTGGCCTGGCTGACCCACCACCTTTGTTAGACTATTTGCAGAACCTTTTGCCAAAATTTTGCATAAACCCCCACTAGACTAATTGGTCTCTGAGTCCTTTGCTCTCTGGCACATTCTCATTTTTGGGAACCAACACTAAAAAAGTGGAGTTAAGGCTTCTAACAAACATGTTATTCTCATGAAATTCTTTGAAAAAACCCATAATTTCCTCCTTCACAAAATCCCAGCTGAATTGCCAGAAAGCCATAGAGAAACCATCTCAGAGACTAGAGCTTTATCCCCATTGAATCCACGATATATAAAAACCTCTTCCATAGTAGTGTCTTCCTTCCTTTATTTGTGACCACATCTCTTCCAATTTCCTTAAAGTTCAAGCGTGTTGGGTAGCCAAACTCCTGGAGTTCCAAGAGGAAGTCCTTATAGGCTCCACCACACTCCCTCCCTAATGGTTCTTCCTCTTCAAACCAAATTCATTAGCCTCTTAACATAGAGACTAGTATTTGTAATCCTCCATGTGATTCCTCTCCTTTGTTTCCTCCAAGGTTAACAAGTTGTCCTTCTCTTTAACATCTCATTGATTGATCCTGCTCAAAGCATTGCTTTTTTTCACCTCAACTCTACCAAAAACATCTTTGTTCCATGTCTTTAAGATACCTTTAACGACTTTTAACTTTTCATTAAGTGTATTTGCTGCAGGAATCCACGAAGTTCAGGTTTTCCACCAAAGTCTCGACATATCCTTGAACCTATGGCACCTAACCCACATATTTTAAAAACAAAAGGTTTAGGGCCCATCGTCACCATCAGCATGATTGGACAATGATATGATGTTGGCCTCAGAAGTGTGAATTGAATAACATTGCTGAAGTGGCTTTCCCAATCATTTGATACTAAAAAGCAGTCAATTCTAGACATTAAACAATTCTTGCTACCTCATCTCTAAGTAAAAGGGGCCCCTTGTAGGGGAATATCTCTAAGCTCCAATTCTTCTATAACTTCTGAAAAGCGTCACATAGATGAAGACATTCTTCCCCCTTTCCTACGTTCACAAGGGAACCGAACCCCATTAAAATCCCCACCAACACACCAAGGAATATTCCACAAACCTCTTATAGAACCCAATTCCTCCCAAAAGGATTCCCTACTACTATCCACAACAGGGCTATAAACCCCAATAAACATCCACTGAAATCCGTCCACACAATTCTTAAACCAACAAGAGATCAAAAATAATCCTAGCTCCATGTCTATAAGCTCTAAAACCCTTTTATCCCAGAACACAAGAATTCTCCTTGTAGCTCCTTCAGCATCCACAGCCCCCCAAATCAAGAAACGACCCACTCCCAGAAAGCTGAGCAATCTCTCTTCATATAATTTTTGTCTCTTAAGGCACCAAGTCCGCTTTTGGGACCTAATGAGCTTTTATGACCTTTTTTTCTTTTTTGGATCATTCTTGCTTTTAACATTAAGAGAGAATCTTTACTTTCATTGGGTTAAAAAGCAATTCCCCTCTATCCACATTAGGACCCTCCATTATTCGACCTTTGTAGTTAATTGAGCATTCCAACTTTTGAGTTCCCTTTTCTTTGGTAGAACTATACGTCCCTTTACTCATGAGTTGATTTCTTTAGAGAAGAAGATAATCTCTCTTACCATTAGAGATAAAATCTCCTCCTTTGGTCCCTTGATCAACCTAAGAAGTCATTGACTTTTGCAAGACAAATTTTTTCCTAAGGTTCATTTCCTTTTCTAAAATCAGTCATTACAAAACTCACTTCCATACTCCTTTTCATTAGAAGCGATTTTTGAATTTAAATCCCACTCTTTGACATCGCCTCGACGATGCAAGAGGTTGTGGGCTTCACGCACTTCTTACTCAAGACAGTCCCTACTCCCGGAAGAGTCCACTAAGGGGACTCGATAAAAAAAATAGAAAGTGGGAGCGAGATATTCGACCCTAGGAAGGGGAAGAAGCCCTCACATACTTGGAATCTATCTCTCTTCATCCCAGTTTCGTGATTAGGCTTGCTTTCGTTAGGGAAAACTTCTTCTCTTTGCGAAACTATTTCTCAGTGAGGTTTTTGAAAGAAACCAGCGCTCTCCTAAGCCTTAACTGAGAGCATTGATGAGGGGAGGGGGTTGTTGTCGACCTCCCACTATATCTAATAAAGGAGTGGATGAAGATCTTGAGCCTAATTCTGATCCACATCCCATGAGGAATCATCGCTTTGGAACCTCTAGTTCAAGCCTCGTAATGAACCTCGATTTTCTGAGTTCGGATAGAGTCTAACATGCGCGGATCCATCACAATTTAGGACGAAACTTTGTATATTAGCATTGTGGACAATTGATTACGCCCTTTGTGATCCCATTCAATGGCAACTAATAACTCTTTTCTTTGTTTTATCTCCCCCATAAACAACATTTTCAGCATAATCTGTCATCCTTGTTTCCTTTGTTGGAACGTTCCCTTCTAGCTCTTGTGCCCCCTGCAACCCTTGTCTCCCATCATTCCCCTCAGTCTCTTCCGCGCTTGAGGCCTCATCTCTTTGAACCCTGTGATCAAAATTGCCTCCATTTTCAATAGTTATGACCTCCTTTAGCAGTCTAATACGGGGTGGGATCTCCCACCATAACTGAATGTCGAAACTTTTCGTTCCCTCTACCACCTCAATGGAGTTTGGCAAAACCCTTCCATCCACTTTGATCATCATTCTAGCCCAGGATAACTTAATCATGAACCTCGTGTTTTCATCAACTGCAATAAAACCTCCACAATTCTCTCCTATCCTTTTTAATAATTTTTTACTCCATAGCTGAACAGGCAATCCCACAACCCTAACCTAGGCCTTAATTATTTGTTCGAAGTTTTTTGTGCAACCGATGTCATGACTCCATCTTTCTAGTTGGAGGTGCTTTCCCTTAAATATCCTCTTTGCCTCCTTAGGGCTATGGAACTCTAAAAGCAAAAGCCCCCTTCCCAGCTGTTCAACCTTTAGGGACCCCTCCAGATTCCAGGCAATAATCCAATTCCCTTAGTCTTTCAAAAAACTTCATTCTCTTCTGCCTCGATTAGTGTATTTGACCCTCAGGAAACAATTTATGTTTTAAGAACTTCCATAAATGATTTGGTTCTTTTGACTACATTGCCTTGGCTCCTTTGTCAACTCCCATTTAGAGATTGTACTAGGTTTTGCTTTTTTCGTCTTTCCAGCCTGTACTTTCAACCCTCTTCCTCCCACACAGTAGACCATTTGCTCTTTTTGTACGCTCTTTCACATTCCTTTATTCTAGTCAATGACATTTCAACTGTAATCTCGAATCAACCCTATATGGCAAAACCTTTATTTCTCTACCAAATACACCCCTTTAACCTATTTCCTGCTTCACACAAATCTCAAGGATTTTGCCTCTATGAAGAACAGACTTCCCGCCCTCATAGAACAGAACTGTCAAACTTACTTTCAGAACGTAGACTTTTTTCACTTAAAAAGATCTCTAATCCATGTAAAACTCCACACTTGAATGGAATTTGGTCGTACAAAACCTCAGAACACTCTTTTATTACTCTGAATCTTAACTTAACACTGCAAAAGTCAAGAAACCCTAGGAATATACTGACAGTCGGGCACCAAAACTCCAAAAGTATCATATCCAGGTTTCGATCGGTGAAAACAAGTGCATAGAATGACCTGTCGGCCGACCTGGGAGGAGAGTCGCGTGCAGGCGGAAACCCCACGCGCCCTCACGCGCAGGAGCGTGAGAAACAGTGCATTCTCGATATCAGCTCGTGTGGGACACACGAAAAACCACTGAACTCAGAGGGCACTTTGCCATGAAAGCTGTTGTTTTGGAGGATAATTGTTCTGAGAAAGGTGAGGTTCCCGATGTGGGGGGAGAGTGATCCCACTATCCCATAAGAAAATAGATTTAATCCGTAACTCTGTGGATCATGGGTGATTCCAGCCTTGAAAGCAATCAACGCAAGTCGATCTGTTTCTTTTGCATGCTACTGGCCATGATGGGACACCATAGATGGATGCACAACAGGGCTGTGCATAGCAAAAAGGAAGAGACAAAGGCCTTCATTCTCCACTGGATTTTTAATTTCAGAAGCCTCCTATGGTTCCAGCAAACATAGATTATTAGAAGTATGAAATAAACTTGACGTACATTCCTAATTATTTGCTAAAGTGATTAGTTAGAAATGATTAATAAGTTGAGTACTTGACTTTATGTACATGCATGGACCGTGTAGACTGGTTCGACTTGATAATGGGGTTCAAAGACTTTGGCTAGCTCTTCATAATTAATGTAGGA
This sequence comes from Tetrastigma voinierianum, assembly GCA_016808115.1. Taxonomy (NCBI): domain Eukaryota; kingdom Viridiplantae; phylum Streptophyta; class Magnoliopsida; order Vitales; family Vitaceae; genus Tetrastigma; species Tetrastigma voinierianum. The sequence continues at coordinate 438,127 of JAEQBH010001367.1, forward strand.
TACACTTCGCATACCCAAGTCTACTGCTTTTCTTTTGCGTGAGGGCATGGGCCTGCAGTGTGGACTCAACCAATTAGTGGCTCTTCTCTTCATATAACATAAGAAAAGCCAAGTTCTGAACCAGTTAATTTCCTGCTCATATTGACTTCCAAGAGATCCATCTTCTTTGTCATTTATCAATCATAGAATCTTACTTAATCTTTATATGCCAGCAAATGATTTAACATCAGAGAAACTAAGTTACAGCCTTTCCATCACTGAGGTATGAGAAGGAAATAAACATTGCACTTGGTTCTAGTTAGGAAGGGATCGGAACTTTATGACAATAGACCAAAGAAATATAAAAACAAAGAATAAAGAGGGATGTGATAATGAAATACATTTTGTTCATCTTCGCAGTATTTTTTGTTAAAAAAAAGAACGAACAAATAATGATAGGCAACAAAAATAAAAGAAGAAAAACACATTTTTATTTGAAAACCCTAACTAAGAAAAAAAAAACCCATTGATAGAGGAGGAAAAATCTACTATCTCAAATATATATAGAATATGATTGGAGTATTGCAGCTATTAGGAAAAAATCACATAAAACCTCAAGTACCCCTCAATACATATGAATCCATCAAACCCTATGATATTGCGGCTGCTAGGGAATCACAAAAAACCAAAAGGCTACAATACCTTTCAATTCCTCAACCCTACAAAATACATCATATATTTATAAATATCAGGACTGATTCAATCTCATATACATAAAATCAATAAAATAAATAGTAGGTTATGGCCTTTACTAAAATCCTAAAAAAATCCATGATATCGCTATCATAACTCCATTCTATCTTTTTTTGGTGATGCCGATTTGCAGTACTGCAATGATGCATTCCACTCATTTTACATCTTTCATCTGCCTCTAATAATAAGGTGATCTATGATCTCCACAGGCGAGCAACGAAAGGAGGAACATATGATAGTTTCACAGAGACATTTTTATAGTTCACCTTCTTCCAGTAAACATCTCCAATAACAGGATTCCATAATCGTACTCATCTCCCTCCCTGGACACGTTACCACCCACAACAATTCTTGAACATAACATTTTGTGTTGGGCACTTCATATTTGGGTGACGTATTTCTTTTTTTTGAATCGATTTGGATGACGTATTTCTTGATAAAAGCTATATAAATATTTTTTAAGGGGTTTCTTTTATGCTTAGTTACATTATAATATTGACTGTAATTATATTAATTTATTATATTTGGTGAACAATGTCTATACTAAAATTTTCCTACAATATTTATTGAACCAATATATATTTATAATTTTAGTTAACACTAAATATATATATAATTCCAATTCCCGTGGATTGTCAAGTTCTAGCAATGGATAAAAATAAATAAAAACTTTGCAGCTCTAAATCTAGTTCTTTGTCTAGGGTTTTCTATGAAATTTCTTCCATTACAAGTGTTTTATGTTTGGGTTATGAACCATTTAGATTATTTTGGGTGGATTCTATGGTGGTTTGAGTGAAGGATCGATCAAAGGAGGTTTATTGAAGAAAAGTAGTGAAGATGGCAAAATCTGACATTTAAACTCTAAAACCCACAATTTGATGCGGAGTACCAAGCGGGGTGAGTATCGGTATTGAATTAATGAGAGGCAAAGTGAATGTAGGTACCAGACGAGGAAGTGGTATCGGTACCCATTCAAGAAATTTGGTAGCGGTACCAATCAAAGTGGTACGATGAATACACATTTGAAGACGATAATTATAGTAAATTTAGCACATCCAAATCTGCAATTTACCCATTCGGCATAAGGATGGGAGTACTTTTAATTTCTTGTGTGTTTTTAGACTTGTACGGAGTTTTGGTCTAGAACATAAATGTACAGGATTTATGTCCCAGGGAAGCCAATGAAGCGCGAGGATGTGGGCGAACAATTGATGAAGTCTCGGGGAACTCGGTAGCGTCACTGAAAAGCACCGGGGAATCAAATTATGCCGTTTATCATTTTAAATGATGTAGGAGTACATATATTTAAGTGCGATGGAGCAAAGTGTCCCGTACACCCCAGTAATGTCTTAGAGTACACCTGATCAGAAAATGGCGAGTAGCAAAGTGTACGGTACACCATTAAAGTGTCTGGAGTACATGTATGAAGTGCGGGAATGGAGTAAGCGTGATCCTAATGGGGCATACTTGTCAATCATCCTTGAGCACGAGATGAGAGGGGAAAGGAGTATAAAAGCAAGAGAAAAGAGGGAGGAGGCAGCTTTTGACTCCTAGGGTTAGGTTTGCATAGGAAAAGGGTTTTCTCTCCATTTTGAGTTGAAGTTTGTAGATCCAGATTGTAGATTTCTACTTTTTTGGAAGTTTTGGATTCAAGTATTTGTAATCTTTCAGCAGAAACAATTCTTTTGCTTTCAATCATAGTATTTCATATCTTTCATTCTCAGGTTTTACAAGTACAGGTACAGTTTCTTCAAAGTATTGTTTTTATGATTAAACTCCCTTTAATTATAATTGTTCTTATAAGTTTCATGGAGTTCTCTGCAAGCCCTTCTTGTGGGAGTCTGCAACTCACAGAATCAAGGCTATAGTCCCTCAGTTCCTCTTTTGAACTTTAATGGATTGTGTGATGTGTCAAGCCTTGCACACATTTTTAAATCTTAGTTGGGCATATTCTTGACAACGTGTGAACAAGATATCCTTGGTACACGTTGTGCTTGATCATAATGCAAGCTAAGGGTTCATGTGCTTGGAGACAAGTGCTTAGTATCATTCAATCACCCTTATTTCTAAGAGCATTTAAGATAAATTCTCATCAAGATATTTCATCAAATGGTTCCTAGATGAGTTTGTAAAATAAGAGGTGGGACTTTGTGTTGAAGTGGTAAACTTTAAAAATCCCAGCAATTGTCTTTCTGTTTTAAAACATTCAAACCAATAAACCATTCAATCAAACAACACAGCTTCACAATTCTCTTTTGAATCAAACCTTTAATTTGTGGAGAATAGCTCTTACTAGTCAACAAATACAGACCACTCCCTGTGGAGATGACCTGTGGATTCCCACAGTATTACAATGCCTAGACAAAAGCATGATTCCCTCGGCTTGGGAATAGAATTAGCCTGAATGGATAAACATTTTGGCACCGTTCTTAGGAAATTGGCGACGACACGATTGACTTGAAGAGAGGCTAGAATCATTACAGTGCATTTACAAATTTATTAATTCTCAAATTTTTTATTTTTTTATTACTTAATTCTTAGTGAGAAATCTAAGTAGGTATTTCTTGGGCGGAGAGAGTGCAAAGTGCATGTCGGTTTGGGCTAATAGCGGCGTGGCGGAATCTAGTAAGAATAGACTCTGGCAAAATTATGAGAAATGTAATAATTCATTGTCTCAAGATAACATTATACCTCAAATGGATCTACAATGTCGGCAACCTGTTTAACGAACATACTCAAAGTTCTGTTCACCCACAAGGACTCAATGAACCTCCTTGACATGGAGTAGAAGCTACCTCAGTGCTTGATGTGGAAGGGGGAATCGTTAACTTCCAACAAAATCAATATAGAGTCCCCTGCTCCTTTACCTAATGTGGGGAAAGACCCTTAAATCCCTACAACCTCAAAGGACTACAACCAATTCTTGCATTCGCCTTCCTGAAGAGGCCACTCAATTTCTAATGAAGTCGGAAATGATTCGTCTCTTACCTGTATATCAAGGGTTTAGATAAAGAACCCTTATTCGTTCATAGGAATTTGAAGATGTTTGCGATTGCATTTCTCTCTCTTGGCTCCACCCTCACATGTCTGTTTAGTTTATTTCCTTTTGCTTTTTTAAAGGAAAGGCTAAAATTTAGTTTCATTCACCTTTTTAATTCGATCTTTACATGGGAAAATATGCGAAATAGGTTCCTCAACATTTTCCCGCACATAAATACTAATGCTCTCATGCGAGCAATTCAGAACTTTTCTGAAAAGCCTGGTGAACCGTTTGCCGCGGTATGGGAAAGATATAAGGATCTCTTCCATGCTATCCCTCATGGATTGGATGTAGAGACCGAATATGTATACTTTCATCAAGGATTATCCTTGAATAATAAACGGTACATCCCGGATGATGTAATGCGGGCGAGATTCTATGAAAGAGTGCTGAGGAAGCAATCCAACTCTTTGACACTATAGCGGTACTTTCAGACTTGGGAGACTAACACCTCCATAGACACTGCTAAAGGGCATAGCACATCAGCAGGGGGCGGAATCCATCACTTAAGAGAAAATGATGAGTTGCAAGCAAAAATTGCTAATTTAACAAGGAAACTGGAGGCTATAGAGATGAAAAAGGTGCATGAGGTAACTAGCGTACCTCAAATACCCTCGGCACCTTGGACCCAGTGGAGGCCATGCATTACCATCTCTGCGATGATCCTACGCACTCCAACCATCAAGTGCCCAAACCTTCCTCAGTAAAAGCTTGCAATTCAAATAGAAGCGGGCCAATGCCCATAATTACAAGGAAACCTTTCAACTCTCCACGTGCGAGTATATAATCTGGATGGGGTAAGCACCCAGATTTTAGTTGGAGGAATGAAGGAGGGCTGAATAACTTGCCAAGCCAAGGTTCTCATTACAAAACCATGGCTTTACCGTCCCATTCCACCATTTCGAATCAAGGCCCTCAAGGGTTCCTGCAGACCCTAATCAAGGTTTCCGACCATCGAGGTCAAGGGACTCATCACCACAACCATATCAACCCCCGCATAAGAAAGTCGTTGGAGGATATAGTTACGATTCGTGCAAACCCGGCCAATCCACAAATGGAAATTAGGCGCTCACGAATGATGTGAGATCCCAGGATAACCAAGTTAGCCTCATCTGCAGTAACCTTCAACAAGAAAAGGAAACTCCCATCTAAACCTATTAGTCCTGAGTCAAAATAGTGTGGGCGTGTCAAATCAGTGAGGATAACACATTGTAAGGTACATCACTACTCTTAAGTGGGAAGGTAGTTGACAAAACCATTCCAACCAAAGAACCATCACAAGAATCTCAAAGTGAATTGGTTAGAGAGGGTGAGGTGTCAGACAAACCTTATGTCCCTAGGACAAATGTGTGATGGTGAACTGAGGAAGAATCGAAACGCTACAGATCCTCCGGCTCCACCACCTCATAGAACTTAGAGCACGAAAAGTGAATAACCATGCTAAAATTTATGAGTTGTTCAAGCAAGTGGCCCGAACATTCCCTTGTTAGATGCCATTAAGCAAATCCCATCATGTACTAAATTTCTAAAGGATTTGTGCACGGTAAAAGAAAATTAGGTGTCAACAAAGGAGGCCTTCATGACTGAGCAATCTACCTCACTAATTAGAAACAACTTGCCTCCAAAATACCAAGAGACCCGAAGCCCTACTATTTCTACAGTGGTAAAGGGAGTCAAAGTTAGGACAACTTTAAGTGGACTTAAGGAAGTGAGATGCTAATTTATTTCTGCTTATTCAGTATATGTGGACCTAGGGTTAGGAGAATTAGAGCCCGACCCGATATCACCTCGATTCATTGTGGTAGTGTCAAAATTCCTAGAGGATAGTAAAGGATGTATTGGTGCAGTGGATAAATTCTATTTCTCAGTGGATTTTGTTGGCCTTGACACTTTCATTTGTAGTAAACCCGGAACTCGGTTTCAGGTGATTCTTGGTAGACCATTCTTAATAGCTATAATATATTATCATTTATAGGGAGGCCTAATGACACTATCATTTGGCAACATGACTGTTAATTTGAACATCTTCAATGTATAAAGGGAATGGGGGATGAAGAAGATGTGTGTGAAGTCAACATGGTTGATTCTATGGTACAGAAACACTTGGATAATGTCCCACATGATGACCCTCTTAAGGCATGTTTAGTCAGCCCGAGTTGGGATGAGGAGGTGACCCTGCTAGGTCGGGAGTTTACACTCACAGCCAATTGAGCATCTTTGAGGTATTGGAAGTTAATGGGTGGGCACCTAAATTTGAACCATTTCCACCGAATGAGGAGAAGGCATTACCCTCTGAGGAAAAGCCACCTAAGCTTGAGCTAAAACCTTTACCCACACACCTCAAATATGCCTTCCTAGGGGATGAAGAGACTTTTCCAGTAATTATATCTGCCTCCTTGGAATTGAATCAAGAAAATCAACTTTTGGAGATATTAAGGTCTGCAGAGCGCCCTAGAATTTGGACAATTACGGATATTAGAATCCAGTCCTTTGATATGCACACACTTAAATTCACTTGAAGGGTCATTTTAAACCTAGGCAACCACGAGAGGCAGTGAACCCGATAATGAAAGAAGTGGTAAAGAAGGAAGTTTTAAAACTCTTGAATGTAGGGGTCATTTATCCTATTGCAGATAGCAAGTGGGTTAGCCCAACACAGGTAGTTCCTAAGAAATCTGGAGTTACTGTAGTCGCCAATGAAAATAATGAGCTCATCCCTACTCATGTCACTTCAGGTTGGAGGGTGTGCATAGATTACAGGAAGCTGAATGCTGGTACTAGGAAAGACCACTTTCCCCTTCCATTTGTTGATCAAATGTTAGAGAGAGTTGCAGGGCATGAATTCTATTGTTTTCTTGATGGGTACTCAGGGTACAATCAAATTGGAATGACTTTGGAAGATCGAAAAAACTACATTCACTTGTCCTTTTTTAGTACCTTTGCCTTTAGGAAGATGCCACTGGACTATGCAATGCACCTAGAACCTTTCAGCATTTATAGTGAATTTTAGTGACATGATAGAAATCATATTGGAAATTTTCATGGATGATTTCTCAGTTTTTGGTGACTCATTTGAGATATGTTTGGAGAATTTACGTAAGGTTTTGGAAAGGTGTCAAGAGAAAAATCTTGTGTTAAATTGGGAAAAATGTCATTTCATGGTAACACAAGGGATTGTCTTAGGCCATATAGTATCAAAAAATGGCATTGAAGTTGATAAGGCCAAAGTTGAGCTAATTTCCAACCTACCCACTCCTAAGTGTGTTAGAGACATAAGGTCATTCTTGGGTCACGCTGGTTTCTACAGAAGATTTATAAAAGATTTTAGTGCTATCGCTCGTCCCTTATGCACTCGCACAAAGATATCCCTTTCCACATGAATTACAGGCTTGTAGCATTGCTTTTACTAAACTCAAAAACATGTTAGTGTCACCTCCCATTATGTAATTACGCTAATTGGGACCTTCCGTCGAATCATGTGTGACGCTAGTGATTATGCTATTGGGGCTGTGCTAGGATAAAGGGAAGACAAAAAGGCTTTTGTAATTTATTACGCCAGCAAGACACTAGATTCCACCTAGACCCGACTAAGACCACGGAAAAGAGTTTCTAATTTGTAAGTCTTTGCCCACTACAGAAAAATTTAGATCTATTTCGGCTCTCCACGTAACCATTTTCACGAGATCCATGCAGCCACGAGTACTGCTCTCTCTAAAGCGGGATACAAGCCCTCGATTAACTAGGTGGATCCTCCTATGCGAGAATTCAATCGACCATGAAGATAAGGGGGTTAAGAATGTAGTCGTGACCATTTATCTCGATTAGTTCAGGAGATCGCTCTCATGGCATACCCATAGGCGATAGTTTTCCTGATGAGCAACTCTTTGCTCTTGGTCATTGCCCATGGTATCGCGACATTGTGAACTTCTACCTAGTCACGGGTCAATTCCAACACGATGGACATCCCAGTGAAAAAGAAATGTTTGGCGGATATTAGGAGTATTATTTTGTTGATCCATATCTATTTAAATCACATCCCGAGATCAAATAATGAGAAGATGTGTACTAATGATGAGCAGCCCAAGATCCTAGCCTTTTGCCATTCGAAGCGTGTAGGGCATTTCTACGCACGCTGGAGATAAAGATTTTCTGGCCAAGGTTTTTCACTGGCCCTCCTTATTTAAAGATTATTTGATTTCACGCAAACTTGTGCTCCAATGCCCGGCAACTAGGAGGGTCACAAATGAAACATGATCCTCTTACCCCAATTTTAATTATTGAAATCTTTGATTGTTGGGGCATAGACTTCATGGGGCCTTTTCCCCCTTACATTATTAGGTATCTTTATTCTATTATCACATTGATTATGTGTCTAGGACTGAGACTGAGGCGATTCAACGAACCCGATGACCACAAGGTTGTTTGAAATTTATAAAGGAACACATTTTTTTCTGTTTGACACAACCTGGGCATTATTAGTGATATGTGGACTCTGCCCACAGCAATCGATCTTTTGAAAATGGTAAAAAATATGAGTCACCCATAAAGTGTCAACGACCTACCACCAGACGAAGTGGATGCATTGACTGTATGGGAGATAAAACATATTTTGGAAGCGGTTGCCTGAATGCAAAAGTTGATCATAAATCACTATGATGCTCTTTGGGCTTACACGCCTTAGCCTTTAAAACTGTTCTTGGCATATCTCCCATATTTCGTTTATGGAAAGGCTTGCCATTTTCGATTGAAATGTTCATAGGGGCTTCTTTGGGCTATTAGAACTTTTAATTCTGATTTAACTCAAGCAGGTAAGCAGCGAATGTTGCAGCTAAATGAACTTGAATAGCGGGGAGAGAGAGTTGTAAAGCTCGAGATTTACAAGAAGCGGCTCGAGTTGTTCCATGACAAATCTATTCTTAGGAAAACTTTGAACGAAGCGGAAGGTGCTGTATCTGGCTCCGCTGCATCTATTTGAGGCCCGAGCTCGCTCGTTCGTTTGGCCCCATTCATGATTCAGGTGGATTTAATATCTGGGCTGGTGGAGATTCAATGGGACCTTTGGAAGATCTTGGAGTGAATAACATGCGCCTCATCTCTTTTCGGTCCAGGGGGTTGTCGTTGTGACATAACAGTAGAATTTTGGGACTTCATGTGTTGGCTGGTGCAGCAACAGGTTTTTGAGAATTAGGTTAAGGGTGAAATTACTAAAGTTTCAAATAATTGTGGCACTTTTGCAATTAAAGAAAGTGGAGGGGGTGAAAGTATAATTAATGGAAGTTTAAATAGTAAGATAATAATAATAAATTGCCAAAATTTTTCAGGGAAGTCTCGAAAATTCTCTAGATCTCGGATAGTGAAACGGATTGTGCGATTAAGTTCGATCTCGCGAAATCTAATAACCCGAGTTTCGTTAAATTAGAGACCGGTCGGAATATTTCACAATTTCTAGGCGACGGGTTTAAGTGAAACACAGCAGGATTTTAGAAAAATCTCGAAAAAATGGCATAAATATTTAAAGAATATTTAATTAGGGTAAATAAAATTTTTTTCGACAAAAATAGATTCGAATGAGGCAATAGAAATTAATTATCAAATATCAGATTAAGTAATAATGAAAAGAAAAACAAAAGGATAAATATCAAATGGCGGCGGGCGAAGTGGAGAGGCGAGACGTTTTGTTTTTTATTTTCTCTCTTTGATTCTTTCTCGGATTCGAAAATTGGGCCAAGTAGGTTCATTGCGAAGCCGAAGGCAAAATTGAATTTCTGCTTGAGAGGCTACGCATATGTACCAATATCTTAGCCTTTTATGACTTTAAAAGGTAGAAAATTTGCTTATAATTGTGTTATTTCAAACTAAGGTTATGTAATGGCTTGAAATTTTCTTAGAAGGCCGTAAAGGTCGTAAACTTTAGATCCCAAAATTTTTTAGATTGAGTTTAGGAATTTTGCAATTTTGGGACTATTTGTGTCGGACGATCGGGGCTGAATTTGGGATATTTACATGGTGATTTGATTGAAATTTCGAGATTGTAGTCGAGACAAGTTAAGATGAGAATTTTTCAGAAATGTTGAATTATTTTAGACTATATGGAAAGTCCCTTGAGTCAAAAGTTGACTAAAACAGATAGTTTTTATGAGGCATTTAATGTGTATGGACATTTTGGTTAATTTCACATCATATTATTGATGTCCATATCAAATGGGACTAACACGTAAAGTTTTGTTAGAATCGAAGTTCGTTGATATAGTCACTTTAGAAAGCCGTGGCATGTTTATGGTTAAAAGCGTTGGCCCGGGAGCATTTCGTAATTTGAATGAATTGTGTAGGCGATTTGAGCATCCGGCGAGAATCTAGAGTGCCAGCAGATTTGAAAGAAATTAGTCGAAAAGGTAGTATTTCGAAATCATTTTCTAAAGCGAAAGTGTTTAAAATTCTGAGTTTGTAAAGTGCTTTGAAAATATAGATTTATAAGCATTTTATTACCTCCCAATTATTATACTTTTTCGTGAGAAAAGTTCGATTTCAGTATTTAAGAAACGAGTTTTGGCTCAGTTTACTTAAAGCCCCTAGATGTACTGGCTCCGATTTCAGTCGGATGTATTCAGTTAACTACATAGCGAAGGTTATGGGATATTATGGCTAACTTCTGTGCACAGTCGGCAATTTGGGGTTCGTCTAGCATATATTTATATAGTGAGTCGCCCTTTGCACATTCGAGAGTATATATAGTTAGCCCAGGCTTAGTACCTTAAACGATGAGGTGTTAGTTTGAGTTCCGTCACACCCGAGCATTTGCCAGTCGAGGTTCCATTATGCTATAGATCCAGCCGTGTTCACGGACCATCTTAGCCGGGTAGTGTTAGAGGAGTTCACTACCGATGCAGATTCAGGGATTGAGGCATCAACTACAAGTGCTCTTTGAAATGGGCCCGATGGTTAGTACTTGATGATTCCTGATGCCATGGCTTTCGAGATATTAGCAGCGGCAAAAGCAGTTTTGGCCCAATAGTTTTGAGCGATTTCACTTGGCGAAATTATTTTGAGCGGTTTTATTGTGGCAGTTTCAACAGCGAAATAGTTTGAGCCGATTTTAGAAATGGGTTTTATAGCAAAGCTTCGGTTTTCTCATAAGCAGTTTACAACCATTGCTCTCTGATTTTCGCATTGGGAGGTACAAGCGGCCGGGCGACATTTAGAACATAATTACTCGAGCCCGTTTGGCTCACGATTTTATTTTAAAATAATTTTCCAGGTCATAGTCTTTGAAGCCGAAAGATCTTTCAGGATCCTGCATCTGAAACGTATTTGTGATTATATATAAGATAAGGTGTAAATTAAGCAAGTAAACTTAAAATGCTGACATTTTGTATATGTAAATATCTTTTGTAAAATATGCATGCATGTGGTTTTGAGAAAAAACGGGTTGCGATAAACTTATATTGGATTGATTCTTATCTTATATTTGATGGGGACCCGAGGTCCTTTTGTGTGTAGTTGGATTTTGGAAAATATTAGGAGTGTAGCGTTGTTTTATACGGGTGATTTTGTATTGGGCGACCACCGTGCGTAGATTATCTTTGCGGAATTTACCGTTAAATCTAAAGGTGATTTGGATAGAAAGTGAAAAATTTTACGCCCCGTTTTCCAAATACAGGTTAGAGGAAAGCGGAGTTTGCGGCTTAGCTTCATAGTAACTTGTCGGTCAGCGAAACTTGAAGTACGGGAGGATTCTGCCCAATGGAGTGCCGTGATTTCCTATCACTAGGAAGGGAATTACCGTCGACTTATTATCGACGAGTTTTAGGCGAAAGTTCGCCTGTTTTTCGCGCGGTTTCCTTAGTATTTCCTATAGAATTATTTTATAATGATTTTTCTATACGCAACCTACGCTGTTTTGCTAAATGCATGCATCAAATATTGAAAAGTGTCAGAATCTTTTAACCTTTGAATTCTAGCATTATGTCTGGGCGGAGTCGTAGAGGTCGATCTAGGACTTCATGCCGGAGAGCACCACCCGAGAGAGATATGTCGAGCACCCTTAGATGCAGAAAATGCTTCAATGAATCAGCCCCGGTAAAGGAACCATCGAGGCCGCGGACCCAGGTGGCGTGCAGCGAGTGATTGATTATACAGATTATTTACAGCAGCTGCAGTGAGATGCAGGAGCCTCCGAGGAGAAAACAAGGGAGCATGATAGAGCGGCTCAAATTAGGGCTAAAACTTATGATGGTGTAGACCAGGGACGAGTACTTATGGTTAGATAAGTAGCGTTCTAGCTATTATATGGTGAAGTAGACATGAGGTCTTTCCACCATAATTACAGGAAAAAGGTGACATGGACACGAGGTTCTTCCACCGGCACGGTAGAGACACAGGTTTCCCGTGTTTACTAGGATACAACAAAAGCAAAGCAAGCAACAATGTTATGAAAAGTTTGAGGTTGCACTAAAGGTAGAAAGGATTGTTTTAGTTCTAACTCAGGGGCGGCCAGACAGTAAGAGAGGTGCTCCCGGCACTAGTCGATGAGGCACGGTCAGTCTAGTAGAAGAAAGGAAGAGTGGACCCGGTGATAGAGGCTCGGGATGAGGAGCGACATCTAGCCGAGGGGGATCAGATTGATCTGTGATACAGGAGTGGTAGATCTTGGATCTTTTTCAGCTGCCCTTACTACATGTCAGAAGGAGCATCTCGGAGAGTGCGGGATGAATGACGAGGATGTTTCCATTTATAGGCGGGAAGGTCACTTTATCAGGGCCTCCAGAGTTGAGCTGGAAACTGCGAGACCTCACGAGGTAGGTACAATAGCATCTACCCGGGCACGGCCCGGTCCCAGGAGTCGAGGCTGGTAAGGGGTGGTTTAGGCAGAGGTAGCGGTCTGACACACAGTAGAGGTTGTGGTAGGGTGCAGAATGACGATGCAGGTCGCTTGATTTAGAGTGGTACTCATGCACGAGCTTCGGTGTTTGAGTCACCTGTGGAGGCGGATGCATCATCGGGACGTGATTGCGAGTATGATTTCGTTCTGATCATGATGCATGCTGTGGTGGACCAGGAGCCACTCATTCATTTATTTCGGTACCATTCAGAGAGGCGCAGGATAGAGTCCGGCCTATAGATGGTCGTATGGTGGTTTCAGTACTGATGAGATACTATGACATCGAGAAGGATAGTTCCCGGGTAGTAGATTGGTGAGTGAATGGGATTTTCCAGCGGACTTGATGAAGTGTTAGGTATCCATGGTTGATATAATCTTAGGTATGGGTAGTTTATCGGGCGCGACCACCGCATGAATTGCTATAAGAAGAAGTAAGATTGGTTCGACCGGAGGAACCCGAGCGTGATATTTGGAAGTCGAGAGAAGAGAGATCGCCCACCAGATCATTAATGCCATGACCGCCTCGAAATGCTTCGGAAGGTTGCCGGGGTTGTTGGCATTTGTAGTGGATAGGAGCTAAGAGGGGACAAGGTGGAAGACATCCCCCATAGTCAAGAGTTCCCGGATGTCTTTCCGGATGATATTTCGGGTTTACCCCGGGATAAGAAATTGGGTTCGTTATTGAACTAGTTCCCGAGGGGTGAGCCGATATCCATTCAGCTTCATACGGAGATGGGCGCCAGCGAGAGTTGGAAAGAATTGAAGGCACAGATTGGAGGAATTGCTAAGCGAACTAGCTCAGGCCACAGTACCTCCCAGGTAGGGAGCTCAGTTCTCTTCGCTAAAGAAAGAAAGATGGAAGCTTCACGGTTGTGTATAGACTATAGGCATTTGATGGCGACAATACGCAGCGTTATCACTTCCTCGTATAGATGAGCTATTTGACCAATTGCATGGATCTCGGGTATATTCTAGATTGACTAGGTGACTACCATCGATTGGTCAGGGAGAATGATGTTTCTAAGGTTGCCTTGAGCGAGATCCCGGTCACTGGGTTCCTCGTGATGCCATTCGGATTATTCAATGGCTCGTTCATAGTTTGATGAAACGAATTATTCGATCCGTATTTAGATAAGTTTGTGATCGTATTCATTGATGACATTCTAGTGTACTCAGGCGATCCAGAGGAACATCACGAAACTATCTTGAGACGGTGTTATGATTCTTAGAGAGGCGCGAGTTATGCGCTAAGTTTAGTAAGTGCCGGAGTTTGGTTGGACGAATGGCTTTCTTGGGTCATGTCATTTCGTGAAGGTATTGGTGTGGATCCTCGGAAGATTGAAGCTATAGTGAGTGGAAGCCGCCCCAAATGTTCCCGAAGTTCGCGGAGTTTCCTTGGATGGCGAGGTTATTCACGGGAAATTTGTTGATGGATGCCGAAGATGTAACCGGATTGACCGATCTATTGAAAAGGATCCCGAGGTCGAGTGGTCGGATACTGCCGGCATAGTTTTGAGGCGGGGCAGAGATTGGCAGCAACTCGGTATTAGCACTACGGAAATCGGAAAGGGCGGTTATGCAGTATATCAGTGATACCTCGGACAAGGGTTAAGTGTGTTTTGATCACGGGATGGTAAAAGTGATAGCTTATGCTTCCGTCGATTAAAGAAGCCTGGCCCAGAACTACCCGACCCATGATTTAGAACTAGCGGCCGGTGGTTTCGCTCTAAAGATACGGAGACATTATCTATATGGTGTTCCACATCGGATATTCACCCGATCATAGAGCACGCAATATATCTTTACTGAAAGAGCTTAACTAGAAAAATTGTAGTGGTTGGATTCCGTTAAGGATTATGATTGCACGATAGAGTACCATCCAGGAAAGGCCAATGTAGTGGCCGATGCCTTAAGCCGGAAACCGGAGGGTTCCTATGCTTATCTGCAAACAGTATATCTCCCATTGTTGATAGAGTTGAGATGTTTGGGAGTTCAGTTGCAGGTAGCTGATCTGAGGGACCTTTATTGGCATCATTTTATGTTCGTCACTCTTCTTGTGGATCGAGGATCAAGGAAGGTCGAGGAGGCCGGGTTTGAGAGATGATTAAGTTGAGGGGCGGAGATTAGGGGTGGTAGGAAACGGGAGTTCCGGTCCAGAGACGATGGCGTAATAGTTAGAGGAATTCGAATGTGTGTACGACATAGGTGAACTAAAAGGAAATCATGGAAGAGGCTCACTCTTGACATATGCAGTACCACAGTAGCACGAGATGTATAACACTACGAGGGAACATTATTAGTGAAGGGCATAGAAAAAAGGAAATTGTAGTTTAAGCATCGGATACCTAACACAATCGGCGAATTAAAGGCGAGTACGAAGCCAGCGAGGAAGATCACATTACCAGGTTCTGTATGGAAGTGGGATAAGATTACTATGGATTTTATTCTGGGCTTAGAACTCCGGAACAACACGATGCCATATGGGTGATAGTGGATAGACCTAACGAAATCGAGCTTATTTTCTCCCGATTACTTAATGATGACCCATTGGACAAGTTGGCTAAATTATGTGGAGGAGATAGTTAGATTACATGGTGTTCCTCTATCGATAGTCTCGGGCCAAGGACCCCCGATTCACATCAGTTTTAGTCGAGTTCTGAGGATGCCATGGGGACTCGATTGCACTAGTCCTCTTTCCATCCTCGAGGTAGTGATGGTCGAAGAATATTCGGGCAGCTAGAGGATATGCTTAGAGCATCGTGATAGAGTTCAGGAAGAATTTGGGATACGCATTTTATCTGCGATGGAGTGCTAAACAGCGGTTATCAATCCCGGTATAGGCGTGGCTCCATTTGAAGCATTGTATGGCCCGGAAGTGTCGTACTCCAAGCATGTTGGGATGAAGTAGGAGAGAGAGAGGCCCGTGGAGCCCGGAGTTAGTCACAGTTACCTTAGATAAGATCCAGTTGTCCGAGACGGACTGAGATAGCCAGAGGAATATGGGGCCAAGGAAAAGTTATGCGGACAAGCGAAGTAGGGATCTACGAGTTTAAGGTACTAAATGACCAGTCTTCTGAAGTTCCCCTTGGAAAGGTATTGCACCGGTTGGAAGACGGAAAGCTAAGGCCAGATACATAGGGCCATATGAGATTACTGCCAGAGTGGGACCAGTAGCATATAGATTAGACCTTCCTCGAGAGTTATCCCAAGGTTAAATAACGTTTTCATGTATCGAAGTACTCCTTGAAATACATTCGAGATCCCTCCCATGTCTTTCAGAGATCAACCCGGGTTGAATAAGGATAATTTGACCTATAAGAGATATTATCTGGATGGTAGATCGCGGAGAGCAGATTTTGCGGAATAAGATTCATTCCGTTAGTCAAAGTTTATGGAATCATGGATTAGAGACACATGGGGTCGGAGGCTCGAGATCTTGCTTGATCAATATCCTCGATTGTTATTTTGATTAAGGTATCGCCGTTATATTAGTTTTGTTCATTTCGAGGGTGAAATGTTCTTAAGGAGGGAGGATTTGCAACACCCCAGTCAGGAGATTAATACGGTATGTGTAACCGTAAGTGCACAGGGACTTCCTTAATTATTTTAGTGCCATAATAGAATTTTGAAAATTGGTTTAAGGGTGAAATTATAAAGTTTTCAAATAATTGTGGCACTTTACAATAGGAAAGTAGGGAGTGAAAGTATAATTAATGGAAGTTTAAATAGTAAAATAATAATAATAAAATTTACCAAAATAGTTCGAAGTCTCGAAAATTCTCTAGATCTGGATGACAAAAAGCAGTTGTGCTAGATTAAGTTAGGTCTTAAATGAAATCTAGTAACCTGAGGAAAGTTTCGTTAAATTCAGAAGACAGTGCAGATCATTTTCCAATTTCTAGGCGACGGGTTTAGAGTGAAACCTGAAAACGGGATTTTAGAAAAATCTCGAAAAAATGGCAAATATTTAAAGAATATTCAATTAGGGTAAATAAAATTTTAGGACAAAAAATGATTCGAATGAGGCAATAGAAATTAATTATCAAATATGAGTGATATTAAGTAAAGAAAAAGAAAAACAAAAAGGATAAATATCAAATGGGCGGACGGCGGGCTGTGGAGGAGAGCGAGACGTTTTGTTTTTTTATTTTCTTCTCTTGTGGTCTTTCTCAGTTCACGAAAATTGGGTAAGTAGGTTTTAAACCGAAGCGAAGGCAAAATTAAGACCCTAACGAAGAAATTTCTGCATGTGTACAATATCTTAGCCTTTTTGTCAAACTTTAAAAATTAGAAAATTTGCCTAATTGTGTTATTTAGAAAGCTTTCAAGATTTATATAATCGAGCAGGGAGTACTAGCAGCCGTAAGTTATGTGACTTTAGTCCCCGAAAATTTTAGATTGAGTTAGGAATTTTTAGGAATTTTTAGAATTTGTGTTCGGACCCGATCGGGGCTGAATTGGGTTTGTTTATGGGCGAGTTTGATTGAAATTTCAGGATTGTAGTAGAGACAAGTTAGTATAGAATTTTCAAATCATTTGGGTATTTTTAGACTATATGGAAAGTCCCTTAAGTCGAAAGTTGACTAAAGCAGGATAAGTTTTTATGGGGCATTTAATGTGTATGGACATTTTAGATAATTCACATCATATTATCAGTGAATCTATAAGCCATCAGATGGGGTAGCAGCGTAAAGTTTTGTTAGAATCGAGTTCGTTCGATATAGTCGCTGGCTTGTGTATGTTTATGGTTAAAACGTTGAGCGGGGCATTTTCGTAATTTGAATGAATTGTGTAGGCGATTTGAGCATCCGGCCCGAATCTAGAGTGCTTGACAAGATTTGAAAGAAATTAGTCGAGAAAAGGTGAGTACTTTCGAAATCATTTTCTAAAACGAAGTGTTTAAATTACAAGTTTGTAAAGTGCTTTGAAAATATAGATTTATAAAAACATTTTATTACCTCCCAATTGTTATACTTTCGATTAGAAAAGAGTTCGATTTGGTATTTAAGAAACAGTTTTGGCAGTTTTTAGCAAAACCCTAGATGCCTGATTTCAGTTTCAGGTCGGATGTATTTGGATTGTGCATGGCAAGGTTATGGGATATTATGACTAACTATAATGCTGGTCGGCAATTTGGGGGTTCAAATCTAGCATATATTTATATAAGTGATCGCCCTCACGCATTCGAGGAGTATATAGTTATTATTTGACTTAGTACATAGCGATGAGGTGTTGGATTCAGGGTTAAAATCACCGGCGTTTTGGTCGAGGTTCGGGTTTATCTTTATATGAATTCCATGGTATTCACTGGACCATCTTAGCGGATGTTAGTGTTCGAGGTTCCTCCCAGTGCGAGGTTAAGTTCAAGGCATCTTCTAGATAATACTGAAATATTAATTTGATGGTGGTACTTGATTTACAGTATAGCACTTTCGGATATTAACCACCAACGGAAGCAGTTTCGAAATAGTTTGAGCAGTTTCAGTGGGTGGCTGGAGCCGAGTTTCGGCGACGAAGCAGTTTGTGACGAAATAGTTTTGAGCAGTTTTAGAAATAGTTTTATAAGCAGCTTCGATTTTTCTCACCATGATTTTACAACCATTTATGTACCGATTTTCATATTGGGAGAATGCAACGGCGGTGGCGGCATTTAGAACTTATAGTACTCAGGCGTTTGGCTCACGAGTTTTCTGTTTTTAAAATAATTTTTTAAGTGCAGTGCTGGCGAAAGATCTTTGAATCCTACATCCTGAAGCCATTTGTGTTGTGATTATATATAAGATAAGGTGTAAATTAAAACTAGTAAACTTAAAATGTGACATTTTGTATATGTAAATATCTTTTGTAAAATATGCATGCATGGTTTTGAGAAAAACAGGTTGCGATAAACTTATGTGGATTGATTCTTATCTTATATTTTGATGAGGACCGAGAGGTCCTTTATTATTAATAGTTGGATTTTGGAAAATATTGGGAGTGTATGTTGTTTATCTGGTGCATGTTTGGAAGCCTTGACCATGATGCGGCCCGTTATCTTGCGAATTTTAGATTAAATCTAAAGGTGTGATTTGGATAGAAAGTGAAAAATTTTATAACCCACGTTTTCCAAATACAGTTAGAGAGAAGCGGAGTTTGCGGCTTAACTGTGGTAACTTGTCGGTCGACGGCTTGGGTTTGGGAGGTGCGTGGAGTCTTAGGCGATTTCTATCACTAGGAGGGTATGTAGGCATTCCTTGAGCATTTCTCTCCTCAAGAGCATACTGAGGATTTGGTAGACCCGCTCTACCAAGACTCTCCTTCCAAGTAACCTCGTTTTCAACTTGTTGTATATAGTTTTGATTTTGTTTATTTTTGTTCTTGCTTTCTATTTTTATTGTTTTTACTTCATTTGCTTTTAAATAAAAAAAAAAAAAAAAAAAAAAATAGGGGTCCTCGTTTCTCTGTTACCTCCCATTCTGTTGTGGGGGTACCCTTAGTTTCTATGCATTGAGGACAATGCTTGTTTCTGTTGTGGGGGTAGGTGTACACTAGTTGAACGTAACTATGTGCTGGTTATATGTTCAGTGGGTCAAATTTTTCAAAATATGCCTCTTTTGAGTATTATGTTTTACCCGCAATGTACATACCCGCATGATTTCATACACTCTCCACATCATCTTATTGCATGTACTTCTTAACGAGCATACACAACAAGCTTTGTGTTTACTACGTGGATTATCCCCTTTTGCATTCTACCTTCTTGCTCACACAAACCAGACTTTATGGTCAAATTTTCTCTAAGATTCTTTGCCTTTTTGTTCCCAATTGGGCATAATTTCTTACTTCCATTTATTACATCGATTATTTGGTCATGTTAACTGCCATCATACGTCTTTATGGAGCATCTTGCATAGTGGAAAATGATTAGAAGGCCATTATTTCTCTATACATGCAAACTCGTACTGTCTCACCCCTTGCACCCATTTTGAGCTTAAGTTGCCGTGATTGAACCCTGGAACCACGATCGGTGGAATAGCGATGGACCCTATGGAAAGGTGCGGTATCACGAAGGAATTCCGGTGACTGAATTCTCGAATCTGATCGGTTGTGTGTCAAAGGAAAGGTGAACATCTTGTGAAACCGGGATGAAAAGCGGATTGAGACGAAGTGCATGTGCTTGCTTATTCAAAGTGAAAATATATATATATATATATATATATATATATATATATATATATTTATTTATTTATTTATTTATAAAATAAAATAAAAATCAAATCAAATCGATTTGGAAAAAAGGGTATGGAATTTACACTCTAAATGTGTCTCAGGTACAACTTCCTAACTCGGAAAAAATGATGGCTAAAATTAATAAATTTGCAACAAGTGTGTACCGGTACAACTTACTCAAAAGTGGGGTAGTGTGTGTCTGGAGTACACCACTTGTAATATAGGTACACCCGGTAAAATTTGGGCAAATGAGTTTTAAATCAAATGTTGGCTTTTGACATTCCAACTACTTCTCCACCGCTTCATAGGCCAAGCCATAGCCATTTGCTCTATCACACAAGCATCTTCAAGCTCGGTTGCTGCACGAGGAGTTTTCATCGTCCGATTCGTTGTTTGTTCTGCAGTTATTATACGGAAGTGGTAAGCCCCTACAAATCCTTACTAGCATTGTTGGTCTCCTTTTGGTTATAAATGGATTTGTTTTTGTGTTTGGATTAGAAGTTGGTATTTTTACATACTTGATTAGTTTAGAGTTTAAATTTCTTGGTATGGGTAGGAAGGTGCTCAATACGACTCTATAGGCGAGTCGGCGTCTTGATCGAGACAGGTTTTTGGGACTTGATGATATATATCTGGGCCATCTGGGCCGTTATTGCTATCCTTGCCATCTCTATGGCGCGATCTAAGAATGTCGGGAAGGGGAAGGCATCTAGTTCCTCCTGGTTTAAGTTGTGAAGAAGAGAAAATACGATGCTAACCCGGTGAAAAGGGAAGGAAAACGGCATCCTCTTTGGAAAGCGAGGTGTCTAACGGTGAGGATGATGAAATAGAGAGCGATGTTTGCAGGGACTGAGTCGAGCACGAAAATGGACGTTCAATCGCAGAAGGAAGGTTTTCAACTGCGAGAGGGGCGTAAAAATAGAAACATTTTTGTATTCTCACCCATGGAGTTATTCAAGAGCGGAGACATGGAGTTCGTGTCTTTGGCGGAGTTCACGGATACATGCCTACCGAGTGGTTCGAGTTTTATACTAATCACGAAGGAGAATCAGTAGTCGAGACCGTGCTAGAGACTTGATTATGGGTCAAGCGGCTTGGTCACCCGATTCGATAAGCATTCCTTACATTATGTCATACGATGCGCACCCGGACCGACCATATCCGCCGGGCTCTTATTGATTTTGATGCATAGCTGTTCACTGAGGCTATGTGCACTCACCCAGCGATCATGAGTGAATTTATAAAGAAAGAATTTGGCTGCACAGGAAGCTCAGGCCAAATTTGCCACGATCAGACAGATCATTCATGAGCAAATTAGGCCGAAGGGTAATGAAAAGTCCCTCAGCAAAGAACATATCCAATTTTTATATGAAGTCATGACCGAGAAACTCATTGATTACGCCTTAGTCATATGGTATATGATGAGAGACTTCCTACAGTTTTCACATGAAAGTAGACATATCCCTTTCCCATAACCTTGTAAATCTCTTAAGTGGAGGAAGCGGGGAATGAGAGACGATTAAAGAAAAAAGAAGAGAATATTACCTAAGTGGGGCCAATCACAAATAAAAGCGGAGCTAAAGCGCGGCATCCAGTGGAACCTCGATCCTCTCGGCCAGTGCCTCCTCCGGGATCACTTCATCCTCTTGAAGCACCATTGGGCACATCGCCATTGAGAGGATGGAGGCGGCGGATAAAGGGATGGTTCAAGTGCATTCTAGGGAAGCAGAAGCAGCTAGATCGACGTCTCTCGAGGCTTAGGGTCCTCATTGCCCCCGGGAGGGCCGGCAGTCGCGGATGCTGCTTCCTCCCGGATACGGAGGGAGATTCAGAAGAATTAGATATTTACGTAGATGAGGGCGCATTCTCTTATGCGGAGGATAGGGATGGCGTTGCATAGCTATCTTTTAGGCTAGACTAGAGATTGGTGTTAGCAAATCGGGTAGTAGACCTCGACCATGTTATGCCAACACCATTTTGATCATTGACTTAGTTTGTTAAAGCCCATAATTCGTTACAAACTTTTAAGACCTCTTTAATTTCAGTTATGTTTGTTGTTTCTTCTGACAGTATGCATAGTGGTTATGTGTTCCATGTTAAATGATTGCTTCCCTTATATCATTTGCCACGAGTTCAATGTTTGCATATTCACCGTTCTTCAATTCCATAAGTCCTTGTTTGAATAAGCGATTTTGTAATTGCTTTATTTATAATATTCATTGTGTAAGGCTTGTGGTTGGTTTAAATGAGTCATACTGGTGCATACTAATGTGGGTGAAGTATTTTATTCCATATTTACTATTTTGAAGTTCTTTTAAGAAAGCAAGCATGTAGGCGCCTTGTTGAAATTCATACCTAATGGGTAGTCTTGATCTAAATCTTACTAGGACTAGCAAGATGCGGAGGAATTGAGGGGAGTGTGATGAATACACATTTGAGCAATAATTATAGTAAATTTGCTTTTATCGAATCTGATTTACCGCGTCGGCATAAGGATAGAGTACTTTTAATTTCTTGTGTGTTTAGACTTGTGCGAGTTTTGAGTCTAGAGCATAATCTTACAAAGGATTTATGTCAGGGAAGCCAATATGAAGCTCTGAGGATGTGTGAGCGAGCAATTGATGAAGTGTCTCGGGAACTCGGCAATGCTAGAAAGCTGAGAATCAAGTGTGCAGGTACATCATTTATGTCTTAGGTACCTTCTTCGAAAAAGTAGCGATGGGCAAAGTGTGCCGTACACCCAAAATGTGTACATTTTGATCAGAAATGGGCAGTAGCAAAGTATCATGCCCGTTACACTGGCATTAAAGTGTACGGTACACATGTATGAATGCGGGAATCGATGAAGCGTGGATCTCTTGCCAGAGGCATACTTTGATAATCATCCTTGAGCACGAGATGAGAGGGGAAAGGAGTATAAAAGCAAGAGAAAAGAGGGAGGAGGCAGCTTTTGACTCCTAGGGTTAGGTTTGCATAGGAAAAGGGTTTTCTCTCCATTTTGAGTTGAAGTTTGTAGATCCAGATTGAAGATTTCTACTTTTTTGGAAGTTTTGGATTCAAGTATTTGTAATCTTTCAGCAGAAACAATTCTTTCGCTTTCAATCATAGTATTTCATATCTTTCATTCTCAGGTTTTACAAGTACATTCTGATTTCTTCAAAGTATTGTTTTTAGTTGTTAAACTCCTTTAATTATAATTGTTCTTATAGTTTCATGGAGTTACAGCCGCTGCTATTTGGGAATCACGGAAACTCACGGATCAAGGCTAGTCCTCGATTCCTCTTTTGAACTTTAATGGATTGTGTGATGTTAATCACTTGTGCACACATTTTATGAAATGTAGTTGGGCATATTCTTGACAACGTGTGAACAAGATATCTCTTGGTACGTTGTGCTTGATCATAATGCAAGCTAAGGGTTCGTGATAGCTGGAGACAAGTGCTTAGTATCATTCGATCACCCTTATTTTCTAAGAGCATTTAAAGATAAATTCTCCATCAAAAGACTATTTATCAATGGTTCCTAGATGAGTATGTAAAATAAGAATTAGGACTTACATGATCAGTAAAGTGACTATTTAAAATCAATAATTATATGCTACATTTTAAAACATTCAAACGATAAACCATTCGTCGAACGCCGACACAATTCTCTTTTGAATCACACCTTTTGTGGAGAATAGCTCTTACTAGTCAACAAATACGAGACCTCCACATTGGAGATGGCACAATGGATTCCCACGTGTGTGCTAGACAAGCGTAATTCCTACGCTAGAATAGGGTCGGCACACGAATAAGGGCCCGAGCGATACCGGTACCGATGTAGCAGCCCTAATTTTTTGTGCCCTTACATTGTTAGGCCCTAAATTTGTATACTAATAGTATAGGAACCCTAATAAAGGACTAATGGGGGTTTAGATAAGAGTGAAACTAAGTGAAAAACGCATTGTCGCTTCGCCTCAGCAAGTTTGATGTTGGCGAACTTAATGCCATATGATAAGACGAATAAGTATGAAATATGTAGAAGTATATCTATTAATGATATGTTCAAAACATGAATAAGCATGTGTATAATGTTTATAAGAGACTATTTAATGAATATCTGTAAGTACATGATATCGGTGTTATTCATGCCATAATTCTATCTTTCTAATACTAAAAGATTGTTAAGAAAACATAATAAAACTAATTGTTTGCTTATATTACAGGTAGATGAATCAGATAGGCATGCCTATGAAATTACGATTCTTTGCAACATACAGTTCATGAATCTTCTTCAAAGGCCCGTTTGCGTTGATATTTCTCGATCCATTTGGATCATTATAGTGGCCCC